>RAON01000060.1:0-177133 GCA_009805295.1 Neurospora sp. FGSC 6877 | reverse complement strand
CAAGCCTTGAGGCTTCAAGGCATCTATCATACATGTGGAACTTCCTGAATGCCTTCATCCATTCTCCATCTTCCTTTTGGCGTCGTTCTTCATCCGGGTGCCTTGCTTCTTGCTTGGTTGGCTGTGGTCGCTTCTGGGAAGATTGGGATCGTCTCGAGATTGGAATCGTCTCGTGATTGGGATCGTCTCGTGATGCCTCATCGGCGTCTTCGGCACTTCCATGGTTGGCTCGCTGGCCTGGTGGCGTCGAGAGGGGTTCGGGTAAGCAGTGCCGGTGGCCGAAGTCCGGCCGAGGTGAGTGTTGCAGCCGGAGGCCACCGGGCATCCCGAGGCTGATGTCAAGCGTTGCGGCTCTGCTGAGCCTTGCGACCCTAACTCTGGACTGTGGGCGATGTCCGTGTGACATATCACGAGATTATTGCTTTCCTATATTCAACACCAGAAAATACCACCAGATGACTTGGCGCACTCCTTTGACTTAGTGTACCATAATGTTGAAAACGTTGAAAATACTAGAATTCAATCTATGGGAAAACGACGTATAATTATGACAGCTGACATATGGTGCGTGAAGCAAAAAATGGTGCATGAAGTCATTGACTACGGTGCGGTAAGTCAAGCTCATATATCATGGTTGGCTTTTTCAACAGATGCTATGCCGGTGATGATAGTTGTGATCGAAGGTATATAATAAGATAAACTCGCGGTCGAGGTGATCGCGTAGCGATGAAGTCGCGGGGAGGTTTTTACCCGGGACACACTGCTTTTTCTCCCGACTTTGACCGACGAAAGACCGCGTGCCCATATGGGCGACTAGTTAGATAGACAGTCAGCGCAAATAAGATTACTATGATGTCAAGAAGGAGGGAAGCAAAAGGTAGACGAGGGAAATCTGAGAATTGTCCCCGAAGAGGTTGGTAACTTTAGTCATAGATAGACGAGGGAAAAGAATAGTAGGTACATTTCGGCAACTAAGCGGGGCGGCGTGTTTCCCATTACCTTGGGGATGAATAGACCTACGAGAATCTGTTTGATCTGGTATTATTCGAATATTCGAACTTTGTGATAGAAACCCTTAAGGCTGGTATTGATCTTCATATCGAAAGATACGCGGGGTGTATCTATGGCTTCGACTGAGTACGAGAAGAATATCTCTTGAACCGTTACGATAGTAGCGCGGTGATCTGACTTGATTACGACGAAGGGTCGGTGTAGCGTGGTGATCTGATTTGATCACGACGAAGGCGGTAGAGCGAAGCGATCCTATCTTGGTCGCGACGAAAGGAGAAACAGGAAAGCGAGGCGACGGTTTGTCGCAACGAAGCTGGGGTAAAAGCGGCTCTTTCGAGTCGAGGTCTGCTGCAAACGCTGCGGATAGCGGTGAGTTCTTCAATGTTTGAAGACAATCGAATGAAGGTGTTCAGACTAATGCGCTTTGCGCGAGAGGTCCCACAATCCCTTGAACCGTCACAAAAAGTGTGGAACAAAAGGCGAGAGGAAGTTGTTGTATTCAGAAGGAAGACAACATTGAAGGCTACGGACGAAAGCGGGAAAACACCGAGCTTTACCCTGCATACTAAGGGCGAATATACAGTCCGCATATCAGAAGGCGCGACCCCTACCGGCGAGTTCAGCCTGAATGGCCCAGCTACTGTCCAGATCAAGACCGCGGGCCCATCTGGTGCTGCATCTTCTCGCCCAGATCCTGTCCCTGTGGACAACCCTTCCGGTCTGCGTCCTTGCGGCGCAGTACCAGGCTCAGATAAGCCCTCTTGATCCCAGGCCCGCACCGTGTGGCGCCTCCCCTTGAGATGTAAGTGCCTTTTTCCGGTGAGTCGAGATGGCCAAGCCACGCCCCAGAGACACAGAAGACCCCCTATCCTCCGCTGCCTTCTGGATCCCCTTCTCTTGTGCCAGTATCGGATTCATTAGCTAACCTCCTTCTGCGAACACAGGAGATGTGTTTTTTCTTGGATCTTGGGCCGCTTGGCTGCTGCTTGTAGAGCTTTCGTATCATCATTTTGTGATAGAACCGAGCGTGTCGTCGCAGATGTCAATTGTGCGACGCCTGTGGTGGACTCAGTGGGCGTGGGCAGATGTGGGTGATGGGTCGAATCGGTCTTCAAGGCAGCCAAGGCATTGCGTAGCTCATGGCTGCCTTCAGGTGGTGTGTCGCGCAAGAACCGGTTGAGGCTGAGAACAGCGTATTGATGCCATTCCTCGTCAGTTCGTAGAGATTGGGCCGGAACTTGACCGCAATTGCCTTTAGAACAGCGACCAGCTCGGCATCGTCGCCGGTCAGGGAAAAGCCTTCCCTAAAATAATGCGCCATGTTGGTTGTCACAGCAGATAGTGATTTGAGAACTGCCGAGGAAGGTGATCGAGCAGTGGTATGCGGACGTGAAACTGGAGACAGAGAAGAAAGGAGGAGTCGGCAATTGCTGTACCTCACTGCATGCGGCGAAGGAAAGAATCATGACGAAAGTCTTGGTGCGTCGGATTATGCATTTCCCTGCGTACCTAGCGGTCCTTCCCTTTCCATTCTCCGGCATTGACGTTGTGTTCCTAATCTCGATCCATCAGCGTCAACGCACCTGCCGTTGTCACCGTAGGGAAAGAACACCCAAAGACCATCACGGCTGACAAAGGAAGGGGCCGCTGCATTGAGCCGGTCTTTCCGGATCCCAAAGGACAGATGATGCAACATTTATGCAAGATGCGATCGCTCCCTGGTCCACCTCACATCTGGGTGCCGAACATAGACAGCCCAATACCGCTTGCTTTGGTCAAGAAAGACCTTTGCAAAACTGCGGTATTCTTCGTATCAAGTTGAAACATGTCGGCCAGAATCTGCAAGACATTCTTTGATCTTGCCAATGCTTTCATTTTGGGTCCACTGGTGTCATAAAAACATATGAATACGTGCAAGAGTATTGGGATGTATCAGACTGTGACGTGTTCAGTTTACATTCTCACAACCGCTCGCCATCTTTGCTGACTACTTTAAGGCTCATTCACGTCAATTGATCTGATGAAGGAAAGCTTCAATTTCTCTTTCTGGACTCCTGACTGATGTCATTCTACGAATCAACCTCGCTTTAGTTCCCTCCAGAATGCCAATTATCCGTCCTCGTTCCGTGCCCGGCATGTCTTCAACTTGCCCTTCAAAGACTACCCGCACATGTGCGCCTTCCTCTGTCCTCTCTGAATCATCCTCCTGAAGCACATCAGTCACCCATGCAATCAGTGCTCTTATTCTTTACTTGGCTTTGAAGGTTCTCTGGCCGACATGGTCTGACTCCTGAACATTAAGCAATATCGCTGTCGGTGTCGGTGTCTAAAAATTGAGATTTAGCTTGGAAAGGAAGCGGAAATCATGCTGTAAAGAGGAGAGGCACTCACCAGATGACATCTCCGAAGTCGAAGACTCATCGCCGAAGTCCATGCCTTCCCAGCTCGTACGAGTCGGCTTTGCGTTGCCAACGCCTCCAGGAGCAGCGATAGAAGCACGGGCCGCAAAAGCAGCGACAGCAGGAGCGGGAGCAGGGACAGCAGGGACAGCAGCAGCAGGAGCAGGAGCAGAATACCGTGCAACGATATCAACAATAGCTCGCTCAATGGGAGAAAGAGCAGGAGCCCGAGTAGCGACAGCACCAGGAATAGCAACAGCACCAGGAATAGCAACAGCACCAGGAGCAGCAACAGCACCAGGAGCAGCAACAGCACCAGAAGCAGGAGCCCGAGCACCGGGAGCAGCGGCAGAACCAGGAACACCATGAGCAGCGACAGCAGCAATAGCAGGAGCCCGAGTAGCGGCAGTACCAAGAGCGTCGGTAGCACCGGGAGCAGCGACAGCACCAAGAGCCCGAGCAGTGACACCAACAGGAGCAGCGGCACCTCCATGATTCAGCTTAACATGGACCATGGCAGGGCCGTTCGACTTGAACTTGAAGGTGGGAGTAGCGCCTTCGATGATGCGGATTTTGTAGACGCTTTGGGTATCGATTTTGAAGATGGTCCCCGGGGGAAGGGCCGCATAGTTCTGGTTGATGGTCATGACGTGCTTGCTGGGGTGCAAAGCCTCATGGTTGTTGTCGTTCTGGTCCATGGCTTCGGCGGGGCGCTTCTTGCTGTTGTTGTTGGCGTTGGCGCTGGCGATGATGTTGGTGTTGGCGCTGGCATTAGCGTTGGCGTTGACGTTGTTGGCGTTGGCGGTGCGGTCGACCATGGCGGTGCTGTGGACATTGCCAGCGTTGTTAGCGTTGACAGTGATGTTGACATTCGCCGCGTTGTTGACCCTGACCATGGCGGCACTGTTGGCGTTGGCGGCGTTGGTGTTGGCGGGCTCGACGTTGGGAGCGGCCTTGATGATGGCCGGTCCGACCTGATTAGGCGCTTTCGGGCGCTCAAGCGCCTCAATGGCCTGCTCCAAGTCAACGATTCCCTTGGGCAACTTCTTGAGCATCATCTGGAACATCAAGACGAAGAATCTCTTCCACCTAATGTTGTAGCCTTCGCCAAAGGGATGGGGGGCCTCATCATATGCCTCGTACTTCTCGGCCAACTTCTTGAGGGCCATCGACATCTCCCAGCCCTCGGCAGACGGGGTGAGGTCCTTTAGGAGATAGTCGTTCCATTTCAAGGGCGCCCTCCTTCTCTTTGTCGGATTGACGGTCCCATCTGGCCTAGGAGAGTTTTGCCATGTGGCGTTGTCATGATGAGACCTTAAGACCTGGTAAGGGGTTTGGAAGCTGTTGTGACGAGTGATGTTGGTTGGTTTGCGACGGGGAGTTTGAGAAGTGATGAGGAGGGAGGAGTGATACCTTGGGGCATCGGGATTCAAGGGACAAATATGTGTACAAGTGTCCACAAGTGTCAGCCTCAAGCGAGCGCATTGCCCATTCACTGAAAAAGCGGGCAAAGTTCCCCCCCCCCCCCGTGGGACCTATACACAGTATGGCGTGCAATTAGGGTTTGCCTCAAAAAAGGGGCTCATCCTTTGACCTTTCATCTTACATTGCTTGACCTCTTCACTCGGTGCGAGATTGGCAAGTTCCCGCCCCGTTACGGAAAACATAGATCCTGTCTCGCCACATGACCAAGTTGACATCAAATCCAGTAACCAGCAGATGTTGCCCTGGCAATGGCACAAAAGGCCTGCCTACAAATCACAAATGTCTGCACCCCGTGCTTCACTTTGTTACGCCTGGCGATTTTCCATCTTCCCAACTTCATATTGCTGTCCAGCTGTCCTCTTCTTGGTCCCCTCCGTGGATCCTCTCCTTACAAAAAAAGCCAGCCATCGTTCTTGGGAGCACTGCCGTTGGTGTCACCAATTCAAGTACAATCCAATGCCGAGGATGACCTGTGCTCTAGGGGCTTGGGAACATTGATGTCAGTCACGGTGCGGATACGGTTGAGTTGGAGGTCTGGTGCGAGTGGACACTCAAGTGGACTTGAATTCTGAGTAGGTAGAAAGCTCCGAAAGAGGTACTCACCAGATGATGTGCTCAATCATCACTGCCATCGGCCTTGCCATCGGCCTTGCCATCGGGAACCATCTTGACCTGGACAGTCGCCGGGACGTTTAAGTGTGAACTCGACATTGTGGGAGTCTTTTTCGGTGATGCGAACCTTGTAGGGGTCTGGGGTAGACACCGTCATAGTACCTCCAGTCGCCTCCGGCTCTGTCTTGACGCGCTTGCTCATCTTCGGGCCATCGTCAACGTCGCCTTGATCCATGCCGGCTGCGGGGCGCTTCTTGTTGGCGATGGGGTCCGCAACACGGTTGACGACTTGAGGCGAGGCCGGGGCGGCTTGGGCTGGGACTTCAACGCGCTCAAGTTCTGCGATCTTCTTGCACAACTCTTCGACGCTATAATCCCTAGGGGGTAGCTCCCTCAAGACCTTGTCGAAAGCCGTGACAAAGTAATCACCCCACGCGATGTCCTGATTCTAAGTACCACCACGTTTATGACCAATTACCCGCTTGAAGGACTCCCCGGCAAGGTCTCGGAGGACTTTCTTGAATCTACCGGCAGAGGGTCCCAACGTGGCGTCGTCCAGAAGCATCCACGACCACATATTGGCCGCCTCTTTTCTCGCATCCGTATTTTGCGACATCTTTTTGGTGAGCGCCAGGCTTGAAAGTTGGCGAGCGGTTGTTGCTGTGTTGAGGTCAGGAAAGAGGTAGGAAAGAGGAAGTGAGAAAGAGGAAGGGCGGGGTTATTTCTCGTGCTTCAACCGGGATGCATTTCAGCAGTAGAGGTAATTTTCCCCGTCCCTCAGCCAACGCGTATTACCCTGGACGGTTTGGACTCAATCGGAAAGGGTWACCCTTTGGCCACGCCCAAAACCACTTGACGTACCCCCTCGAAGTATATACCCTCACGATACTCAAAAAACAGAAAGTATCCGTCTGGATATGGTATCTTTTTATACCATCAATCTATTTTTCTTTTGTTTATTCCAAATTAGCTTATGGCTTTTCAACTCCTTTGGCCTTGTGAAAGAAGTGTACTATATAGCACAGTTCGTCCTCGATGCCCGTCCATCCTGCTCTGAAACCAGAGGATGGGTATTAGCAAATTACATCGAGGCTTGGCGACTAGGCTGCCTTGACCACACACCCACGGGCACTACCTAGGAAGATGAGCGTACTTGAACTGTTTTTTAAGCGTGCGCATATGGTTACTTATCCGAGCGGTTGTAAAAATAAACCGAATACGGATAGTACAATACCTCTCGTTATAGCTGGGAAAGGCCGTTACAAAACTCTCATAGCGATTCCAATAATTTAGAAACAACTCGGCCAGCGTCCATTAGAGATTCTTCCATCCAAGCACCGCCTAGAGGTTGGATTCAAAGGCATAATCACGGCCCTTGGATCCGTAAGAGAGTACATTTAATATGTGATGTACGGACCGTATCGTGTTCGGATTATTATTTCGATCATTCTCCATCAAAGACGGTACATACAGGTCGTTCCTTAGAGGTATCTTCCACTTGTCAATACCTGTACCCATATACAGCGGTCCAGTCACTCGATTACGGCTTTCACCACATCAATGTGCACAATGACTGATGTACAAGTCTCTGGCTAGACCAGAATGGTTTGCTACTACATTCTAAGTTCCAGTTTGCCTGGCTGTGCCCTTAAACTTCCCTGTTTCATACCCCTATGAACATTTCCTTTGTGAGAAACCCTAGACTCCCACACTTTTTCCTCTAGTCCAGTCCTCAAACAGTCAGAGATCGCTCTGCTACCGATGTTACTGCTGGAATCCTTCACTGCCTCAATGTCGTGGAACGACTAACGTCCCGATGCTCAAAGAGGGCCTGTAAAGACATATGTCAGTCAACATTAGGGGCATGGCTATCTCGGAAAAGGGGACTCGCGGTCTCACCTATGTGATGTTGCTTTCAAAGGTACATGTCAAGGGGAATTAGCCGGACACTGGGGTCGCCATTGCCGTCGGCCTGGGCATTGGCACTAGTGCTGGTCGCAGGAGCGGCAGCCTGAGCGGGAACGATAGGCTGAGCAAAAGCGGGAGTTCCGGCTCCAGTATAGACCTGGACAATAGATGGACCGGTGAGTGCGAACTCATGGTTCTTGTTGCCTCCATGGTGATAGACTTAGGCTGTGTAGCCTGTGTTAGCGAAGTGGGTGACGATTTTGAAGGTGGTCTCAAGGGCATCATCGGTCTTGACGCGCTTGTTGGCGTTCGAAGCATCACCGTTATTGTCATCCTGGTTCATGGCATCGGCGGGGCGTTTGTTGTTGTCGTTGTTGTTGTTGACATTGGCAGCGTTGACAGCGTTGTTGGCGTTGGCGGTGCTGTTGACCATTGCGGTGCTGTTGACCATTGCGGTGCTGTTGACCATTGCGGTGCTGTTGACCATTGCGGTGCTGTTGACCATTGCGGTGCTGTTGACCATTGCGGTGCTGTTGACCATTGCGGTGCTGTTGACGTTGGCGGGGCTCATGTTGTCCTTGAGTACCTTGACGAAATGAACATGCCAATCTGCACTATTGACACTGTTCGTGAGTTTCTGGTACATCGTGGCGAACTCTTTCAAGGCGGCGGTCAGCTCGGCCTCTCGCTGTTTGCGGATTTTAGGCTCACAAGCGGAATCTGCCACAAGCTTCGTCACGAAGCTTGTGACCGACCTGGACATGTTTCTGGTACCGAGTCCGGGCATCCTGTTTGCGGGGTGATACCGACAGGATGTGTAGTGCCTAAAGGAGTGTCGATGGTAGAGCCAGAAGTGATTTTTGACGAGACTGCGTACTTTGCAAATGGGCTTAGAAACAAAGCAGAAAGAAGTTCATCTTGAGCTTTTTGTATCGGCTGTAGAATATTCGACGCTACCTAGGTTACGTGGGGAAAGGTCCTAGTGAAGACCGCGTGGAGGTTTGGCTCGAGGGCACATATATGGCGTTCCCCACAAGAGGTTGCACTTGAGAAAATCTGTTCTCTTCATCCCATATCGGTAGGCCAATCCAAACCAAAAAAAAAAACGCTTTCACCCCCAGTACGACCGGGACACTCGTCGTGTGAAGTGACTGGAGGGAGGCAAAGAGGCAGCAAGGCAATACAAAACAGCCCTTAACTCGTCAAAGTCACATGGGGAATCCCGACGGCCTCCTCTTGAGCCTCAGCAGAGGAAGGTTTCGTACTAAGGAAGGACCTGAAAGCCCAGAGCATTGGCATGAGGAAAATGAGAATGAGTGGCTGGGCGCTTGCAGAACAAATGAACGGCATTGAGAGCAGTGGGATTCCTCAATTCTCATCCAGTTCCCAACAAAAGAACATGCATAACCGCTACCAACAACTCAGTTTTGCCGAGTGTCCACCAGCCTTGGGTCTTTGATATCCCTATTCACCATCACCCCTATCCAGCAATGCGGCCTTGGGAAACTTTCGCCGAAGATAGTAAGGTACCTAGTCTGTGCGCCTACGTCCACTAGATGCCCAAGATAATCATTTTCAATCGATGTTACACCGGACAGAGGCAAGGTCGAGCTGAAGGTGTTGGGGGGTCGTTGAGTGTCTGTAATGGTATGCTCTGGTAGAGGAGCTTGTTGGAGCCATCACATTCTTTGGCGTTTCTGTCTAAGTGGATACGATCCACACATAGCCACCATGTATATAAACCACGTCGGACTTCGTCCTCCCTGCTTTGTTCTCCTTCTCTCTCTCTCTCTCAAGTCAATCAATACACCAAATTCACCCCCACATTCACTGCCACTTGTGCTGCCTCATCTCGTTACCTCCAACAGAGCTCACCTCATGTTTCTTCCAAAGGTGAAGGGCTGGTGGTCATGTCCTAGCATTCACCTGCTGGCTTCGGAATACCAGTACCATCGAGTCCATCGGCCGGGATAACAGCACGGGGAGCTAGAGCGGGAGCGGGAGTGCGGGCGGCAGAGAACTCCAGCTCTGCCGTAGCCGTCGAGGAGAAGATAATATAGGTAAATTTTGAATTACGTAGGTACCCTACTAATACAATCCGTCACGGTTCCTCGGAAAATACCATGCTATGTTACTGTCACACGGACATCGCCCACAGTCCAGGGTCAGGGTCGCAAGGCTCAGTAGAGCCTCAGCGCTTGGCATCAGCCTCGGGATGCCCGGTGGCCTCCGGCCGCAACACTCACCTCGGCCGGACCCTCAGCTACCGGCACTGCTTACCCGAACCCCTCTCGATACCATCGGGCTAGCGAGCCAACCATGGAAGTGCCGAAGACGCTGATGAAACACCATGAGACAATCCCAGTCATCCCAGAAGCAACCACAGCCAACCAAGCAAGAAGCAGGGCGCCCGGATTAAGGACAGCGCCAGAAGGAAGGTGAAGAATGGATGAAGGCATTCAGGAAGATCCACATGTATGCAGACTGCTAGATAGATGCCTTGAAGCCTCAGGCGACAAGGCTTGATGCGTACCTCAACTACGTACCGATTCCCTTTGGCATAAGAAGGCCTTGAAGCCCAACCTTCTCCTGGGGGTTGAGAAGATCAACAAGGCCTTCGAGACCAAAGTAATTTATTAGCTGAATTTGAAAACCATTCCAAGCCCAGAACACTGCCCTTGTCACAGTTACTAGACTATGGTAAGAGACGTTTAGTCGAAGAGACCGAAACTTGGATCCTCGTCGGACTCCCCCTTCTCTATATTAGAGCAAGTAGTTAGTAATTGAATACGATTGGCGGGCGAATGAATATATCCTTACCGTTAACCTTCTCCTCCTCCTTCTTCTTAGTAGCGCTACCAGTAGCAGTAACGGCACTACCGGCAACAGGGGCAGCAATACCGCCGGAGGGGACGGAAGCGGACTTAGAAGAACCCTCAGCGATCAACTATAATGTCTCATATTAGCCACGTGCGCCTGACACCCAAGTTTGCTTTCCAGATGATAGTCGTACTTCGTTGAGGGTACGGACCAGGACTGTAGCCGGGCCATTCAACAGAAACTCGAGGGTCGTTGTAGTGCCATCTTTGACGATGCGAGCTTTGTGGTCGCCTTGGGTGTCCACTTTGAAGGTGGTGTCGGTGGAAGAGGTATCGACGGGTTTGCTGGCTGTCGGAGTATTGTCATCGGTAGTGTTGGCATTAGAGGGTGCGGTGGCATCAGCAGCATTGGCATTAACAGGTGCGTTGGCTTCAACTGGCGATTTGATACGCTCGAGTCTTGCAATCTCCTCATGTAATTCTTCAACACTATAATCTAGGGGCGGTAGCTCCCTTAAAACCTTCTTGAGGGCCGCGACGATGTAATGACGCCACGTGATTCTGTGGTTGTTGCTATTCCATACCGAAGCGATTCGCTTTTCGGACTCCTCGGCAAGGTCTTGGAGTACTTCTGTTAAACTCTTCGTCACGTAATCATAGTTAGAGTGGTCCATAAGAAGCTTCGACCATCTTTCGGCCGCCTTTCTTCTCGTTGCCGTGTTTCGTGACATTTTGATTGCCCGGAGGCGGTGACGTTGACAGATGATGAGGCTCAGGGAGCCGGTTGAGCTGATAATTGTTGCAGAGCGTTGTGCGGATACTAGAAATCTTGCAATGAGGTACGACCACTGTTCGTTGGAGGTGGAATGTCCACAAAAAAAAAGGGCTTGATACTGTAGTGGTAACGGAACAGGAGAGACGGGAACCGGGGCAGCCTAAATACCTATTGAACGAAAGCACCGGTGGAATTGTTGCTGAGTGGAGGTCAAGCAAGGGGAGTAAAGAGAAGCCGTCCCATTGCAAGGTTAATAGTCTTTTTTCAACGGAATGGTACATACAATTTATCCCTTTCGTATCTTATCAAGACCTTTAGGCAAGCGTCCGGTAACTCTGTTCTGCCTTTCACATGGGCATAAAGCCATGGAACGTCCGCGAGAGAATAGAGGTATGCTCAAAACCCTTGCCTGCAAAGCGCCTTTCATATCCTCCCACCGCAATCCAAGCAAAGCGCAAAGGTATCTCTAGACATCTCCCGGAATTTGAAAGGGGCGTTAGAATATTCCGGTACATTGCTTTTGATTGCTTGGGTACGAATGAAGAAAGAAAGACAGCCAGTATACCTGTATGTCCCTTCATAGGCGATGGGAGCAATTGCCATTCGATTTTAAAGGAAACAAGGAACATTGGCGAGACAGACATGACGACCTTTCAATCATCTGCTATCAACATGAAGGAATACTTCGCCATCTATCTCACGTTAAATGGCCCACCGGCCGCGACGGAAGCAACGTCTTTTTCCCGCCCCCTTCAAAAGGCTTCCCTGGATGCCGAGAAAGACTGATGTCAGTGCCCGGGTGTTCCAGATCGACAACGGCTGCTCTCTGAGTTGGGACGTGGCGGAAAAGGTGCATGGTAGGGAATCGAATTTCCAGAGGGGTAACCAGACGCTCCTTCCTGCTCGCCTGGGTGCCGAGGTGAGATTGGTGTCAGTGTCTGAAACGTGAGGAGAACTCGGGGGAAGGTGACAGGGGCAGAAAAGAAAAATTTTAAGAGGCGTAACTCACCCAACGCTCCTTCCCTTCCAACTCGAACAGCAGACCCCGCTTATCAGTTGTCATTCTCGTCGCAGTCGACGACGTCAGCAGCGGAGGCAGCGCTGCCCGGAACCATCTTGACCCGGACCGTCGCAGGGGTGCTGGAGCTGAACTCGGCGCTGGGAATGTCGCCCTCAAAGACGCGAACGGTGTAAGGGCCTTTGACGTGAACCGCGAAGTTCGTCGCATCCCCCTCGGTTTTGACGCGCTTAATCTTGTTCGGGGTGTTCATGTCGTCTCGCTCGGTCGCGGGACGCTTCTTCTTGTGGTTTACATCGATCTTCTTGTTGTTGTTGACATCAGTCCTCGGAGACGCGCTCAAGGTAGCGGGGGACGTGGATGATGCGGCGGGTAACGCGGGATTCTCTTTCGCTGCATCGCCATCGCCATGAAGAAGCTCGTGAACAGCTTTGCGCAGATCATTAGTACTGGCCGGCAGCTCCTTCAAACCCTTTTTAAGGGAGAGAACGGAATAGTAATGCCACAATTGACTGGGTTCGTCCTTGTGCATGTCTTTGTCCGTGTACCCATCGAAAGTTTTGAGTGAGAGCTCGAAGTATTTGGCGGCAAAATCTTTGAGGACGTTTGAGAGCCCCCGCTTCCATTTGGAGTCGGCCCACGAGCTGTCTTGTTGAGGATTACCCCGAGACTGTCTACGGCCTGCTTCTACGAGACTACGCCTGGTCGGGGTTGCGACATGTTGAGCGGGAGGTGATGCGACGAATCTTCGAATTGGAAAGAAGGTTGCTTAAGCAGTCCGAGCAAGGAAGAAAGATTCAAGGATCACATCTTCGTCGCGATGGTTGACCGTGGACGAAATTCTTAGAGTGGGCAAGAATGGTGGTCGCTGACGCGTTGAGATTAAGAAAGATAAAGAAGGAAGGAAAGATTGCTGACGGTCTTCCCTTACTGACAAATATCTCAACGCGCTTCGAAAAGTGGGTCAAGGCCTCACAGCCCAAGCGACAAGTAGTCAGTCACGTTACCTTCGACTAAGGTATGTATCTGCCTGCGAAGTGGTTCTTCCGGGTTCGTAACTCGTCCCATGTAATGTCCATGCTCCTGACCCCTCCCCTGACCTCCACCTCAGAACCTCGCCAGCTCGACAGCATGGCAAATCAACACATACACCAGTACATGCTTTCCCTCTCTCCCCTTGTTCCCTACTAAAACAGCTAGCATTTTCTTCTAGGACCCTTGCTTTTGGCCCCCACTGGTCCATGTATCCTCCGATGCTGAAGTCTCGAAGATGGTTTGCGTCTCTGTATGTCCACAAAGATCGTTGTTAGTTGGTGTGATTGATACGTTGCGGAGGGATGTAGCAAAGAAGATGTTTCAAATACAGTTTTAGGAGGAGTAACCCACTAGGGAAAGTGCTCCTTCCAGCACCACGGGATAGTTAGGCTGTGTCTGCTGGCTCTGCTCAGTTGTCGTTCAGAAGTCGTCCTCGCCGTGATCGTCAGCAACAGTGGTAACACCTCCCGGCGCCATCTTGACGTTGATCGCCGAAGGGTCGTCGAAAGTGAACTCAATAGTCTTAGGCTGGCTTTGGGAGATACGGGTTGTGTAAGAACCGTCGGTGTGGACTCTGAACTTGGTAACTTTATTCACCTTGACGCGTTTCTTCGCATCCAGAGTGACTTGGTTATCAGTGCGGCGTCTCTTGAGGGCTGGGTTTCCGGCTTCCGCTTCCTTACGCTTAAGTGCATCAACTGCCTCCTTCAATTTCTCGACATTAGGCGGGAGCTCGTCCATGATGCTTCCGAGCGACTTAACAAAGAACTGATGCCACAATGTGCTGGGGTGGTCCCCGCCGTCGGTAACAGTGCCGGCAACTTCTGGCGATAGCTCATGATATTTGACAGCGAACGCTTGGAGGACCTCGGCCAGCTCCTTCTCCCAATCCTTAGCTGAGCGAAAACCCTGAATGATATCTGACAGCTGTTTCGCTGCTTGCTCATCCGACATGACCTTGGACATCTTGATCGCGGAGTGAAACCGGAAGGCAGGCGGAAGCAGATGATGACGCTTGGGTAGGTGGAGAGAAAAAAAAAGGCGTCGTAGCGAGTGCTGAGAATCACGTCAGCAATCGAAGCTGGTTTCGCGATGGCAGTTTTTTGGAACCAGCGAGCGATTGACTGCTTGGTGCATGCCTTGTCAAAGGAAAAAGGAAGAATTGGAATTGGGTTTTGTGGACAGGTCAGGTCAAAATACCACATGAAGGGAAAAATTCAGTGTGTTGCACGGGGTGCACCTTCCTCCTTTCATGTTAACACAACGCATCTCGGCCGACACCGGGCCTCAACGTCACTGCGCGAGAAAGCCCCAGCGGGTACCGACGTATCGAATTCCAAATGCATTGAACGTGAAAGCTTAACGATCATACTCCCGTCCTCAAATGGGAAATCTGCTCTAAGGAATGTCAATTGCTGAAAAACCGCGAGTGTCCGCCCACCCTCAGCGTCGGCCTTCGCATCGCGCCCAACCTAGACCTGGAATAAGGTTGGTGGGCCCCCAGATTGTGGTACATAACCCTACTGTCAGCAGGGTTCTTTCAACAAAACAAAACAACTAAATGCCTGCTTAGCATAGTGGCTAATGCGTTGCACTTGTATAACTAACCTGGTTCCCTGAGGGGATCTGGGTAACGACGACATGCAAAGATCACAGGTTCGATTCCTGTAGTAGGCATCTCTTTTTGCATTTTTTTTTCCCAAGCTCTCTCTTTCTTACTGTTTTGCATCCGTTCTGACGTGTCGTCCGTCATCTTTTTGGTCGTATGTCGTTATGGAAGTGGTGTTTTTTCTTCTCTGCGTAAATCATATATCAAGAGTGAGTGAGCAACACACGTCCCGACAACGCCGAGAAGACCAACGGCCACCTCCATCCAGTTCATGCACTCCAACTGTGTGTGGCTTTGTCTTCATATCAACTTCCACTTTACTTAAGGCTCCGTCGGCCCAAGCGGCTCGAACAACCCTCAAATAGTTCGAGGCTGTCTTTGTTCCCAGAGACAATGTACCATACCCTAACTAACTCGGCACTCAACAAAGCACCCGGAATTCACTCCTTTATACAAGGCACAGGTTGCAAGGCCATTGTTCACCAATCACTACGGGAAGAAGCCCCTTTGTGCACCCGAGTCTTCATAGACAGCCAGATATCGTCAGATCTGCCGTTCACTTCTACTCTGTTCATTTCCTCTGTTCATTTTCATTTACCCTCGAAATTTGTATAGACACTTCTATCACATCACCTCCCCAACCATGCCGCCAATATCCTTCTCCTCAACAATCGGTAGGCACCTCCAGGTGGGCACCGTCTCATCCGACGACAGCGAATACAACCAATCCATAGACATCCAGATGCGAGAACAACCCGAATACCACCTCGAACCCGCCTCCCCTCAAGCAGCCGATTACTTCCCCGTGCCAGACGGCTTCCACGAAGACAATTCCGACCAAGAGTTCCAAGACAGACCCGAAGACACCTCCCCCGCCGTCCACGACGAATTCCCCTACCACCACCTCACCTACGTCTGCTACCCCATGCGGGCGCCCGACGTACTCCGGCGCGACTTTCTCAATCCCCTCAGCAACGCGTTCCTCCGCCCTGGCCAGTCCCGCGAGGACTTCCCCGATGGTCTCCGGCTGATTTTTGTGAATTGGCTCAAGAAATACGACATCACCTCCGAAACAGGCGTCTCAGTCGGTCTATGGCGGACCGTCGGCCCCGACCCCCTACTGGTAGTCATCAAGCGCATCAAAGGCTGGTCAGGCCAACCGCGTCCAGACGGGCCTCGTTCCGGACCCAACATGCTATGGCCGCGGACGCAGCGGATTCCGAACAGTGGAGGAGGACCGCCGGGGGAGATCAAGTACATTTCCCTGCCGGACCCGACGGGCCGCACGCTGGAGTTTCGGTTTTTGTATAATCCGCACTTGACTTGTCTGCCGCAGACGCACTCGTTTCAGCTGAATAACTGGCCGGAGGAGAACGTGACGCATTTTGGAAAGTTTTATAATGGGGGCAGCGTGGGGGAGTTGATTGAGAGGTATAAGAAGGCGGGGAGAGCGATTCCGGAGGCGATGATTTGGCATGTTATTGCGCAGGTGGGGAGGGCGTACAAGTTTGTGCATACGGGGAGGACGACGCCGGATCAGACGCAGGAGAGGGGGTCGGTGAGGGGACCGCCGGAGGAAGGGAGCGAGGAAGAAAGGGAGTGGCGGGAGAGGGAGGATGCCAGGGCTGCTGACTGGACGCCGACGGCGCATTATGATGGGCATTCGGGCAATATTTGGCTGCATTGGGTGACGCAGTATGAGAGGGAGCATGATCGGGAGAAGTGTCTGGAGTACTTTGACGAGTACTTTCCGCAGGTTATCCTGGGTGACTTTGGGCTGGCTGTGAATCGCGAGAGTAATAGCTATGCTTTCAGGACTCAGGAGTGTCCTGGTTTGCCGGATAGGGAAAGCTGGAAGGATAAGGCTGAGTTTGGCCTGACGCTGCATCATATGCTCCTGGCCGGCGTTCGGGAGGTGCCTCGGTTCACGATGGAGGCAATCCCGAGGAACTGGGCTGTGTGGTGGGCTCGGTGGCTGAATGCTAATTACTCCAAGACGCTGATTGATGTGGTCAAGCGGTTCAGTTACGTGGCGCACTTGTGCGACCAAAACCGACTGGTAAGGACAACTTCTTTCGCGGGGCTGACGGAGGAGGAATACAAAAAGTGGAAAGACGGGAACCCTCTCCTTCTGGCGCCGTGTAATGAATGGTTCCACCACACCATGATCGATCTGGCGGATAAAGAGGTGGACGAGCGCCGTAGGTTCCGGGATGGCGGTGAGAGCGTGAGGTGGGCGACGGGGCAGCGGATGAGCACGATGCCGTATCAGGTCCCGAATAGGACCAAGTATAGCAAAAAGATCAATCGTCCCGCATCGAAGATCCTGAGGAGAAAGTGGTCGCTGTTCCGCTGGACGGTAAAGAGACACTGCGCAGCAAAGCAAGGACCATCTACACCCGCAAACTCCGGCGACCTGTCACCGGGGCCTTCTTCCGTCACCCGCCTGACCCGGCTAACCGTGTTGATAAGGACAAGCTCTGGGTGAGCAGGACCTATCGGTTGGAAAGAATCCGGTACCGCAAACCCCGGGCCATCAAAATCGAATCCAATCTGAAGGACGACCAGAGGCGCGAACAGAGACCGTTTACCCCGCCGCCGAGTCCTGGTGAGGTGAAGGAGATAGAGTCGAGAATGTTTGGGCCGTCGCCGTGGAATTCTCGGGTGCTGCAGTGGGACAGGGAGGGACGGGGGGATGGGGATGAAAGTCCGACGCTGAAGGATTGGAGCCTCTTTCGAGCGAACCAGAACGGGACATAATGTGTGTTGATAGAGAGCTTCGTGAAAAGATAATCATCTAAATTGCGTATGAACTACACTTGCTAGTGACGACGGTGAGTAGGTAGGAACATGGAAGGCTTGAGACCATCCGGCCACTTTGGATCATGGCATGGGTTGCTTGGCCAGAAAATAAGTCTGCCATTCTCCGTAAACGTTTGTCTTTTCCTCGTGCCAACTGGTGTAGCGCGCAAAGGTGTATAAAATCCAGGGCATGAAGTGTGGAGCAAGAAGAGAAATCGTTTGGAGATAGACCAACGACCGCACCATAGGGCACCTTTAATCAAGCCAGTGCGACGTCAGTTCCGAAGCGAAGGAGAGGCCATACGGTCGAGGGGTATCGGTGGATGCATTGAGGCTGTAGGTAGAGGCTCCTTGTGCCATTCGTACTTGATGGATGGGAACCTAGGAAGTCGCTGATAGATCGTGTGGTGTCAAGTCATTGCCAAGCAGTAAAGGGTTGGTGTGGTTCCACGGCGATCAATTGGGTTGTGAGATGAAAGAGTTGACGTTGAAAGAAGCTTTGTATGAAAAAGGAAGTGAATCGTTTGGCGACAACGATTGTGAGAATGAACTGCTGGCACTGCCTGCCGCCAACTGTTGGAGGTGTCCAAGCTTGGCAATTATCATGTGACTCTCCACGTGTAGCTCCCTTCGACATTCAGTCATGACGCTCGGACCATTCGATCATTGGAAGCTGGGGAAGCTCCACAGTTTGGACATCGACAACATCCTGGACTCAGTTCACAAAGACCACCACCATTCCCACGAGACGGTCGCCCCTTCAATTGCTGATCCAAGATGGCGTCCGATTCTTCAATCACCACTGCTAGACGTAGTTCTCCCTTCTGGTACCCTCCCCGACCCAAAGAAGTATGCGCTTGCTAACGGAGGGGTTGCGACTTTCGCAATTTGGAAACCAAACAGAGGCCACTCGCGAGGAGATGCGCGATGCCAAACTTCCCCTGGCCTATCGCGACAGCTGCGCCCACCTCCTCATTCCGCTAAACAGGTGTCGCTACGATACTTACTACCTCCCGTGGAAGTGCGAGGTACGAAGGCCGGTGCCGTAGCACAGCGGCAGCGAATCTGCCCACGATCGAACGACGGACTGACAGTTCCCTACAGGACGAGCGACACACATACGAAAAGTGCCAGTACGTCGAATTCAAGAAGCGCGTCGCCAAGATGGACGAGTTGAGGGCGGCCAAGGGTGGAGCGCGGAGCAACTGATTTCGAGGAACATCGGGAAACGGTACGATCACGAGCAAGGGCACGGAACACAGGACGCAAGACACGGACACAGCACAGCGCGAGGAAAACAGGATCGCGAGACCACACCCCGCCCTGTACATATCTTAGAGACGGGCGATAATGAGACGGTGATGGAACAATGAGCACTGGAGGATGTTCCTAAAGTCTACAAGTTCGCAAGTCCATGACCACATCCATGCAACAGGACCCTCCCACTCCACCAGCTCGAGTCATGCCTGTGGATTGTAGGGCTGTAGGGCTGAAGTCAGTGCGCATTTTCACGAACTGGAACAGTTGACTGGAACAAAAGAGCAATTGCGAGTGGTGCTACAAGGAAAGGCTTGCTTGGGTGTCAATGGGTATTCGTATGGCGGGGATTTTGGAGCGAAAAACGTTGACCGGGGCAGTAACCACAGACTGTTTGACGAGTCGCCGATACTGTACAGTCCCAGCACCGAAACCGGAGCGGATGGAGACCCAAGGTCAAACGCAAAAGAAGGCTGTTGACAACACCAAGATCAACCATCTCCGACAACATGCGCATCCAGCTTCTGGCCAATGGATCAGTGGGTAATGTAATCCAAGACCTCTTCTTACCCTTACAGCCCTTATCTGATCAATCTCTCCTCCCTGGGGTCCTGTGTCATACAGCATCGAGAAGAACCAGAAAACTTGCGCCGGAAATGTCATACACTCTTATCAAAAGAAAGGTGACAATTCTGATAGCTTCGAGAGTGGCAAAAGCTTGTCATGAAGGCTTGGGGCACAACCATGCCCTTATCAATCCCAACTTACGCCATGCACCATGATTCCGGGACACATCGTCTGTCTCGGAAAATACCATCGCCGCTCAGATCTACCGGAGATGTACATCTCTCAGCGAGTGCTACTCATTCGTGGGTGTCTTCTATCCTCCTTCAGAACAATGTCAGAACCACCAGCGTGGGGTGCTATCTAGATCTTCGGTTGCAGCATCAATAGTACCGTATAGCCGGCGGCGAACAAGCTTTTGGTAGTGCCAATGGGTGGTCGTTTCAAGGTCGCGGCGATAGCGGACAGGCGGCTCCTATCAACCGCCATGCATATGGTTATCTCGATTCCCCTTCCGCGGAGAAAGAGGTTGTGGACTGGAGTCCCTGTCCATACCCATACATAACCCTGAATCTCTATCATCTCACACACGTAACCCTGGCTGCGAGCCTGGCCCCTTATCGCTGGGGCCTTGGCCAATCTCTGCCCTTTTCCCCTGTCAAGCCTGATTCACCCCTGGATGGTCAGCTATGATGGAACTCCCGAGAAAAGTAGATGGGATGCATAAGATGCGACAGATAAGGAAAAGTCTGAGTCGTCAAGCCACAAGCGTGGGATGACTGACATCAACGGAGATGTTCAATTCACACATTGTCTTCAACTTGGACATGATGGACTTGGATGATGTCGACGACGTCAACATAAAAGAGAATGAGTGCCTTTGATAGTGTTGGAAGAATGGACTGGATCAGTAGACTCATGCCGTACCACATCTCGGTATTGGATCAGGCTTTACAACGAGAGCTTGTCAGCCCCCGCGCCCAGAAACTGTTCTCGTTCAGCTGACCTAACAAGCTGGTGAACATTCACGAAGTCAAGAGCGAAACTCAGCCCGAGCATTCTTCAGATCACCACTTTCTGTTCTTGCTGCTCAAGCACTCCTACCTCTTATCAGCCGCCTTACTGCGCTTATCGCTTACACCATCATCGACCGGATCACCGGCACCAGCCGAACCTCGCCCATCACCAACGGCAATTGGCTTGCTTACACCCATTTCTAACGCTTCCTATTGGCTGTCATCCTCATCGCCATTTTACAATCCTACACTACCATCACCACCTACAACCTATTCATCCTCACCATGGTCCTCGGCTTCCAGTTCTCATTCCAACCACCACCCCTCAACCCTCTCACCAAGAAGGCCCAACGCATCCCCGTCTTCAACCCTATCGACCGCCATGGCCGTGTCTTCTTCTTTTCGTGGACAGGGTTCATGGTAGCCTTTTGGGCTTGGTATACCTTTCCTCCTTTGGTATGTCTTCCTTTCCCTTTCCTCTTCTCCAACTAAGTCCCCCCCCTTTCTCTATCTTGACGCCTTTCACTCTTCCCTCTTCCCCTTCTTGTACCCCCAGCTTTATGTCCCTCTTCACTTACACTAACTAACAAATTCCCTCCGACTCCGGCAAACAGCTCACCCACACAATAAAACAATCCCTCCACCTAACCCCAACCCAAATCTCCAACTCCAACATCCTCTCCCTCCTCGCCACCCTCTTAGTCCGCTTAATCTCCGGCTGGGCCTGCGACCGCTACGGTCCCCGCCTCGTCTTCGCCTCCATTTTACTTCTCGGCAGCATCCCCATCGGTCTGGCGCCCTTAATCACCAACGTTACGGGTCTTTATATCATTCGCTTCTTCATCGGCATTTTAGGGGGGTCGTTTGTGCCGTGTCAGGTGTGGTGCACGGCTTGGTTCGATAAGAATGTAGTGGGCACAGCGAATGCGGTTGCGGGCGGGTGGGGGAATGCCGGGGGAGGAGTGACGTATTTTGTTATGCCGGCTGTTTTTGATAGTTTGGTTGGGAGTTGGGGGATGAGTGAGGGGAAGGCTTGGAGGGTTACTTTTGTTGTGCCGTTGATTTGTTTGGTGTTTGTTGGGTTGGGGTTGGTGTGGGGGTGTGAGGATATGCCGGGGGGGAGGTGGAAGGACAGGATGGTGGCTGATGGGGCTGCGGACGGAAGCAGAAACGAGGACGGGGAGGTCGTTATTGACGGGGTTGATCCCAAGTCTGGCACGGAGACTCCCACGACTACGGCTACGGCGACGGCAACGATGGATGAAGAAAAGGGATCCAAGTCCATCTCCGATACCGAGTCAACCACCCGTCCGGACGTCGAAAGGGGCGAGGTTCTACCAACCTCAACCTCATCACTAGCCGCCAGCAACACCACTTCCCCCTCGGTAACCACAATCCTCCTCTCCTCCCAAACCCTCTTCCACATCCTCACCTACGCCTGCTCCTTCGGCTCCGAACTAGCCATCAACTCCATTCTCTCCTCTTACTTCCTCTCCGTCTCCCCTTCCTCACTCACCCAAACCTCAGCATCTAATTACGCCGCCATCTTTGGTTTTCTCAACTTTGTCACCCGTCCTCTCGGCGGTCTCGTCTCAGACCTTTTGTATACCTCCTTTGACGGCTCATCCAGCACCACCAGTACCACCACCAGCACCACCCCTTCCAGCTCATTCTGCCCAAGACCAAAAGCATTATGGGCCCGCAAACTCCTAATCACCCTATCCACCCTCCTCTCCGGCACTTTCCTTCTCCTCCTCGGCCTTTTGGCTCCCACCTCACTAGGCACCGTTATCGGCTTAGTGATACTGGCAGCCATCTTCATCGAAGCAGGCAATGGGGCCAACTTTGGATTGATCCCCTTTGTCTGGCCGGAACGAAACGGGGTAGTTAGTGGGGTGACGGGAGCGGGGGGGAATTTGGGGGGGGTGGCTTTTGCGTTGGTTTTTAGATTTGTTGGATCTGGAGGGAAGGGGGGGTATGAGAAGGCGATTTGGATTTTGGGAGTGGTTAATTTGGTGGTGGGGGTTTTGGGGGTGGGGGTTAGGCCGGTGCCGGGGATGGGGAGGGGGAGGGGGAGGGAGGGGAAGGGGAGGTGGTTGTGGTGATGAGGATTGGGGTTTGAGATTAAAGGGCGGCAAAGGTGGAAGGAACAGGGAGGAAGGGTGATGGTGGTGGTGGTGGATTATGAGTGACGATACCTTTAGCGTTGTACAATCTAATGCTGGTTTGTTTATTACTTTAGTACTCCTGGTATTGTGGACGAGATCTATGCCGAGTTATCCTAAATCTTATACGGACGTATGGTAATAATTAGGTACGGATGAGATACCTATATTTAAGGATTAATAGAAAATGCATTAATCTAAGAACGAAACGCATTAATGACAAGGTATGAAAACGCCTAGTAAAGTAGACCCGAGGTCTCGAGCTAACACACAAACCAGGATTAGACTGTATTTAGCGGTTGGGGTATTTCTCAACCGATACAATAGCTTTCTTTAGATACATACAACTACCTTACTCAAGCGTAGCAGTTAAATAATTGAAGAGAACTTCTTTCACATCAGACAAAGCAAGAATGCCATGATATGGATGGATGGATAGATGGTTGACGATGACAAATCTTTTCCCAAGCACTGTGTGTGGGCTGGGGCTTTAGTCTCACTTCTCCATCTCCTCCATCCCGCGCCCGACCATCAGGTAGCGGCTGCTCTACTACCTACGTGCAGACCGAATGTCGAGAAACCTCTGTCACGGCAGAGTCGTCCTCTTGCATCGGCGCCTGGATAGACGTTCCTTGTCTAGAGTACTCTTGGTTACCGGACAGGCTTTTCTCAAACCGACCGTATAGTTCTCAAAACAATGAACTTTGTCTGGGGACCATGTCGCATTGTCAATGAACAACACAAGTCACCCGTTTCTGATGCCCTGGACCATTGAAGAAGCTCTTAGTCGACGCATTCCTCCCGAGTCCTCCATCTTCCCGTCACGTCCACCCACCTCAATCATCGTGAACACTGAACCGGTCCATCATCCAAAGTTCACAATGGAACAAGGTGATAAGCCAACCGACGAAAAGAGACATATAAGTACTCATCTCACCACAACCATCCAACCCATTCCTCTTGCTACTCCAGTCCGCCAGAAGAATCATCGCCAACCAGTAACACCAGCTTCACGTACCTTTTATCCCAACCCCAACCATCACCACACCCTCCTGCCCATCATGTCCACCACCACCACCACCACCGTAACCACCCCAACTGCCATCCCCACCAAAACCATCACCCCCTCCCACTGCAAAACCCTCAACCTCCTCCCCACCGCCTCCCCCTTCGACATCCGCACCGCCTTCCACCACTTCTGCAAACTCGCCCGACAACCCGGCCGGCCCAACCACATCCCCAGCTTCACCTCCTCTCAACGCTTCAAAGATCTCAGTGAGGCTTACGACACGCTGTCTGATCCTGAAAGCAAGAAGTACGATATCAACCTTGCCAAAGAAGGGGATAGCGAAATGGGGGAGAAGTTGGGGCGGGAGTTGTTGAAGACAAAGGGGGAGAAGGGGAAGGGGGTTGTGAGGAATGTGAATGTAAGGGGGGAGGAGGTATGTGATGGGTTAGGAAAGGAGGAGGTTGTTAAGTGGATGGGACGGTTTAGGGGGCCGAGGGTTAGGGGGACTAATGTTTAGGTTCCCGACTCCCGACCTCTGGGGGGTTTGACCACGAGGTTTTTCAAATTTTGTTGGTGGAAGTACCGGCTTCCAGTATTGGCACTGGGCTGTCACAGAGTGGATGTTGGTGCGTGTAAGTTTTCCGTTTTTTTTTTCTGGTGTCCTCTTTGACAATTTGACTGAAGGCGGATAGGGGGAGAGATTTGGTATGTACTCTGAAAGTTGGATAATACAGTCAGTCATTTTGCTCCTTGAGATTTGTGGATACCTACCGTGCCTTTGAAGCAGTGAATGAAGTGATCTTTGTCCATGCCATGTCTTGCGCTTCGAGCCCTTTGTCGAAGAGCCAAAACCCATTGTTGTCTTTCGCCGTGAATTCCCCAGATATTGTACAGCGTAATAACCAAGCTTTGTGCTCAGACATTCTCATAGCTATATCTGACTATTCAGGAAGAATAATCGGGTCATATGACATTGACACAGATAGCTCGTGGCTAGATGCCCGTTGGATCGGGAGGTTGGGATCTTGGAGGGGGCTTGTGGCCATTATCCAGGTGGCTGGTACCTGGTACCTGTAAAAGTCAACTCGTGCCGTGGTTGCAAGTATTTTTCGTAGTTCGATGAAACCTAGCTCTTAGCTTGACGGCGTCTAGGTACTGTTTTTTTTTTTTTTTTTTTTTTTGTTCCAATGTGATTCAGTGCCGTTCCAGGCAAAGATCGAAGTTGATGTCGAAGGAAAGTTCAGCCTCAGATGCCAAGAGACAGGGCTGTCTTGCTTCGCCATGTGTTTCAGGGGGTTGATGCGCTGAAGGCCCCTGTAATCTGGGCTCCACAGTGCTACAGTACCCGAGGCTGAGCGGGCCCGGTCCAACTGCGTCATCCAAGCGTCGCTCCAGACCGGTCGCGTTTCTTCCCGTTCATCCAAACACGACAATCAGACGAACTACGAACGGCCTGTTTCACGACACCGCCAGCGAGATCGTGGCCCCCTATTACATCCTGAGCGAACCGAGACGATGCCCTTCTAATCGCCCTCCGACCGCTCCAGCCGAGTCTTCACGAAGCTATGCCGTTCTCGATGCCGGCGGCCCGGACGCGCAACCCACGAGCGAACAAGACCGCGATGCTTGCCACCCTGGAACCTTGATCGACACACATCATGTCTTCGGGACGAATGCCCAAACTTTAAATCGACCTCGTCGACCGCGAACATTTCCAGCTTTCACATGAACAAGTACGCACGCGGGTAATGATCGGCGTCGCGTTCACAATACAGCCTTGCTAGCTGAGGACGGCACGCTGGTAACAACACTTGGATCGCCGAGACCTGGCGAGTCTTCCTCTCACCGGTAGTCCGTAATCAGGGCCATTCCATATGGATCGGATATACAAAAGCGAGTTTCCGACCTGGAATCATCGAAAACGCGTCTCTCGACAGGGCTGTGTTGTTACGACGACGTCGAGGCTCTCTTCTAGTAGCCACGTATATTCAGCCATATCCGACTCGGCGGTCCTAACACTCCTCCAGAACTGGCACCCACCACGGCACGGGAGGTGTTAGACATTCCGATACCCCCATGATACGATCATTGAGAAACTTTGTACAATCATCTTACGCCCGGTGGAAGCCTACCGAGTCACTCTACACCTACTTGGGATTTTGCACAGTTGCTCCTATGGCGTGGGGGATTCTCTTTGGAAGGAGATTGCATACCGGACGTCGACGAAATGGAACTTGTTCGGGATTTGGGAGGGACATATAACGCTGCGGACGGTGACTACAGTATCGGTGCAAAGCCACGTGATTATACAGAGAGGGCAAATGGGCTGACGAGGTTCCAGGCCGTTGAGGGGGAAAAAAGTCGTCAAGGCATGTCAGTTTGATACGGGAATCCAGGTTGTCTATCGGCCGAGATCTGGTGCGGCAGGGGCAGGTGTCCGATCAGCAAGGAGTCGTCGGGTCTTGTTTATTCCTTGTCAAAGTAGGGTCAAGCGATCCGATGACTGGGCTCAGTGATGTCTACATTGGCCACTCCCCTAATTCCAACACTTTCCCTCAGAGTTACAACGGAAGAAGACTACGGGTAGGCATTGCGGCAGCTATCGAGGTGGTCCCGCTTTCTGGATCGTCAAGTCAATATGGATGAAGATATTGTGCATCCGTCCCGGGCGGGGAAACCCGTTCGTGAATTTTGCCGTCTTGGGGTTGTCAACAGCCTCTGGGCCTTACTCATCACACGGCAAATGTTAAATCGCCGAGCCGTATTTTATGTTCAAGAGTTGCTATCTTTCAAACTGGACAAGTACATCGGTTCCCACGACTCTACCTGTTGATCGTCTACGAAGTCCTTTGAGAGACTCTTCGAGCACCACCACCACCATGCTCGCCCCGTTCTCGTCACCGTGGGCATTACTCGCCATCATTGCATCAACCCTCATCCCAACCACTACCGCAGCCTGCAATCGAGATGAACTCCTCCTCACGGTCGACGAGTTCCTTCTCGGACTGACCATGGGCCAAGCTGGCCCCCTGGAAAATATCGCCGACGACTTCCTATACATCGAAAACAACAAACCCACTGTAATCGTCTCGGGAGTGTTCAACAACATCCTCAAAATCGAGTTCAACCGCACCATCATCGACATGACTACCTGCTCAACCTTCACCGAAGTCGTTTCCGCCACGTCCTTCAAGCCCTTTGTGCTCGGCGCTCAGATACGTCACTATCCCAACGACAACAGCGTCTACAAGATTGACACCATCGTCTCCACCACCGGCTCATGGTTCTTCAACGCCAGTCGAACCCTCCAATACACCCGACAAGAGAACTGGCCCGTCATTCCACCTGCTCAGCAGGACACCCGCCAGACGCTCCAAGCAGCAGCTGATGCGTATCTGGACATGTGGAGCAACAAGAGTGCTATTGACACGGTCCCATGGGGGACGCCATGTGCACGATTGGAAGGAAGCGTGTATACTGGTAAAGGAGCACCGGATGATTCGTGCAAAGTGGGCATCCCGAGCAACAACACACAACCGCCCAACTCTGACCGCCGGTATGTCATTGACGAGAGCATGGGGACTGTCAGCGTGCTTTGCAACTTTGAGCATTTGGGGAATGCACCGGATAGTCACGAGTTCAGGTTGGAGGGGGGCAAGCTGAGATATGTGCATACTATCACGGTTGCGGACAGTTCGGCGTGGGAGAGGGAGGTTGGATTGTCCGCTCGGCTGTGATGAGAACATCATGAGGGGAAGTCGTGAGTGAGGCTCATGGCTAGGGACACAAAGTTTGCGTTTCCTTATTCCATTTGTGGGAAGGCAGTTGGGTTCACAAAACATCAGCGGACTTCGCACTCACAGTCCAATGAGTTTTGGCATGGAAGTATCACCAATCTCTGCACAACCATTCAGTCGCTGATAAATACCTATCATCACTCACTGCAATTCCCAAGCATCAAATCTTCAGTTCTGCCCTTGCCAGTCAAACACCATGGGAAAGCGCATGTTTAAACTCCTCAGCATGTCCAACACCACTTCCACCCCCGAGTGCTTCTCGCTCTTCCCCTACCTCCCCGACGAGCTCCAAACCCTCATCTGGAAACACGCTGTCGACCCCTACCGCGTCCTGCGCATAACCCTCTACCAACAGGACTTCCCACCCAACCCCCAACTCCCACCCAGCGCCCAATTCTTAGGTTCCGCTGTGTACGGTCCGCCCTGGAACGTAAAATTGGGCTGTACCGATGCACTCGTGGTAGCTACGAGACGCGTGCGCGATTTGATGCGGGTTTCGAGAGAGGCGTATAGAGATATTATACACTATATCCTGCCGGATCGGATTCACTTGACGGTCGATTGGGACCCTCCCTATTTGAGGGGGACGCATAAGTATGCGAGCAAAGGGGAGAGGGTTTATCAAGTCCCGTGGAATCGGAGGACAGAGAGGGTCTGTTTGGAGATGGTGCATTTGAAGTGGGATACTCATGAGAGGGGGAGGATGAGGGACGGGGTGTGGGAAAGGGTGAGGGAAGAGATGCCGAGGGGGAGTGAGTTACCTGCGCCGCCGGTGTGGGTTAATGAGGCAGGGTATGAGCCGTTTGGTGATGATGCTGAGCCTGACTCGGAGTCGGATCCCGATGAGAGCCGCGATCCATCACGGCCGTCGAGATTTTACGTCCCTCCCGCCGACGTCATCGCCAAAGCCTCCGTCCCTGACCGTGAACCAGGCCCAGACCGAAACCTAGACCCCAGAGCCCCCGGTGAGATCTACATCCCCCACTCCCACGCCCAAGCCCTTTGCCAACGTCACATCAGCCTCGCCCCCACCTTCACCCATCTCACCCCCGTCGCATACGGATCCTCCAACCCGCTCCTCCTGCTTTGCAAAATCCTCCGCCTCACTAACATAACTATCATCGCCGACTCCATCCTCCATGACCCCGCCAGCCAGCCCGCTAGCCCCAGCCCGGCATGGGTGGATGAGCACAAAGAGGTCCATGAACCGGGGATGGCAGAGTTGACGAGGTTGGGCGCTGCCTTGGGGGATCTTCTCGAGGAGGAAGCCCATCAGGAGCAGCAAGGCCACAACGTCGACGGGGCAGGTACAGCGCCAACAACACAAACCCAAACCCAAACCCAACCCCAAACACAAATCCAAACCCCCCACACAATCCTAGGCCGCGAACTCCGCACCATGACACTCACCCCCCGCGACTTGCGCAAAATCCGCTTCTTCCGCGTGCGCGACACCAACCCCCCGTCCCAAGACGACAGGAGAAACGCCCGCGAAGCCCAGAGGGAAAGAGTAGGAGGAGAACGGGGAAACAGTCGCCCAGGAACCTGGGTACCAGGATGGAGTGTTAACGCCGCAAGTCGTCGTGAAGGGTGGAGGTGGTTTCGTGACATGGGGCATAAGGAGGTGGGCACACCCGGGAGAGGGGCCGGGACGGGGGCCGTGGGGGTCCGGGGTGGGATACCTCTATGCGGGGAGGGGAGGATTGCTGGGACCGGGGCCGGGGCTGGGGCCGTTGGATTTGGAGTTGGAGTCGGGGTCCAGGACGATCAGAGAGGCAGCGGCTGTGGGATTGGGGTGGAAGCTTTGGGTGCTATGGGTGCGATGGGCGCAGTGGGCGCGGCGGGAGTGCCGGCAGGGTGCTTGATACGTCGTTGCCGGTGACGTCGGTGGTGGGACCGTGGGGCTCGGGGTCCGGGTCGGGATCGGGGATGTCGGGGTTTGAGTGGCTGTAATAGCCGGAGGTCGGGAGTTGAGAGTTCGGGGGAATTTGGAGGGGGTCGGGCTGCCGGGGTGAGCGGCACAGAAGGCCGAGAAAGAGAAAGATGGAACGGGAAGGGGACACTGGGCAGTGGGCAGGACTGGCGAGGCAGAACAAAGATCGTCGTTGCGGTAAGTGGTGATGAAGATGTCTCAACAAATAGCACTTACATGGGCAGTCCGAAATCACCAGTCGGAACTTTGGAGGCTTGACGTAAGTTGTACGACATCGGAAACTGCAAGTCTGAAGCCAGCCACTCGTTGCTAGAGGTAGAGATTATGCGTTGTTATTTTTGGCTACATTATAATTGAGACTGACATCGATGGAGTGTATGTGCCTGGAGTGTGGCGCACTTTGTTCCTTGATTGTTCCTGATAGCCGTGTCTTTGTTTGGGGTGGAAGGTGAGACAAAGGGGGGACGGGAAGAGGACAAAGGCATGGCTCATGCATGGTCAGTTTGGGAGAGACCGGGTTTTTGGATGTTCGGCTTTTGGGGTTCAACTGCCTGAACAGCCGTTCTCGACTGGCTTTAGACGTGATGGGAGGTTTTGCTGCGGGACTGGGTGATCAACTTCCCCAAGCTTGCAAGATGTCTGGAGATATTTCCTTTGATCGCCCTTGCTCATTGTACCGACGCTAACAATGTTTACAGGCTCGTTGGCAGTCTTGCCGCCTTCCATCACGACACCTGCATCATGATCCAAGATCCCAAAACATTACCACCCCCTTCATCAACATAGACACTCCATTCCCAAGGATCCCGCTCAATATCAATCTTTTTGTCTTTCTCACTTGGCATCACCCAAAATGCTCACGAGCCAATACCAAGATCTAGCCACCCACCTTGGCGGAACTGCCCTCCTGACTGCATTCACACAATCTCAAGAAACGGCACCCGCTTCCTATTGTTGTTTACTTCCTTTCACCCCTTTTACCCCTGAGTCGCATATAACTTGCAGCGCCATCACAACAAGGAATATGTCATTAGTCCCTCGATAGTCTGGTCTTACTCACAAACACATCGCTCGCTGCAGCAGGACATTCGCTTTCCCCAGTCCTAACCAATTGGATCCTTCCACCAACTTCTAGTTCTCTCGTTTCAACTGACACATCACATACTACATCGCCCCGTCATGCATCAACGCTCACTCAAACCGACGGCCAAACACCGCGCCACCAGCACCAAGACTGCCCTCTTGGGGTTGTTGATGGCTGCGCTGGAGGTTTGGGTCCATGCTGCTCCGGGTGTTAGTCTCGACGCTGTGGTGGCTAACAAGCTGGAGGCCAAGAGCCACGGTGTTGGAGATGTTGACAAACCTGTCATTGCGGCTAAGAAGCTGGAAGATGACGACGACGATGACCCCTGGTTGATGCCAGCCAACAAGTTCTACGACAACTACCTGGACAACTACTGGGCAAATCGGAACCAATCTTCTGTGCATGGGCGGTCGTCGCTGGTGGGAATGGCCCACAGAAAGAGGACTGTGCCGAAGTATGATTCTGGTAAGCACCTCCCCCTGCCCTCCGCTTCTCACTACCAAGTGAACTAACAAGTTATAAAAACAGCCCTCTACTGCGGCATCTTCGCCACCGGCTACCGTGAAGACATCTCCTCCCTCCTCTGGGACTTCCACACCCAAAAAAACATCATCAACTACATCGTCGGCTGGCGCGAGTGTCGCCGAGTCGCCTGCAAGAACACCAGTGGTATCTACATCTGCAACGACACGACACAAACCGTCCGCGTCACCGGCGAGCGCATTTACAGTCTCGGAAAAATCCCCAGCGACAATTGCTGCCACCAGGGACCCCCTGATAACCCGACCAAGAAAGCTGGGCATGGTATGAGTGGCCAGAAGTTCACGGGGACTGGGTTTAATGTGATTCTGGCGTATGCGAATTGTAATAAGGGCGAGATGGAATACCGGCCGCAGATGGGCCCGGAGGATAATCCCTGGGGACCGAATTTGCAGTGTTTTACGGAGTTTTATGGGTTAAGTCCGGCGCCGACGAATGGGGATGTAGTGACGAAAAGGGGGACAGAATTGGAGGAGAGGGAGTGGGAGTTGGTTGATGATGGGACGGGGGTTATGGATTTGGTGGAGAGGGAGAATAAGGCTGTGGTGAAGAAGGATGTGGTTGAGAAGAGGGAGGTTGAAATGGAGAATGAAGGTGGTGGGGATGTGGATGTGGCGAAGCTGGAGGAGTGGGAGATGACTAAGAGGGATGAGAGGGCAGTGAAGAGGTTTGAAGCTTGATGGAGAAGATTGTTTCCAGTAATGGGAGAGGAAGTTTCATTTCTAGAGTTGTATAAAGTTGTGAGAGAGTGGTCGTGAGAACATGTACGATAGTGGCCTGTCTTCTGGGGGAGCACGGGGATATGAGGGTGTCGTCGGCTTGCCTTTTCCAATACCACCTGAATTACAGTTTCTTTCTTCGTCATCCCATCCCGCCTTATCTGATCTAATCTGGTGCCTCTTTGGTGCTGTATCCAGTCAAATTGGGTCTCACGCAGCTCGTTCCTGGAAGTCCATCCATTTGGGAAGGTGAAGGTAGCATGAGGGCGACTATCATTTGTACGTTACTTTGGGAAGCACCGCCGCACGGAACGACGACATGCATGTGCATGAAGCGTCGTGGGTGCAGCGTGACAGGGGAATAAACGCGGGGGAACACAAAAGATAGGGAAGGGTTCAACTTCTCTTCTGGGGTTGTACCAAGGCTCTTTTGAGGAAGCAATTCGCGGGCGTTGTCTCTAGAACGTGATAAGAAGTTCCCTGGTGTTGTGGCGTGGTGTCTTGGCTGGAGTGTTGTCGCTGAAGACCAAGGAAGAAACCTTGACATTGAAGATGCATCATGTATTGTCACTTCCTCTGCAGTAACGTTTTTGATAGTGGATAGGAAAAGAGGGAAGTTGACAAAGGTCTGGAGTAGCAGCCGCGTCATTCTTCCTTTCCCAACTTCCTTCCAAACATATGGTCCCATCCCGTCCATGTGTCCAACCTGTCCACGTGCCTTTGTGGGAGGACTGTTGGCTGCTTGTTTTCCAATATTCGCCTTTTCTCGTTTCACAACTTTTGCACCAAGGGTCCTTCGATCTACTCTGTTACCTAGTGTATCGAATACGATATCGACTGGAAGCCGGGGAACAGAGCATTGACAAGACAATTTGCCTCTTGGCTCATCTTGACCATTTGGGAAACTCACAGGTATTTATTACCTTTACTGGAGATATCGGTGATTGCGAACCGAGTTGACGAACCAATTGCTGATAGGACTCTGATAGTCGCCTCAACGCTCTCACTCGCATTTGTGCACCACGGTTTTGACGAATCCAGGTTCGCCAACTTGATCTGCCCTGAAAGTCTGCAGCTTACCTTTGCCCTGGACAACTCCCCGCGGACCGCGCCACTTCCCGTCAATTGCTTGATGGAAATGGGCAAGCCGAACACGTCCTCCCGAACGACTCACCACCACGATCACTACTGTACCACTCACCACACGGGCCGTGATGCCAAAACGGAAATGTCAGGCACGACAGCGCAGAAAGCCATCAAGCCACCAAGCAACGGGGAAACCCGTCGACGGTTGGTGAGAAGCTTGTTGGTTCTTGAAGTCTGAAAGTCTGAGGGAAAATGCAACCCTCTTTTGTCTCGTGTTTCTGATGACTCTGCGGCGAACTCACGAACTGGCGAACCAACTGCCTAGAAGTCCCTGGAATGCGCATTGTATACAGGGGTCTTGAGAGGGGCATTCAGGAATTGAGGGGGACGCCAGTGAACTGTGAAGTGCCAATAGCGCCCAGTGTCGGCCAGGAGGGGATGCCGGGATGGAGATGCCCAGCCTTACCAGCTCCCTTATCGAGCATAATGGCAGACGCTGATCGGCTTGGCAACTGCCCGATTAGGGAGGTTTCATTAGGATGTTACCCAACCATCGGTCGCTAACCATGCTGGAACCATCAGCGACTTACAGAAGACCATCAGTTAAAAAGTTTCGCTTCTTCCAGATCGGCATCGGAGACTACTGGGTTAGCGTAGTGCTTGTTCCTGCCAACTGCCGCCCGAGGGCCAGTCATTGGTTGCACGGGAAATGGAGGCGAGGTTCGATCCGGCCAACTCGTCCATGTCGACCTCGGGATGTGGTCCTCGTGTTGTCCAACAAGAGGAGATGAAGGCAGGGAAAGGGACGGAGATGGTGGATGGGAATTTCACAGTCCGAGGGGTTGAGGTTTGTGAGGTTTCTGTTGCGGCTTGTACAGTAACGTGGCGGAAAGTAAAACGATAAGTCGGACGGCAGAGTTGATAACACGAAATGTGCAGGAAATACCTCGGAATGGTCATGGTGAGAAAACACTGCCTGTCCAGATATTAATGGCTAATATCTTGCTGACACTAGCATCAGCTCTGCATATAGCTACATACCTTACTTATTGTTCTCACCAAAAAAACACAAACACGCCACCCATGGCGAGTGGCAGGGCTCGAGGCAGGGGACGTGGTGCCTCACGACAGGTGTGGCGCGAACCATATGCTGTGCACTTGTGTGTCCTCGGATTATTTCACACACGGCCACCACACGGCCTCAACCACAAGTCATCCACTCACATCCCCTGATCGGCAGAGCGCTCAATGTTACCTACCTTCACCAGTTTTTGACTTGGCCAGCCTCATGTGAGATGCGGCCTGCAATGACACCCCAGATAGCCGAACTCAAAGGGACCTAGGGTCCGATTGGGAAGGTTGTCGGATTTGACCTTCCAGAACCTGTCGACTGCACCGAAACATGTCCATCTCAATGTTATCGACGGCTCGAGATGCATGGAGTCTGTTTTTACTCGCCTGGGCTCACTCTGGAGAGGCTGAGGACAACGACGAGGAACTATCTTGTATAAAGACTCGACAATGACCCCGATCAAGATGAGATATTCCCTTCCCTCCTCAGGTCATCCTCTCCATCATCCATCCAGACAATCCATCAGTTGTATCCTCCGGATCACTTCCTCTAGCCCATCATGCAGATCAAGTCTCTCCTCCTCGCGGCCGCTGCTGCCCCCGCCGCCCTCGGCGCTGCCGTCAACACCGTCAAGCCCTTCAACTGCGGTACTGATTCTCCCTCGCGCCAGCACATCCAGATGACCAAGGAGCTCGCTGAGAAGGAGGCTGCTTTCGCTGCCTCCGGTGGTGTCTCCGCCCAGGCCACCATCAACGTCAACGTCTACTTCCACGTCGTTGCCGCCTCCACCTCGCTCAGCGATGGCTACGTGACCGTACGTTCACTCACAATCCCTCACCTTTCCCATTGAACACAACCACTAACATGCATCCCACAGTCCACCATGATCAACAACCAGGTCTCCACCCTCAACACCGCCTACGCCCCCCACAACATCCAGTTCACCCTCAAGGGCACCGACTACACTGTCAACAGCAACTGGGCCGTCGACGGGTCCGAGCTGGCCATGAAGAAGGCCCTGCGCAAGGGTACCTACAAGGACCTGAACCTGTACATCCTCAAGGATCTCGGCGACGCCCTGGGGTACTGCTACTTCCCCACCTCGGTCACCTCCAAGTCCAACGACTGGTACTACGATGGCTGCTCGATCTTGTACAGCACCCTCCCCGGCGGTTCCCTCACCAACTACAACTACGGCCACACCTCCACCCACGAGATCGGTCACTGGTTCGGTCTGTACCATACCTTCCAGGGCGGATGCACGGGTAACGGCGATTATGTGTCGGATACCCCCGCCCAGGCGTCGGCGAGCAGTGGGTGCCCGACTGGCAGGGACTCGTGCCCGAGCCAGGCGGGGTTGGATCCTATTCACAATTATATGGATTACTCTTATGAGTATGTATCTCTTTTTCCGCCTTGATTTTAGGACGATAACTGACATGGAAAACAGTACCTGCTACACCGAGTTCACCGCCGGCCAGAGGACCCGCATGACCTCTTACTGGAACCAGTACCGCGCCAACGCCTCCGTCTAAGCGGGCTGTTGACCAAGTTCTCTTCTCGTGCTTCTGACTCTGCAGCAGTCATGATGGCTTGATTTTGACTTGATCAAACCTCCCGCACGACGGTTCGCGCGGTTGTATATAGTGTCGATCTTTCCTTGTGTAATTTTTGTCTGGATCTGCACATGGAAAGTTGGACGATGATCATGGATGATACCTGGTGGGATGGAGAGGGAGATACCAAAAAATAGTGAAAATAACTCGTACTTCTGATGGAAATTTCTTGCCTGGCGTGCTCCTTGTTGGTCGTGATCGTGTTCTCCGTCCGTTCTTGCAGTCGAGTGCCCTGTAAGCCTGTACCTCCCTCCTTCTGTTGATGCGTTGACGCTGGCAAATGCGACGGGACTCACTGAAAGGTTCCCACGAGACCCGCCCGGATTGTGAATTTGGCGGGCGCAATATGATGATTGACGAAGTTGAAAGACGGGTGAAGTTGAAAGTTGGAAATCGGAATAAGCATTTCCACGCAACTCCACGCAAAAAGCATGCAAAGATGACAGCCGCCAAGCATATGTGGGAATAACCTCAAGCGTCAAATGTCGGGCGGAGATATCAGACAACCGACATGCTTGGCGCCAACGCGCAGAAGATGCGCAGCAAAGCGCGCCTCCGTCCTCAAACTTTGGCGTGTCTGCCGCGTCTTCAATAGAGAGTGATCTCTGATTAAAAGAAAAGAAAAGAAAAGAAAAGAAAAGAAGAAGTGAAGATCAAAGACCCTGCATTTGCGACGTTGCTGCAACATCGTTGATGAACAGCAGATCCGGCCTCGGTCATCCGCTAGCAGGAAAAAGATGGGTTGAACTCCATCAGCCCGTCTGCACCACCTTTGCGCTGTGTGCAGGATGGCTTGACTTAGTGTATGTAAGGTGACAGTTGTCCACCAATTTTCAACAGAAAGCGCCAATGGTCTAACGGCTAGGATTCATCCCTTCCAAGGATGAGGTGGGGGTTCGATTCCCTCTTGGCGCATCTTTTTTCTGCCTTTTCCTTCTCTTAATTTGGTTCTGCTTGTTCTTTAGAGCATCTGTTTCCGTTCCTTATTTTTTGGAATTATTGTATTGTTTTTTTGCCTGTTTCTGGAGGTCTAAAGGTTAATGTTGTGCCAAACTGGGCAGAGTTTGTGATGATACCCTCTACCTTTTTTTTTTTTTTCTTTTGTATCTTTTGCGAATGACGAGAAACACCATCGCAGCTGCTTCACATTGTCTTCTTTTCGGGCACATATGCAGTTCGTCTTATGGCCCTGGAGATAGGGAAGAAGGGATGAACAAATGGATGCATTTGGCGGCGGCCTAGATACCCACAAGTTCATCCAATATTTGCGTGGCTATAGTGTATATTACAGGTCCTTTTCTTCACCATAAGGCATTACCCAACTCACGCTTGGGGAGGTTAAATTCAATGATCCTATGCCCAATTGTCTGCTGTGAAAAGCACCATTCTTGGTTTCTTTCGATCGGCTTTTGAGAAGGCCAGGGGCAGTCAACACGGACTTACCAAGAGACCCACCCTTCCTCCGCATCTATTCACCCATCCACTCATCCGTTGTTCACTCAAACCTGCTTCTCATGAACAACAGCATGCTTCTCATCATCCAGCTCTCCAACCCCATGTTCACTCTCCACCCTCTTCTGCTGCAACTGAGCCAAGTCTTCCTTATTCTCAAACACTGCATCACCACCTTCGTTAGCAAACAGCTTACTAATTCGAATCCCTTCAACCCTGACAATGGGGGCCCAGGTGCACTCACAGAAAGCCAACTCCTCCAAACTGCGATTCGACGTCTCAGGCCACAAGAACCAGATGAGCGCCGCCTCCGCAAAGATCCAGCAGCAGTACACCAGCAAGTACTTCCACCCAATGGCCAGGGTGCCGATGGGGTTGACGTTGGTGCCGAAGAACTGCGCGGCCTTGCCCCAGAACTGGAAGATGGCGATGCCGCGGGCGCGTTGGGCGTAGGGGAAGATTTCAATGAGGTAGGCTGTTCTTTGTTAGTATCTGAATCAATAACAAGGGGGTACGGTAAGGAAAAGGAAATAGGGGAAGTAGGATCACTGACTGTAGGTAAGGGCGTTGAAACACAAATTATAAGCCGGGCTATAAGCATAGATCCAGAAAAGACTAAACTTGGCCGCAACGGGATTCCTGTGCGCAATGAACACCGCCGTGCACACCGTCCAGCCGACGTAGACCGCCAAGATGGAAAAGATGCCCGTCAGATACATCGTCCTGCGCCGGAACCTCATGACCACCAACGCGGCACTGACACCGCATACCAAGCTCCAGCACTGATTACCCAAGTTATACTTGGTCTGAAAGCTGGGGTCCGTGTAGCCGATCAACTTCAGAACGTCTCCGAGGAAGTAGGAGATAACCACGTTGCCAGAAAGCTGCGTGAAAAGGCCGAGCAGAGAACCGATGAGCACGCGGCGGCGCATACCGGCGGTCCGGATCATATCCGCCCACGACTGCTTCGAATACTCCAACTCGATCTCGAGAGTAACTTTGATCTCGGCAATTTCCGCCTTGACGAACTCACTATCCGCGTTTCCTTCGGCATGGTAGCGGATGAGCACATTCTTTGCTTCCTCAAGGCGGTCTTTACTCATCAAGTATCTCGGAGACTCTGGAAGGAAAAAGACAAAAATGACTTGGAGGAGGGAAGGAGCCATTTGAAGAAGGGAGGGGATTCGCCATGACCAATCGTTTTTGATCCGTTGAGTACCAAAGGTGCAGCCGGCGGCTACGATGGCGCCGATGAAGTAGCAGGCGTTGAAGAGGGAGGTTAGAATGGGACGTTCCTTTGGGTAGGCGAGTTCGCCGATCAAGCACGAGCCGGCGACGATGGCGTAGGGGAGACCGAAACCAATGATGGCGCGGGCAATGATGTACATGGGGGCTGGAGAACGTCAATATGACCGAGCGAAGAAGCCGTGGCATGGGGGTGGACATACCGTTCTTCGAGAAACCTTGGATGAATGTGCCAATGATCATGATGCAGGAACCAAACATGATGCACCATCTCCGACCAAAATTATCGTTAATCAGCGGGATGAAGGGCAGGCCGAGAACGGAACCTAGAGGGAGAGCAGAAGCGAGAATGCCGCTATAGGCGCCGGTTGGGTGGTCGAAGTCTGTTTACTCTCGTTAGCACCTGTCTTCTTTCAATGCCTCCTATTATCAAGATGAAGAACTCACATTCTATCCATGCAGGCAACAACTGTGCGGAGTTGATAATTTGCGAATCGAACCCCGATGTCATCTCGATACCGATGACACACGGGAAAAGCAACAGGTACATGTTTCGCAAATGGGGCTTCTTCCACCATGGAATGGGATCATCCATAGCCATCCGGTGAATGACATTGTCGGATTGGGGGCCGCCGCCGACCATCTTGACGGTGTGTGGTGGCGATTAGCTGGTATTGGGGTAAGTGGTAAGTAATGCAGGTGAAGGCGATGGCACGGTGTAGAGACCGGGCATGGGGAAAGAAAGAAGCCCTAAGAGAAGGGACAGATATCAGGGACCGGGCCGTGCATATATGGACTGGAGATGGGGCAGGTTGATCTCTCGTCAGCTAGGGTCTGGTGCCTGGGGATACCCCATGGGCAAGCGACTTGTGTCAGGCTGTATGTTGCCTCTTCGGATAGTAAACAATATGGAGAAAAGGAAATATAACTGGCTGGGGAGACCCGATAGAGCGGAAACGTGGAGTGATGGTTTGTTGTTGGTTCGATTCCCATGGTGGTCATCTCGCGGCAGGCGAATTCTTCCAGTAGAAGCCAGTCCGAGGGGAAGGATCGTCCAGTTCTGGGTTGGCCTAGGCAAGCGGGACCTAGAGCCGGACGGAAACTCCATATTGCAAGGTCAACACAAAAATTGGCTGGATGCAGATCCGGGGTGCGATGGTGCTCCCGTGGTCTAACCCTGACGGTCGCCTCTCATTTGCGCTGTCAGCCGCCAAACAGGCAATGACTTGCGCCGAGAAGAAAGGAGTGAGTGAATTGGTGGTTTAGCCTGTGACCCCTGGATGGGGAAGCTTGAGGTCAATGGTTGATTGAATGAGGTCAGGTTAGGCTGAAGCCTATCGCCCAGAAGGACAAGAGATCCAGCATGCATGGTGTGGAGGGAGAGGCGCACTATCCACCATATGCTTCTCACGTCCAAACATCTTGTAACGTATTCTTTTGCTATCCGAGTGCGACCTGCATGCGTTCCAAATCTTCCCATAATCTTGTGCTGAAGGCCATGGCGGAGTGTCCTGGCCCCATTTTCTGTCAGTTTACCAGAGCCGTGGTAATGGACCCTTCTCTTTTTCTTCCCGACGTATTCTCAATTCCCAGGAGATACCATGAAAAGCCCGTACCATAGGAGAGCGCTTGGGAAACCACGTTCCGGCATCCAGTGTTATGGCCGTAAATGCGTTGGAAGTACATATATCAGGCTAATATACCTTACCCAACCGCCGTTGGTGAGCGGCACGGCATGTATAGTATGCGTGGTTCAACACCAGAATGCGACCCTGCCGACCAATCTGCAGAGCAAATAATACCGCTCGGCGTTATTTCGTCTTTCCCATAGCAGCCCATAGTGTCATCTGCAAGCGCGGGACGGGTTGGATTTCCGTGATGGCGTATGGTCGGTAGGTCATTGTGCGAGTTCGTACGGAAGAAAGGAGCGAGGACGTTCAGGCGATGGGGTGGTGGCTTGAATCAAGCATCAAGCAGTGTCAGCCAAGAGCATTGGCAGGTACAAGTACTGGGTGCCAAGTTGACCGAGCTTTTTCGAGTTTGAGCTGAGAAGGGTGTTTCGAACTTGACGACATGTCTGGAATAATGTAGCGTTGTTATGGCTCAAGTGTTCGGATGGGAATGTTTCGAGTACGCTGGATCGCAAGTGCTCGGGGTAGGATTAGTACGATCCAGTAAACTGTCAAGACACCCATCTTTTCAGTCAGCAATCGTGCTTTGAGCCGCGCCAGTAACCTTCCATCAACCACCAGCCGAGCAACATATCTGACCAACGAAGGAGGATGAACTTGCCGAACTTCCGTAGGTGACCACTCCTGTCGCAGATATCACATGCAATATCCAGCCCGCCATGCACTCAAAGTCAAATGTCTGATCGGCAAAGCCTCTCCCTTGTGCTCATTGCAGCTGAGATTGAGGGACGAGACAGTTGTTGATCTGGGGCGTGAACTTGAACAGCAGAGGTATGGGCCGGGAGAGGCGAGAATCGAGGAAGTACATTACCATGCTAATAGAGGGGCGCTTTTGTAAGAGGAGTAGCAGGGAATCAGTAGAACCCGATGTTGTTGGAGGGAAAACAAAGCTCCCGCTCAAGCAGTGGGGTGGGCTTCAGCCGATGTTCACTTGTTCGATTCGTCGAGCAACACTCGAGAGATGTTGGGGTGAAAAAGCAGTTTCTGAATTGGAAAATTTTGCGTATCAATTTGCGCTCTCCATCTTATCATTGCTCCTTCCAGTATTCGTGAAGCAAAGGGTTCCCGGGGTTACGAAATCCCGCTGCGGTTCACACTTTCCTTCATCCTCGCATGTCATGTATCCACCTGCTCCGTGCTACTCCTTCCCCAACTCCCTTTTGTTCCTCTGGTCACGAGATCTCCAGGAAACACCAGCATGCTCCCATGGAGGTACAATTTCCTGGTGTTGGATCAACCATATGAAAGCCATTCATGGAATCCATGGCCACTCACTTGAGATCCCCATCTAACACTTCCCGCAAGGACTCCAAGGACAGTACCCGACCTCGCAGTAGTTGGAGCAATAGCATTGTCCACTGCTGCAATACCCCGTGCCGCCGCCGCACGTCTTCAGAGCGGCTAAGGCCTTTGGGTCCATGGACTGCGGATCGAAGAGGGCAGCGGGAGTTGCAAGTATCGCAGTGGCGAAGAGGGCAAGGCTCAAGGTGAACTTCATGGTTGATTGGTCGTTATGTGAAGAAGGCTGCTAGATACTGGGTGCGGAGAAGGGCCTTAAAGATTAATCATGAGGGCGGTCGTTGTGTCCGTCGGTTGCCCCTTCTTATAGCCCTTGTCCTGTCCTTGAGCGGAGACCACCTAGCGGTCGTTGATGGCCATGAATACCGACCTCTACCTCCCAGTGTTGTGGCGATGGAGGCCTGCGAACATCAAGCCAGCGATGCCGACAAGTTCCAAGACGCAGGTACAGCCAACAACTTATTAACCATTCTTGGCTCGACTCATGAGCCTCCAAGCGTCCCAGCAGTCCGGATCCGTAGGCATTTTCATATGGAGATAGTAGAGGCTTATATCGAGGCGGATGAGTGCGCAAAGAAACGGACAGATACAAAGGGAGACGGATAAAAGGCTGTGCTTGTTGGATTTCGCGGCTAGCGGCGATGATTCCCGGTCCAGAGTGCAGTATATCGTACGAGAGCTGCTCCAGTAGGCGAGAAAGAGTTCGGGTGTAATGACTGGTCGCACAAATCGACACCACGCTCGTCCGGGACGATATTACCATTCCCGCTTGCCACCGTACGCGCAAGATTGACAAGTTGGCATCGGCGCACTCAACGCAGCAGGCTCAAAGGCTATCGAGACAGACTTTCTGCCATCAGCCAAAGCCGTTCTGACCCCTTGCTGCCCTTCCCCTTCTCCCCGAGCGCTTCGCAGACGTTCAATTTCTCCGTTCGATACCCCTTCACGTCCTCCGGGCCTTATCAGAGTCTTCCTCGTGTTGAGAACCGTTGGCAGCGGCTTCCTGTCATGTTCAAAGCACTCGGCGGGAAAGTTGATCTGGAAAGGCGAGCCACCAAAGTGTTCCTGACGGAGAAACTTGACCAGTTGCGTAGGTAGCGAGATTTCCAACAGGTACCCGGCATGTAATCCGACAAGATCTTTCCGAGAATCGCAGACACCTCGATGGTCATGTATTGATATCGTCGACTCGTAGTGATCCAACCAGAGGAATCGTGGTGTTTTGACAGCCAGGATGATTCCGGACGAACATCGGGCATCCTCGGCATGCCCCCAAATTGACCAATCAGAGGCCTTCCTGGTGACTAACCGCCAAGGATGGGGATCCCCCGTTTGCGTGATGTGTGTTCTGTGTTGTTCCTCAACGGCTTCCCATCTTCACGGAAGTGTAACTCCTCGCGTGTAACATCGGTTCTCGTCCGTTCAAGACACATTCACTTCTGAAGTTCGTCAAGGTATCGCCGAGAAAATGTCAACAGCACCGGAAACCGAAACCAAGCCGGCACCATGGTACGCCGCCTTCCCCGAGCCTCAATCCGACCTGATGAACATCTCGCGCGCAGAAGTGCTGGAGATGTTGAAGGGTTCGACCTGTGAAGTCATCGGCAAAGACTTTGTGCTAGTCGATTTGCGGAGGAACGACTTCGAGGTTCGTGATGGCGTCCACCTCTCTCCCAAAGTCCAGCTCGCTAACGCTGAGACCTTCCAACTTGATAGGGCGGCACAATTCGCGGCTCGATCAATCTCCCCGCCCAGTCGCTGTACCCGACTCTTCCGACTGTTTATGCCATGTTCAAAGCTGCCGGGCTGAAGAAGGTGATTTTTTACTGCGGCTCGTCCACCGGTCGCGGCAGTCGCGGCGCTCGCTGGTTATCCGATTACCTCCTTAAAGTAGGCGACAACTCCATTCAAAGCTTGGCTCTCTTCGAAGGCATCAAAGGCTGGGCGAACGCGGGGCCGGAGTACGTCGAGTTCATGGACGGGTACGATGCGTCGGTTTGGGAGAGGCTGAAGAGCCAGTGAAGGACGCGGAGACGGGATTGGTGGATTACGGCGGGAGGTGGTTCGTCGACGGCGGTGGTGGTAGCTGTTGTTGATGGTCGAGAGGGGTGGGAGATGTGGGAGATGTTGAAGAGGTAGAGGGAGGCGGAGGAGCTCGGGACGTTTCCCGTGCTTGGCTGAGGGGACTGGTTCTGGGTGGCGGACATAGTGATTTTTTGACGATGGGAATGAGGGCATTCAGGGGTAGTTGTTTACAGCTTCACAAACGACGGGAGCATTAACAAAGAAGAGGGAATCAACACAGATATAAATCCCAAATGCCATTAAGAGACAGGGACATGGGGTGATGCTTCCATGACTGCATCAAGTCGAGTATCGTACCAGAACTGAGGCGATTTTTGGACTTCTTGGACTCCATTCGCTCACCGCAGGTCTTGTCGAGATCCATCACATCTGTTGGGCTTCAAGGCTTCAACCTGGTCGGTCTCGACTTGGTGAAGAGGAGCAACGAGTGGAAGACGCGGAACGGACGATAGCGAATCGACAGCGGATCACCTTCAGCGGACTTCCAGGGGACCCCGCCTGTGTCCGCCGTGTGGTCCGCAATGAGTGGCCCAAGCTCCTCCAGCTCGCCTTGCATGATCGACCAATCAAAGGCTGTGATTGTATCATCCCTGTCCTGTCAATCGGCACTTTGTTCCGTCGCTGTCAACGCCAAACCGTCAAGGTGCCCTCTGCCTGATAAAGAAATTGTTAGCCAAAACACCAAACAACAACACCAACAAACAGATACAACAACCGACCGAAACATACAGATAAACCGCCATCATGTCGCGACGACCGCCCAGAGGAGAATACATCGAGACCGACACCGGCAACAAGGTCGCCCGCAAAGCCACTTTGGTCGGCACCCAGAACATCATGCTCGGCGGCAAGACAGTCATCCAACCCGACGTCATGATCCGAGGCGATCTCGCGAGGACCATCCCACCAGCCCAGTCCGCGTCCGGTGGTCCAGCCAACAACACTGCCGTTGCGATAGGTCGTTATTGTTTTCTGAGCAGAGGGTGCTGTCTTCGTCCGCCGGGGAGAATGTACAAGGGGTATGTCTTGCCTTCCCCCCCTCTTTACTTCCACTCTGTCGCGATTACTGACGGTAGCGCGTAAACAGCGTCTTCACCTTTATGCCCCTCCGCCTCGGCGACCACGTCTTTGTCGGCCCCGGTACCGTCGTCCAAGCTGCTCAGATCGGCAATCACGTACACATTGGCGGTAAGGTCGTCATTGGCGAGTTTGCCATTATCAAGGATTACGTCAAAGTCCTCGACGGTTCGGTTGTACCTCCGAATATGGTCATCCCCAGCTTCAGCATCGTTGCTGGTCAGCCCGCTCGTATCATCGGCGAAATCCCCGAGGGAGGCATCGAGGCGTTCGAGCTAAGAGATCTGTACAAGACGGTGGGGAATAATCCGCAGCCGACGGCGTCCTGAGCACGCCCGAGAAAGAGGTGGACGCGCTTGGAGTTTCGTGCTACCAGGTGTAACAGTCCTCTGAGGGACAAGTCCGGCCTCGCCTCACACCAGCGCAAACGGAGACAGAGGCGCCGAGCGTGGTGCATACTCAAGGTGTTCAGGCGTTGGGCCAAGCTATCGTATGTATTACTGTCCGTATACCCCAGATTCAGTCATTAACACGATCTCCTCCCCAGTCTAGCTCGCATACGTACTCTGCGGGACCCCTTTGACACCCTCCCTCTCCAACCTCAAAATACTCTCCGCGTTCGCCCTCACACTCTCCTCGAACCTCGTCCAGCCCTCCTTCTGTCCCATCCTCTTCAACAACTCCTCCGCCCTTTGGTTCGGCACCTCCGTCTGATCCCACCCCTCCTTCTTCGGCTTTCCCAACTTCTCCTTCCTCTCAGGAAACATCTCCCCCAACAACCGCGCCACCTCTTTAAAGCTATACCGTCCCCCAAACGCAAACAACCTCTCCCTATCCACCTTCGGACTCGACGCCAGCGCAGCGACGTACACCTTCGCCATATCCACACAGTCCACGAACCACTGCGGCTCCATCAGGTCGATAATAGCCATGTGCTTGTTCTCCCAGATCCAATGGACCATGCCGGGTGTGGAAGGGATCCCTTGATTTTTCGGGTCGAGACACTCCCCAAGAACAGTATCAAGCAGAACGGTATTGAACGCAAAACCGGGATTCTCGCGCTTCACCCAATCCCAGACACCCTGCTCAACAAGAGTCTTGAGCGCCATAAACCCCGCCATCCCCTTCTTCTTCGGATCAACATCCTTATCCCTCGCCAGGGCCACAGCCTCCTCGTTCCAACTCTCCTCCGTCAGCTTCCCCTTCTTGGTAGCATCAGGCGTCCAAAGAGCCCACGCCGAAGACGTAAACACAAAACTCTTGACGCTCCCCTCCCGCTTAGCAGCCTTCAGCAAACCAATCTGCCACTCCAACTCCTCCTTAGCAGCGCTATCCGGCTCCTGGATAGTCAAATCCGTGGCTCCTACACAGTGCACGATCCCTGCCACCCCTTTTACGACTTCATCCCAGGCATTGGGGGCCGTGACGTCGGGGATCTCGACGAGTTCGAATCTTCCGGGGCCGGGGCTGTGACGGTGGGAGTAGAGGGCGGTGAGGTAGGAGCATTTGTTGGGGTTGCGGACGGTGCCGCGGACGCGGTATCCTGCTGAAAGGAGTTGGTCGGCGACGTGTGAGGCTATGAGGCCGTTGCAGCCTGTTACGAGGATGAGGGAGTCGTGGGGGATGGAGGGGTTGGTGAGCGAGATCTTGGACTTGGAAGAGGACATGTTGGTCTTGGTCTTGGAGGGTGACATGTTGAGGCTTGGTTGGGGTGACGGACTTTTGGGATGCGAGCTGAGATTGAGTCGTTTGGGATAGATCCGGAGGTTGGCGATGGGTTTGCTGATGGATGTGTGGAGGTTTTCTCTACCAGTTGGATGGCAAGGCAAAGCAAGGGCACTGGGGAGATGATATACCTACCCAAGAAGAACGAACGAAGAGGGTTACCTACCGGTAGAGGTATGCTGGCTTACAAACAATCATCCTCGGAGACTGGACAACCCCGAAAACGAGACCGTAGCGGACTGCGTGTCGGACTGCGTCTGCGTTCCTGCCGGTACCCGCTTCTGTCACACGCGAGACGCGCCATGCGGCGTACAAGTAGCCGGTATTTGGACCGGGAAGCATGCCGATGTCCCTGGGGCAGCTGGCGGGTTGTCGTCGAAGGGACCGAGCTCCGCTGCGTCAATCCGACTTTGTCTTGACCTCAAAGTTTGGAGAGCTTCTGGAGACCAGCAACTTGACAACCACGGAGAAGCGAGTAGGTACGCCGGACGTGATCGGGAGCGGTGACGGGGACCACCCACATGCACTGCACTCCAATCCCGCTGTTAGTTGTAAGGGCAAAAGTTGGAAGACGGTGCCAAAGATGTGGATAAATGCATGATTCTGGAGAGGAAAAGAAACCAGCCCAAAGGCGGGGAAGGCTCAGACTAGGTAGAGGTATAACCATGCTATCGTTCCCCTCCCAGGTCTCGATCAGCCATCGATCTCGTGGCTGGCAATGGCCTTCCTTCCTGCAACAGTCTATCTAGTGATGGCCTCGCTCTTTCCTGGACTGATGCGACCTCTTCCCTGTACTATTGATGATGGCCTCTTTCCCGCAACCCGGGGGGGATGTGAATGCGTCCCTGCCTGGATTGCCATCGCGGGGTCTGCGGCCAGGTGCATGGCGGCCGTGCACCCGTCGGTCCTGATACTTACTCTTCGCTTTCCATCTTTCATCCTCCCATTTACGTCTCCAATTGAAAGCATCGGACCGTCCTCCATCACCGTCATTCGGGGCAATTACGGAGAAATCGGATGGGCCATACCCAGAGAAAACAACCGGTGCCGTCATCTCGCAATCTCAAAGAGCATCGTCAAGCCCGTCAGCACCTAATCGTAGCTGGAGGCTCGGCATCCCGTCACCGCAGCAAGCTCAGCTGAATCTTACACTCCTATCGTTACCGTACCCATCACCATCCCGGTTTTTTACTAGGCTATACGTATTTACACCCCTCTCCACACACCAGTAGCGGACTCCGGACTTCGGAGCAGCGGTGAACTTTTTGTTCTTTTCTCTCGAACCACATCCTGTACTCTGAGCATATGATCGCAATAAATCGAACACCACCCGATGGATTTACTCAGACCAGCATCGTTATCATGAACTTCAGCAACACCACGGAGAACACCACAAAAAAAAAAGCATGAAACGACAATTACCGTTCAACTGACGACACCTCCACGACCTTCGAGGGTTTGTTGGGCGTCCTAACTCGATACGGTAACGTCCTAGGAGATTACGTGCCTTAGATACCACCCTCCACACTTTGCGGTGCAGGCGATCGAGGAGCGATACCACCACGTTATTGCAAGCGATTGCCGGTTTCATTGCTGCTTTGGAGTCTCCTGGGTCAATGATTCAACGGTCGATATACCGGCAGTTCGGATAATACAACGATAGGAGGCTGTCCGACAGACAGAATTGGCTTCTTACATGATTGTCATTGAGCACTTTGTGTGCCGCTCTGCCGGGATAGGGAATTTTCCCTATGGGTCTTGGTGGATATGCTGTGAAACTCCCATGATAATGGAATTGGGTGTCCAGGATGGATTGGAGCAAATCCAAGTGGAAGCCCATACCGATACACACCTGACCTGAACTCTCCACCATCGCGATCCACCGCAGAACCGGAACCTTGTCCTCCTCTTCTTATCGGTTCGTCGTCGGTGTTCGGGCGGGTTGTGGGAAAGGTCACTTAACTGGTGCCGGGAATAGCAAGGTTACAGAGCTGGTGATAGGTAGCCACCAAGGTTCTTCCTCCACTCTTCTCCCGTTGAGATATTCGTCCAAAAGCGAGTCATCTTCCATTCACCAGTTTACCTACCTTCACTTGCACCTGCGCCAAGTGGTGTACAGAACCATCTTTCCGACCTTCAACTTTCCTTTTTTCGCCAAATTTTACGTCCAAGTTCCGGCTTGATACCATCACCAGAACAACTCATCTACAGGTAACGATCAACAGCAAACATATGGCATCACCGAAAGTCTCCAATCCCCCCAACCAACCGTCGTCATCATCGGTGCCGGACTCACCGGTCTTCTGACAGCTCAAGCTTTGAAAAAGGCAAGTTATTTTTTCCACGCTCCCCTACCTCCCCTTCTTTCCCTCTTATCCGCCTCACTAACTTCTCGCAGCACGGGTTCCAAGTCCTCATCTACGACTCCGAACCGCACCTCAACTCCCGCCCGCGCGACTGGACCATCCTCCTCCACTGGGCTCTGCCCCTCTTCTCCTCCCTCCTCCCGCCTTCCATCCTTGCCAACTTCGACCGCGCTATCTGCAACCCTCACCTAGACTTTGACGAGTGGGCGGAGACCCTGCCCATGTACAATGGCGAAACGGGAGATCTGATCTTCAAGAGCGCAGTACCCGGCAGCAGAAGGATAACGAGACGGGGACTTAGGGAGGTGCTTGCGGAGGGGTTGGATATCACTTGGGGGCAGAAAGTGACTAGACTGGATACTGAGACGGAGCCGGAAAAGGTGAAAGTTACCTTGCAAAGAGAAGAAGGGGTGGAGGAGGAGGTGTGGGCGGATTTTGTGCTGGGGACTGACGGGGCGGGGAGTAAAGTTCGGGAGATCCTCTTTGCTGACCAAGAGGGGGGAGAGGAGAAGGCGAAGGTGAAGAGGAGTGGGTTCATGATTGGTACTTGTATCGTTGACTACCAAGATGAGGAGAAGACGGTGCAGAAGGTGCTGGAGAAGCATCCGGTTATGGCTATGGTTATGAGTAGAGGGGCTGTTGGGGGTTTTGGAGGTACGTATCCCCGTTCATCACATCACAGCAGCACACTTCGAGCCCCGAGGTGTCGGGACCGAGGTGGCCGCGCGGAACGGAGGAAATGGCTAACATCCCACACAGTCCAATACACAACCGGCACTCCTCCCTCCTCCCTCCACCACACATTCTTCTGGACCAGAATCTGGAAAGGCTTGCTCTCCCAGGCCACCGACATCCCACGCAAAGGTCCTGCCGCCGTCCGCTACCTCCAACAATCCTGGCAAGGCCTCTCACCCGATTTCCAGTCCTTCGTGGACTCCACGCCCGAAGATGAGCAGCACACTAAAGCCTTCATCGACGAGATGGGCATCTGGATTGCGCAGCCGTTTGATAACAGGGATGGGAGGATGACGCTGGCTGGGGATGCTGGGCATCCCATGCTAATTTGTAAGTACCTACCTAACCCCCCTCTACCTTTATTTTATGCTTTGGAGGCGAGGAATAGTGATGTTAACGAGGAACCAGTGCGCGGCCAAGGCTTCCAACACGCCGTCACCGATGTGCACAATTACGTCCAAGCACTTCTTCACATCCGAGACAGCGAAGCGGATAGGAAAGAAGTGTTTGCAGCGTACGACAAAGATATGGTGGAAAGAGGGTCAAAGGCCGCGCTACAGGCGCTGGAAGAGGCGGAGTTGGCGATGGATGCGACGAGTGTGGATAAGATGTTGATGGTTAGGAAGGGGCATGGGAGGAGTGTTTGAGCCTCCCGGTCTCGTCCTGGGTTGCAGCCGAGATTTGGTGGTCGTGACGGGACGGGACTGGATGTATTGGCTCGTATCAGATGGGTGGTATATGGCATATGATGGGGAGGAATGGCGGGATTTAGACATGCAAGCGAAAGCGAGCAAGAGGGAAGAGAAGCTAAAAGCGGGAAAGAAAGCGAAGAGGAGGGAACTATACCCACATAGAGTGAGACTGGAGAGAAATGATTCTTGGTATTGCACCCTCGCACTTAGCTTGCCTTTCGAGAAATTGAAGATGGGAAAGGACGAAAGGTCGCCATACAATACGAGAACACAGCGATACAGGTACCCGTATGGATTCATACGCAAAACCCTAACCCATCTGGTAAATTCGTGTATGGATCCTCCCCCACTCCCCCACTCCTGGTCTGGTGTGTAACGGTATTTTTGCTTCAGCGTCGAAATCGGAGCGTTCGACAGAATGTCCTCCACTCCCCGTATTATTTGTCGAATCTATCGAGTTTACGCAACAGCGAGGGACGAAGAATATCCGGACTTTACATGCGGAGTTGTTCGAGGGATTGACGTAAGATCGGGGATCGTAATGGGATCCGGGGATTTCCGTTTCGCTGTGGCGGTTCAAGCGGCACCTGCAGTTAGGTTTGGGGATGGCCGATGTTACATTACCACGCGATGTTGCAGATTACAGTTGTCAATTCAACCAACAATGTTGTGCAATTCCCAGGATAATCCATTAGAAGGAAATAGAAGAGAAATAAGCATCTAGCAGGAGAAAAGTGAAAGAGATGAACGGACAAGGAAGCTGACGCCGGGGACGGGCCGCTTTTCGTCGTCGGATTTCTGGCGAGACATGGGAGTAAAACCACGTGGTGCATGGGGGTGAATCGGACGGGGAGAGGGGATTGGGGCCCCGGGAAGCCGAGGTGGAGGATTTTGAGGATTTCCGGGGAACTTTCCTTGATTAGTGATGGTATCAACTTGAGGATACCTGTATTTCTCAGTGTTTCAGTCTGTCATTGAAGAACGGGAGGTATGTAAAAAGGTCAAGGTGTTGCAGAAAATGAAACACAAAATGAGGGGACATACCGGAGTTAACATACCGAGACGAGAGAATTATTGCGCAATATCACAGCAATTCCGAGTCGCGATTGCCAATTCGACACCGTTAAGGACCTTGCATTATGTCTTGCCTATTACAGCCTGCTTGCGTTCATGTCGTACCCGCTTCTGTCACACGCGAGACGCCCCATGCGGTGTACAAGTAGCTCGGTATTCGGACCGGGAAGCATGCTGAGGCGATGCCTCTGGGACAGCTGGCAGGTGTTGGTGTCATCCAGTCCGAGCTCCGACTGCATTGTTTCGACTTTGTCACTTCACCTCTTAAGAAACCATCAACTTGACAACCACGGGAAAGCGAATACCGCTATGAGTGATTGGAAGCGAAGGGTGATTACGTTCTTTGAATAGGTCAACAGTCACTCTAGTGAGCAAGCAACCACCAATTGGACTAGCTTGGAAAATGGACTTCTATTACCGTTTCCACTGGTCACTGTTATACCGTCTTATCACCTTGCACTGGAGTTCACCAAACGCAGTTTGCAGTCTTGTCGGCCGGTGATATGGCATTTCGCTGGCTGATGCTACATCCAGTCATGTCTTCAAAATTACCATGCACGCGAAAGCATGAACCAGCGAAGACGATGTTCACTTCGAATATGATCTACCAGTTACTCGTCAGGGCTTGAATTGCCTACCTTCCTTCCCCTTGGGTATGGGGGCCATTATAGCCCTGACGAGTTAATCCAGTCTATATCAGGCGTCGGTAAGCGCGACGTTGAAGAGTCATACAGGGGCTCTGTATGTAATAGTTCTGGGTTTGGTGCGACTCTGGAAAGCTTTATAACGAAGATGAAGCAAATCTCCTAGGTATTACAACTTCTCACATGGGAATACCTATTGTACCTACCCTCGAGTGCGAACACAGCCTCATTTCTCGACGCTATCGGGCTCTATAATGCAAGAACTCAGCATTAACCAATGTAACGCAGGTTGGAGCCTACCTCTAGGTACCAGGCTTGGAGGATTAAATCCCGCCGTTGGTTGTAAGGGAAAAAGTTGGAAGACGGATGCCAAAGATCAGGATAAGTGCTTGATTCGAGAGAGGAGAAGAAAACAGCCAAAGAGCGGGGGAGGCCCGGATTAGGAACATTGAACATGTTCTCGTGCTCCCTTCCAGCTCTCACTCAGCCATTGGCCTTGTGACTGGCAATGACCTTCCTTCCTGCCAACAGGCTATCTGACGAGGGCCTCTTTCCTCTACTGGTGATGGCCTCTTTCCCGCAACGGGGGGTGCCTTCCTGCCTGCATTCCTAGCCATCGCGGGGTACCTACCTCTATGCGGGCAGGTAGATGGCGGCCGTGCACCCGTCGGTCCTGACACTCTGCGCTTTCCATTACTGCATTCTTCATCTTCCCATTTACATCTCCAATTGAAAGCATCGAACCGTTCACCATCACTTTCATTCGGAACAATTACGGGGTAATTGGATGGGCCATCCCAGGGAAAACAACCCGTGCGGTCATCTCGCAATATCAAACAGCATCGTCAAGCCCGTCAGCGCTTAATCGTAGCTGGAGGCACGACATCCCGTCACCAGTGACCAGTGCACTGAAGATCAGCTGAATCTTACACTCCTATCGTTACCGTCCTCTGCGGTATCTTACCTGTCTGTATGTATCTTACACCCCTCTCCAACCATTCCAATACGCAGTTTCGGACTCTGGATTCCGGAGCAGCGGTAAACTTCTGCTTCTCCCGAACATACGAAGATCTCGACCTCGCAACCACATCCCATACTCCGAGCATATGATCGCAATACGTCCAATACCATCCGATGGGCGGACTCAGACAAGCATCGTTATCATGAACTTCGGCAACACCACGGAGAACAGCAAGAAACATGAAACGACAATTACCGTGCAACTGACGACACCACCACGACCTTCAAGGGGTTGTTCGGTGTTAGGTACCTTAACTCCGCCTGCGAAATCTGATCTCGCCCTCCACAGTTTGCTGTGCAAGCGATCGGAAAACGAGGCCACCACGCTATGCAAGCGATTGCCGGTTTCATTGTTGGTTTCAGATTTCTTGGGATCAACGGTGCACAACGGCCGATATACCGGTAGTTCGGATACGATGATAGCAGGACGCTGTCCGACCGACCGACAGAATTGGCTTCCGACAAGATCGTCACTGAGCACTTTGTGTGCCGTTCTATCGGGATAGGGAATTTTCCCGATGGGTGACGGACACGCTGTGAAACTTCCTGAAAACGGAATTGGGTTTCCAGGATGGATTGGAGCAAATCCAAGTGGAATTTGGCAAAGTGATTAACCAGAAGACAAAAAGACATGTACCTTTTGGAAGCTCCACCACGGAAATTGAAGCACCGACGGCGCCGACGCAGCCCATACCGCCATACCGATACCAGGCCTTCTGATAGACCACCACTCATCACGATCCACCGCCGAACCGGGACCTTGACCTTCTTATCGGCTCGTCGTCGGCGTTCGGGCGGGCTGTGGGAAAGGTCACTTCCCTGGTGTCGGGACTAGCAAGGCTAGAGGGCCGGAGATAAGCAGCCACCAAGGTTCTTCCTTTACTTTTCTCCCGTTGATATATTCCAACCAAAGCGAGCCATATCCTATTCACCGGTTTACCTATCTTCACTTGCACCTGCGCCAAGTGGTGTATAAAACCATCTTTCCGACCTTCAACTTCTCCTTTTTTCGCCAAATTTTGCGTCCAAGTTCCGGCTTGATACCATTACCTCAACAACTTCATCTACAAGTAACGATCAACAGCAAACATGGCATCATCAAAAGACTCCAACCCCTCCCCGACCGTCGTCATTATTGGCGCCGGACTCACCGGTCTTCTGACAGCTCAAGCTTTGAAAAAAGCAAGTCATCTCCCTCCCCTACCTCCCCTTCTTTCCCTCTCCTTCAGCTTACTAACTTCTCGCAGCACGGGTTCCAAGTCCTCATCTATGACTCGGAAGCGCACCTCAACTCCCGCCCGCGCGACTGGACCATCGCCCTCCACTGGGCTCTCCCGATCTTCTCCTCCCTCCTCCCGCCTTCCATCCTTGCCAACTTCAACCGCGCTATCAGCAACCCTCATTTGAACTTTGACGAGTGGGCCGAGACCTTGCCCATGTACAACGGCGAGACGGGCGATCTGCTCTTCAAGAGCGCGGTACCCGGTAGCAGAAGGATTACGAGACGGGGATTGAGGGAGGTGTTGAGTGAGGGGTTAGATATTGCTTGGGGACGGAAGGTGACTAGACTGGATACTGAGACGGAGCCGGAAAAGGTGAAAGTTACCTTGGAAGGAGAAGACGGGGTGGAGGAGGAGGTGTGGGCGGACTATGTCCTCGGTACAGACGGAGCAAGTTCCAAAGTCAGGGAAATCCTATTTGCGAAGCAACAGGGGGGAGAGAAGGCGAAGGTGAAGAGGAGTGGGTTCATGATCGGGACCTGTATCGTTGACTACACAGACAAGGAGGTGATGCGGAAGGTACTGGAGAAGCATCCGGTTATGGCTATGGTGATGAGTCGAGGGGCTGTTGGGGGGTTTGGAGGTACGTATCCCCCCTTCATCACATCACAGCACACTACGAGCCCCGAGGGGTCGGAACTGAGGTGGCCGCGCGGAACGAAGGAAATGGCTAACATCCCAACACAGTCCAATACACAACCGGCACTCCTCCCTCCGACCTCCACCACACATTCTTCTGGACCAAAGTCTGGAAAGGCAGCCTCTCCCAGACCCCCGACATCCCACGCAAAGGCCCCGCCGCGGTCCGCTACCTCAAACAATCTTGGCAAGGCCTCGACCCTTCCTTCCAGTCCTTCGTGGATTCCACGCCCGAAGACGAGCACCACACCCAGGCCTTCATCGACGAAATGGGCACCTGGATTGCGCAGCCGTTTGATAATCGCGAGGGGAGGGTGACGCTCGCGGGGGATGCGGGACATCCTATGTTGCTCTGTAAGTACACCTACCCCACTTTGCCCTCATTCTGTGCTTGAGAGGAATAGTGGAATTAATATGAATGTAGTGCGAGGCCAAGGCTTCCAACACGCCGTCACCGACGTTCACAAATACGTCGAAGCACTTCTCCACATCCGAGACGATGGAGCGGATAGGAAAGGAGTGTTTGCAGCGTACGACAAAGATATGGTGGAAAGAGGTTCAAAGGCCGCGCTGCAGGCGCTGGAAGAGGCGGAGTTGGCGATGGATGCAACGAGTGTGGAGAAGATGTTGATGTTTAGGAAGGGACATGGGAGGAGTGTTTAAACCTCCTGGCCTCGTCCTGGGTTAGGACCGAGGTAGCTTTGGTCGGCACGGAGTGAAATCCGTATCAGCTCGTATGGGTGGGATATGACATATGATGGGAAGATGACAGGATTCAGACATGCAAGCGAAAGCGAGCAAGAGGGAAGAGAGGGAAGAGAGGGAAGAGAGGGAAGAGAGGGAAGAGAGGCTGAAAGAGGGAAAGAAAGCAAAGAGGAAGTTAATACACCCACATAGAGTGAGACGGAATAGAAACGATGAAACAGATGTTGTTCTTGGTGTTGCACTCTCGCACTTGGCTTGCCTTTTGAGAAGGGAAGATGGGAAAATGGGTAAGGTCGCCATACGATACGATGCATACAGCGATACAGGTATCCGTACGGATCCATACGCAAAACCCTAACCCGTCTGGTAAATTTGTGTATGCAACCTCCCCCGTTCCTGGTCTGGTGTGTAACGGTATTTTTGCTTCTTCAACTCCAAAGCCGGAGGCATTGACAGAACACCCTCCACTTCCCGTGTCGTTTCTCAAATCTATCGAGTTTACGCAACATTGAGGGACGGAGAATATCCGGATTTTACATTCGGAGTTCTTCGAGGGATTGACGTAAGATTGGAGATCATTATGGGATCCGCAGATTTTCGTTTCGCTTGGCGGTTCAAGCGGCACCGGCAGTTTTGGGGATGGCCGATGTTACATTACCACGCAATGTTGCAGATTACATGGTCGTGAAACCTTTGAACGTTTTGTAGGATTGGCGAGGGGTCATAAGAATAAACCGAACACCTGACGGCCTAATGCATCACACCTTCAGGATACTCTTGCACGCGTACATGTGTCTTTATTACACCTGTGAACCGAAATTCGAAACATTTTCAGGATTCAATAATCCTTAAAAGACTCTGGCCGACCTCTTTCCAACTTATTACGAGGAATATTACAGTTTTGCAACGGCCTTTCCTAATTGAAACGAATGGTATTGGACTGTACGTATTCGGTTTATTCTTACGACCATTCGATTGGGTGTAATGGTTGTCCTAAGCAGCCAAACAATATTTTGCAATTCCAATGAGAAGGAAAGGAAAATGAAGAAAAAAGTCTGACAGGAGACAGGCAAAAGACACGAGATGAACCGACAAGGAAGATGCCGGGGACGGGCCGCTTTTCGTCAGTCGTCGGATTTTGGCGAGACATGGGAGTAAAACCACGTGGTGCATGGGGGTTGAATCGGACGGGGAGATTTAATGGGGCCGCGGGAAGCCCGAGGTGGAGGGAGGGTTTGGAGGATGGATTTCCGGGGGAACTGAATTGATAAGAGAGGGTTCCCTTGATTAGTGATAATATCAACTTAGAGGATACATGTATTTCTCAGAGTTTCAGTCTGTCATTGAAGAACGGGGGGTAAGTGAAACGGTCAAGGTGTTACAGAAAATGAAATACAAAAAGAGGGGACATACCGGAGTTAACATACCAAGACGAGAATTGAAGCTTCCCCGTCACTGCAATATCACAGCAATTCCGAGTCGCAATCCCGCAAGTGCCAATTCGACACCGTCAAGGAAGCCCCTTCCTGCCCATCTCCCGCTTGATCCTCCTGCCTTGCATTCTGTTTCGTCTGGTGGCTAGGTTTCCTTTCCATTGATCGTCGCCCGCATTCTATTTCTTGACCAGAACTTTTTGTTCCCCGAACAACTAAATGAAATCATCGCTGGGATCCAAATTCTTTCACACCAAAATGACGGGTTCCAGCGACCGACCAGCAGCAGAAAGCGCCAGAGCACACGATGCGACGCCGGCATCATCAACACCGAACCATGCGACTGCGACGTCGAATGCGCCCAACCCAAGTGCAGTTCAAAACCCCGCTGCACAGGACAGTGTCGAGACGTCCGTGTCAGCTCCCGTCGCCGCGGCCGCTTCCGCAGTTGAAGTCGCAAACACCACTTCTCCCACTGTGTCAGACGCACCTCAGCAAGCTTCCCAAGCTTCCCAAGCTCCCCTCCTAGCTCCAACCACCGCCTACGAGCAACAAGCGACGACAATTCCATCGACATCCGACTCCCACAATGCCTCCCGCGGCGGTCACGGTGGCCACGGCCACAACCACGACAACATAGAAGCAGCCGGGCACGACGACGCCTCCGACTCGGACGAGTTCTCCCTCACCGAAGGCTACGAAACCCGATCCACCGGCTCAACCTCCGCCACCTCGTCCATCTACGCGCACACCTACGAGCACGGCCGACGCTACCAATCCTACAAGAACTCTCGCTACCCGATCCCCAACGATGATGCCGAGCTGTCGCGCGAAGACATGAAGCACGCCATGCTTCTGGAGCTGCTGGACGGCCAGCTGGCGTTTGCGCCCCTGGGGAAGAACCCGCAGAATATACTGGATATTGGTACGGGAACGGGCATTTGGGCGATTGATGCCGGTGATAGGTGGCCGATGGCTAGAGTCAGAGGGATGGATATTTCTCCTGTTCAGCCGGTTTGGGTCCCGCCGAATGTGGACTTCTTGGTGGATGATTGTGAGCAGGAGTGGTTGATGAGGGGGGAGGTGGATTATGCGCATTTTAGGTTTATGGCGACTGTGTTGAAGAATTTGCCGGTGGTTTTGGGGCATGCTATGGAGTAGGTCCCTTCTTTCTTCCTTTTCGAAGCCAGATGGCAGTTTGTTTCTCCTCTTGTTGATGGCTGCTAACCAAGATGACAAACAGAGCCCTCAAACCAGGCGGCTGGATCGAGTTCCAAGAACTAAACTGCGAAGTCTTCTGCGACGACGAGACCATGCCCGCCGACGACCCGGTAAAAGTCCTCTACGACCTCACCCAACAAGCCTTTGCCAAGTTCAACATGAACATCACCATGCCCAAGATCCTCAAGCAATACCTTGCCGACGCCGGATTCGTCAACATCCAGTGCGTCGTCAAGAAAGTGCCCATTGGCGTCTGGGCCAAGGATAAGACACTGAGACTGGTGGGCATGTATCAGAAGATGGCCATTCTGGAAATCATGCAAGCCCTGGCGGGCAGACCGTTTGATGCCTTGGGATTGGATCAGGTCCAGAAGGAGATGATTATGATGGAGGCTAGGAAGGGGTTGGATAATCCGAGGGTGCATCGGTATTTTAACTACTATTTCTGGTTTGCGCAGAAGCCACAGTAGTAAAGCAACTGGGCAAGCTGGGATACGTCTAAAGGAAAGAGTGGAAGGAGGAAATGCTTGTTTTGGATTAACCGGCATTTTTGCATAGCAAGCTTGGGAGGTACTGTCGTTAACATGGAAGAGCGTCTGTAAGAGTTGGATGGTATACCACACTGGAGAAGTTGAACTGACAATGTGTATAGGAGGGGTTATCAGATAGCCCAAGGGGCTAGAGCTGTATATATGGGTGGTAATGATGAGGATTACATACCAGGCCGGGAAGGGTTGTCCTACACCAACACTCCTCCATCCGTTCGCGTATAATATGTCAGTATCAGGCTAGTGCTAACATCCTCTACCCCGGGCTAGAAACCCGGACATGACCAGCAAAATATTTCCAGCTTGGCAACAACACTACCCACATGCCAGACTTGTTCCGGGATGCGGACCCCGATGACGAACCTTCTCCTCAGTGGACGAAGCCAAGGGCCGTTAGTGGAGTACGCCTGGCCTTGTTAATGGCATGTGGATGCCATGACGGACGCCGCCGTTGATCGAGGCCACTTATGCGACCCCGGCATCGGGATCGCTTCATGGTAGGTCGTCTAAGCGCGACCTACGTGTAGATCCAATTACGCCGGTCACTACTCGGTACGCAGGGCATGCGTGGTTCATGGGGTAAGATGCTTTGCGTCTAGATGAATGGAGGTAGGCTCATATGTCGGCTGTTTCTGATAGTGTTTGCGGACGAGATGGATGGCTTCAAAGGTACGATCTAGCAATCCAGTTTTCTTCTAACCTATAGAAAATGTGTAATTGACGCCATCAAGATCCTCCTTCCATCCATCACCGGTTCGCGGGAGATATCAGTGCCTTGACAGCTTCGCAGCTCGGCAGCCTGGAACCCAGCATCACTCAGAAAACACTGTTGGCGCACATCTGGACGCATTGCTACCACACCAAAGATTTAACCAGGCCGATTGAGGCAAAGCGACACGCTTCGTCTTCCAGCATTGCCATCTACCCTGGTCGGAAAAACATGCTGTTGGGCTGGCTTATGGTCAGATGCCTTCCCTCCAAGAGATGACAGACAGTGGTTAGCCGCCGAGCCGCCAGGGACGATCCACTGGATGGCACTCGATGTGATCCGGAAGGACTCGCCTGCAGGATGGCGGAAGATGTGCAGCTTCATGGTCAGCGGGAGCGACGGGACAAGGCACTAAAAAGGTAAAAACCCACGGAAGGCCATGGCACCATTTTCCTGCCCGCGGGAGTGGTAAAGCCGCTGGAAGCAACCTGGAATTGATCGACAAGGGCACCATAGGAGGGGGAGCAACAGGACAACTGCCCACTGAGAACGCGATGAGGTTCTCACTACCTTGGCGAGCTTACATCCAACACAGTATGCCTGATGTGAAGAGTGCCAGTGGGAGTGGTGTTGAGGTTCGGGCAGCCAATCGCGTCGTGGAATAAGCGCCGGACAGGGGGGCTGGACAGGACCGCGAGTCATCCGCAATAGCCACCGGCAGAAGGCCCCTGCTGCCCCATGTTGACTCTCAATCGCTATCACACTCGAGCTGAGCGGCCACCAGAAAGTATGTAAGTTATGGTCTCGCTCGCGGCTACAGGATGTGACAAGCTATTTTCGTCTCCAGCTTCACTTCGAAGTCAGTGTTGGAAGAGTTTCGCGCCCGAGTTTCCATTTTCTCTTTTTTCTCACAACTTGTGTCTGGGCTTTGGTGATTTTGGTGCAGGTTCGCCGGATTTCATACCCAAACACCGTCGGGAACTCGTCTCTTCCTCACTTATACCCGCCCATCCTTAATCATGGCTCCAACACCCATTGTAACGGCGACGCTGCCGAGCAACTCGCCCATTCCCAGCCCGATAAGAAGCCCGAGGAGTCCAGGATCACCATTGAGAGGTCCTAAGTTGACCTTGGTGGTGACCAACTCTCCATACAGCAGTCAACCTAACTCGGCAAACGTTTCGACTCCGGCCATCACAGCCCTTCCTTTGTCTCCTCGGTCCCCCCTTGCCACGGCAATTCCATTGTCTCCGACTGTTCGAAAGGGCAGTGCCAACGGCAGCGGCACCTCCCTCCCGTTAACACCTGCTCCTAACGGCCCGTTGACACCCGCTCCCAACGGTCCTTTGACGCCGGCACTCGCCCCGGGTAGCAAAGCACACCCTCTTACTCCAGCTCCGGGTGCCTTCCTCGACACTCCGGCCACTCCGGCCATCCCCGGCTACACTCCGGCCACTCCTGTCCTCCCCAGCTTTCAACAACAACCTCTCACCCCCGCTCCTGGATCAGCATACCCAATGAGTCCCTCAGCCATGAGCCCAGCCATTGCCACTCCCAGTTCGACAATTGTCGAGTTTGGCGAGCACCCAACCCTTCAAGGATCGGCAGCAGAACGGGCAGACCACATCTTCAAGCTCTGGAGCGCCCGGAACAAACAGCCACAAGTGAACAAAGACTTGGACGATGTCCCTGACATCATCTCACCAGTCACTCCCCGACCCTCTGGAGGCCTCGCCCGTAAGCTCGGCAACAAGGGCATCAACGACCGAGTCAGCCGCTTCCTAGCCTCAATCAGCCACTCTGGCGCAGCTGACCCCGACAAGGAGTTGGCTGTTGAGAACCGTAGTCTTCATCAACAACTCGCTTCTCTACGACGGGCGGAAGAGAACCTGCTGACAGAAAACCAGGCTATCAGCATCCAGCTTGCGGAGGCCAAGGCCGATCAGGTTCGTCTCGAGCGCCAGTTTGAGGAGAGGATGAGAGCGGCGGAAGCCGCTTTTGAGGCCAAGCTACAGGAGCTGGAAGAGCAGAAGGAGCTTGACTCCAATGTCGAGGAACTCCAGAAGAAGGTGTCCAAGCTGGAACACAAGAATTCCAAGCTGGACCAGAAGCTCATCGAGCAGGATGAGTACATCGGTCTGCTGGAACACAAGGTTGTGGAGCAGCACAAGCAGATTGTCGAGCAAGATAATCTCATCGGCGAGCAGGATAAGCACATCACTCAGTTAGAGTCGCAGCTCACCAAGCTGAAGCCGGCCATCAAACCCGGGCCTGAGGCCGGTTTGGTTCTATCCGACGCAGACATCTCCACCTGGTTCGAAACCCGCACAACGATCTGGAACACCTGGGTAGAAGATTTCGCCCACCGCAACCCAAAGCGCATCATCGAGCTCCATCCCATCCAGCAAAAAGAACTGCTCAAAGGCGTGAAGAGCTTCATCCGCCTGACCTCCGACGGACAATTCCCTCCCTCCCTTCTCGAGCTAGCCTCCAAATCCAACAGCACCTCCGAAAAGAAGAACAAAAACTTCACCACCCTCCTCCTCTACGCCATGCTCACCGACTTCATCACCACCGAAGCCCTCTCCCCTCCCTTCTGGGCCTTCACCGCCCTATGCAAAACCGCCGAGCTCTCCGAGCAGCTCTTAAAAGCAGGCGCGGACCCGGCCTCCATGCTCGCCGGCTCCATGTCCCCCGTCGGGTTCCGCATGGACCTCGCCTCATGGGAATGCATCCCGCCCCTGCCAGCCTCTCAATACGTCCCCTCCGGTGACTTCGCTCATCATAACATGCCCCCGCCCACGGCGCGGTCCATCAGCCTTATGAGCCCGCGGCCAAAGGCGCCGAGCGTTATTACCTCCCTGCAGTCTGCTGGTCTGGAAACACCCGTTGGTCTTCCGACCGCCGTGCCGAGCGGCTTGCCGAGTGAAGGCGACGTAAGGTCAATGCATGACTTCCTATCTCGCGTCTCTTCTTCCCCTTCCTCCCAATCTACACAATGGCGTGCCCTGACAATCTCCATCCTTGCCTCGGGCGGTCTTACGCTGGACCCTACGCATCCCTCCATCAGCAAGTGCGAGGATCGCCGGCTGCTGGCCGAAGCGAGGAGGGAGTACGCCGTCAAGCTGGTTGAGCGGTTCCTTGGTGGCCCTGCGCGCTTCCTACTGGAGGACCAACTGGGAGACGCGAAGGGGATCGCGAAGCTGGAGGGAGTGTTGACGACGGAGATGGATAGTGCGTTGAGGTTTAGTGCGAGGTTGTGGAGTGGACGGTGGGAGGTCGGGGTTAGGGGGTTGGAGCAGATTAGTCTTGGTGGTGAAGATAAAGAGGATGTGAGGGTTGAGGGTGGCGAGGAGGATGGGAAGGATGGGGAAGTGGTGATGGTGCTGCAGCCGGCTGTTGTGAGACTTGGGACGGACGAAGAAGATGGGGACAAGGTATGGAGTCCTGCGAGGGTGTTTCTAGGGCCAAAGGAGGTGAAGGAGGAGGTGGCTGAGGCTACGAGTGCGGTTGACTCGGCGATTGTGATGGAGCGGGAGGAGGATAAGGATTTGAAGGATGTGGAGGTGGTGAAGGCTGAGGAGGTAATGACTCCGATGAGGAAAGGGGATTTTAGTATCAAGGTATGATGCGTCTGATGATATGGGAACGGGATTTCTACGGCTTTTGAAGCTTGCTTGCTATTCTTTCCATTTTCTTACTTCTTTCTTGTTATACCAGCTTTACGTCCATTTGGTATGGACATTCATTCACATTAGCGATAGGGTTATGGCGTTCGAAGGATAAGGGAAATTGACTTGTTACTAGCAGATGTAGTTCAGGAGGAATGGAAAACGCATCGTAAGAACTCAATCACCATTCACATGGTCTTTCGAGGACAGGAGATTGGAATTGGGCATCAACCCCTCCGTCAATCAAGCAAATCCTTCCCCAAAACGCTCGACATAAACCACAGTTCCGATAACCGAACACGCCGAGTCAAGTCTAGGTATCTGCCTTCTACCATCCTCGAGTGTGAAGGTACCATTCAGCTTACCAGATCTCTCCAACGGGTCATTCCTTTGCCCGCTGCCCATCCTGACCCTGTTGGCCTATCAAGCCGACCCTTGGGTTTTCCTCTCCTGGCTCGCCTTCTTGCCCTTTTGCAGACAGAGCCACAGACTCAATGCACTCTTGCACTGACCGGAACAACCCATGTGCACTCGTCTCCTTTTCCCATCCTGGCCACGCCTGGAACCAACAGCATGTCTCAATCGGCCAATAACATGCTCTCATGTCATTCCATGCCATGGCAACGGCAGGACATGGCAGGCTATGGCTGAGTGATAAGACCCTTTATGGCAGAAAGGTACCTCTATTTCTACTGTCAAAAGGAGGCCATACGCGACCGCTGTGAGCACTGGTCATCCGATAGTTTTGTCGAGCCAACCAGCTCGCTCAATGGCTGCTCGTCTACATACATACCTTACCGATTAGATACCCGTGAGTTGTCTGGTGTGGTGGGCAGTCGCCCCGAAGCCTTCTTTGCGACCTTTGCGACTGGTGGTCTTGCAACTCCCGCGTTTGCCACATGCACTTCGCTTGCTTGGACTGCTTTCAGTCATCAAGATGTTGAGATCTCCAGATGTATCTGATGCAGTAGGTCTGAAACGTACAAGATGCGTTTTCAGCCGGCAGTGACTTCGTTTTTGCATTTATCAGATATCCAACTCATGCTTTCGTGATACGACTTTTGGTTGACTCCATTTTGTTCATCAATTAGACTCTGATACCAGCAGATACTCCTTACACTTCCATACCTCCCAAGTTTTCCCTTCCCATTCCAATTCGTTCCCCATTGCTCCATATTGTCCCATAAAAAGTAAGCTAGAAAGGAAAACAGCAAGGCGAATGAATGCTCATGCTCGCTAAGACGTAGAGGTACTTGATCAACAAAAGGAACCTAATAGAACAAGAGCGTAATGTACGTAAAAGGACACAAAGGAAGAAAACGAACATCCACAAGCCATTTTTCTTCTCCTTTTTCCGGCACGCAAAGTCACCTCTACCTAGCAGAAGTTTCCTTCGTGGCATTGATCCCACCGAAATTCCCCGCCGCCAAAACCGTCTTGATATCCGGCACCGCCGGCGCGTCCTCCTCCCTCCCTAACTTGAACATCTTGCTAGGACTCACGCTCTGCCTGACAAACGGACTCTGCGGTATTTGCGGCGAGAAACCCTTGGTCGACGTGACGGGCGTCATGAAGGTTTCCAGGTCTCCATTAGAAGATTCGACCGAGGAGGAAGAAGACTGCGTCGCTGATCGTTCGATCTTGCGGCGAATAGGTTTTACGCCCATGTTTTGCGTAGCGGTGATGTTATTGAAGGTCGCGGCGGGGAGGGTTCCGCCCGCTGGGGAAGCAGTGGGGATGTCGCCGGTGACGCCGGTGATGCCGAGGGCTTGGCCTTGTCCCGGTTGAAGGGCAGCGTTGGGAGGGGAGTTTCTCCTGGCGGTGGGCTGTTGGTTGGAGCCTGAATTGCGGAGCGACTTCAAAGCTGCTGCTCTTGCTGGAGAGGAAACCAGAACGCGAGCGCGGGTCCAGAGCTTGGCAATTTCGTCGAGTCCAGGAGTGGTTTTGTTGTCCTTGCTGCTGTCGGCTATGGACTCGATAGCCGGTTGGAGGACCATAATCACCGGACGGCCATCATGATACCCCGGAGGGGACTGTCCATTTTCATCCCTGCTCGTCTTCTCTTCCGCTCGAGGGGCTTGCACGTGGCAAAGACGCATGAGCGGGTTGGTAGAGGAGAAGGGCTTTCCGCCGAGGTCGGCCATGTCATGGATACGAAGGGGAGTAGGACGGGACCAGATCCGGCAGGAGAAGCGGAGGGAGTCGTCGATGATGTCGGTCAGCCGGCGCTCGAGCTTCTCGATGCCGGCGGCGGGTTGATCGCCAAGCAGGAAGCGGGCGGGCCCGCCGAGGAATTTCTCCTTGAGCTTGCGGGCGTAGTTGAGCCGGGACTCGATGAGGACCCGGCGAGCTTCGTTTTTGGCGGCATCGAGGGGGTCTTTCAGGCTCATGCCACTTTCAGAGCAGAGACGCATGAGGTGGGCGCGCCAGTCATGGACGGTTACATCGGCGTATTGTTTTTGGGCTATAGGGTGAGTAAGCAAGGGGTACAAAAGCGTGGTGATGGAGGTAAGACCTACCGCTCAGAAGCATATGGTAGAGATTCTCCATCTCGGTTTTTGATGGCAAGCCCAGTCCACTTTGCGCAGGCGTAGTCATGATCTGGGGCAACATTGAAGTGATCAACGAAGGCGGGAAATGCGGACTTCCAGGGGTGGGAGCAATAGGAGCCGGCCGTGTCGGGGCAATGTCATTGAAGATGCTCCTGTCCATCCGGAAACTGGTGGCGAGCGGAGTCTTCGGGGCATGGGGAACGCTAGGACTCTCCAGTGTTCCTGCCTGGATGGCGGAAAACACCCAGAAGGGAGAAGCAAGGATTTCGGTGCAGATGAAATCAGCCAGCATGCCCTGAAGGAGAAGCTGCGTGGTCTCAATGCTGTTCGTCGGAAGCTCTTCTGGGAGAGTCTTGTCTTCGTTGAGCTTGACGAACTCCTTGACTCCTTCACACACCTCACCCAATTGCACCGGGTGAAGGCCACCGCAGAGACGGTTGGGGTCGCGGTGCGAGTAGTCCTGCACCCAGTTGCGGCGAAGAGCCTCTTGTTCGGAGAACCAAGTCGCAATCTCCTTATCGGACTGGACTGGCGCAATCTTGGTTGGATTGGCAATGGCGAGCTGCAACATGTGGTCCTCCAGCTCGGCGATGCGAGCTTCGTACTCCCTTTCTCTCTGACGAAGCTGATCCCTCCACTGCTTCCTGCGCACATCGTGATGCTGCTTGAGTTGATTAAACTGGCGCAACAGCTCCTGGTTTTCCGCCAACAGATCCCGCTCAGTACGTTGCAGAGCGGCGACTCTCTGATACAGGCCGCGGTTCTCGAGCAAAAGCTCCTTGTCCGGGTCGGAAGTCGGTTGCTGCACAGGGGTTCCGGCGTTCTCGCGGCGGACCTCGGCCAGATATCTGTTCACCCTGCTACTGGCCAGTTCGCGCTCGGCGGCTGGGCTTCTCTCACCTCCTGGCCCTCTAGGAGTCAAATCACTAGGGCTGGCAACCTTGCTGTGAGCCGACTGAGACCTGTCCCTAGGCGAAGCGGTCGTATTTCTTTGGGAACTCATGCTGCGATCTCTGTGCTCCCGTGCATTCTCCTTCTCGGCCCGTGTGCGGGACTCTGATCGGGTTTCCGTCTGGGGAAAGTTGATATTGTGTTTGACACGGAAGACATTGTCGGCGAGCTCAACAGCTGACGGTATGACCTTCCTATCGGTGTCACCAAACTCGACAATGGTGGAACTCGGTGTGTCGGGGACCTCTTCCCTGAATGGAGGCCGAAGGCTGTTGTTTTCTGTTTCTAGTGGAAGATGGAGCCTCGAATCGATACTCGCAAGGTTATAGGAGGATTTTGTGGACATAGACGGCCCTCCAGAGTCCCGCCTCAAGGCCGCGATGCGATCATTTCTGGTATCAGGAAAGGTGTTGGACGCGACCAGTGTTGGTGTGGATTTTGCGAAACTTCTGGATGCCAGAACCTCGGGAGAGGGCTTGCCGCTGCTCATTGTTTCCCGTTTCGCAGATGTTGAGTGCAAAATGTCCGTCTCTGCCGTGCGAGGTGAACACAAAATAAGTGACGTATGTCCCGGTAACAATGACCAACAGCCTTTGCTGTCGTGTTCCAACAATTCGCGCCGATTTCCTAGGGTTCCTGGTGGTTCTAGAAAAAAGGCAATATTAAAACAAGATAAAAGTGTAAGGTGAAATGGACCGAAATGGAATATGACTGGAATCACTCGAACACAAGGAGTCTTCTGGAGAGGAGCCGTTGGAATCGCAACTGCATCGGAATGTCAACACGCGGAGAAGAGGCTCGGGGATGGAGATAACGGGACAGAAGTTGGAGGAGGAGAGACGGCTGTCAGGCTGACATGAACGGTGCACCACAGCGAACAGAAAAGGTGGGAGGGTCCCAAGAGAAAAGAAGAATTGAGCTAATCAGTCAATTTCACCATCTCGGGGGCCTGGCGCCACGAACAGAGCCCCCCAGTCAGTGATGAAGCTGCCCAATCCCGCAGGGGCGCGAGTAGCGCTAAGACCGAACGGGGGCAAGGTAGCAGGGCCGGACTGGCTCGGCCACAAGCAATTCAGATGCTCCCTCAAGTGCCTCGACGACGACAGCCCGCATGCACAGAGTCCGGGTCTGTGGACGAGAAAATCTGGGGAGATTGACTGTTGAACCCTTGGCATCATCAGCTCGTTGGCCGGAGACACGGCTGCTCACCGGAACCCCATGGTGCCTTTTTCCCGTTTTCGTTCAGTCTTCAAGTCTGGTACCGGCCATGGCGTCCTCTCGTCAGGCTGGAAAGACACTGCCCATTTCCTCACGGTGAGGGCAGAGTACTGAGTGAGTGGTGGTGATGCCCCCGCGTAGGTCAAGGTTACCACGCAGCCAACACCGTGGGAGTGCCCCTTGCTGGGTGTTGATCCACTGAAAGTTCCTGCAGAGCGTCGATGAACCAACAAGCAAACTTGACACGACAGAGAGCTTCCCCTCACTTGAGGCCTTGACCGCCCTCCATCCATCGGCTGGGCTGTGCCGTCCCGTGACTCTTGGGTTTTGAGATCATCAGCTTCGAGAACAGAACCGATGGGTTTGAGCCCTATTTTACTTCCCTATTTCTCAGGAAAAATTGATCGTCAAAGGGTTCCATCTCTGAGGGCAACAAGGTCGGAAATGCTAATGCAGGACGAAGTTGTCGTCACTTGCCAATTCGTCGCGGCCCGGAAGGGACTCCCCGGCGCCGAAGAGCTTCCCCAGAATCCACTGCGCTGAACCTTTTCAGGCAGGCAGTTGCCCCGCCAGCCCGCTAGGGAGGGGAACTCCCGCCCGTCAACAACGACCCAACAACAATCACGGCTTGTTGGCCTGTCCCGAAGGCCGCACCAAACCGGTAGCGTAAATGACCATTGTGCCTCATATGAAAGCTTCGTCATTCTAGCGGCTTCGCGTGAAATTGGAAAGGATTCATTGAAACTTTGCTGCGTGACAATGGCTGTGATAAGCGTGTTCGCACAGCAGGGGCCCTTGCTCGTTCACTGCCTCGACCGCTGAACATCCGCTAGAAAATTGAAGCTTTCAGCGGCCGCTCAGCCTGGCAGTGATTTGCAGACGAAGGCACGAAGCAGTTCGGACATGATTGATTGGTTGAACGACTGTCGTATCGCGGTTGGTCGGCCAATCATAAGTCGCTATTAAGCACCCGCCCAAGCTGTCGGTTCCTTTTCAGCATCGTCTGCTGTGCTGTGCTGATCTCCTCGTTGCTCCAACTTCCTGACATCAACTCGTCGGCGATGAGGATATCAACGGTCGACTGCCTCCGTCCTCGCTCAGTCGCGTGTTGACTTATGTATTTGCCGAGCATCTTTATCCTCCTGAGGCTGAAGACAATCCGTACAGAACATTGAGATCTCGACCTGCGATGGCCTCCGTCCCTGAGCACCACCAACAGAAGGCTGACCCAAAGCCCAGCATCATAACCTCAACCCATCACTCTCCCAGCGACGATAATCCACACTGTACTTGACGCACTTAAGCACCCTTGGCACACGCCTCTTTCTAACGGCTGCAACCCCAATCCTCTATCCTCGAAAGGCCATTGGACTATCACACGGCTGGAGTGATCGCACCTCAGCTCAATGTCACCCTGTGTCTCGCACGGTTGGCAACCGATAAAACAGTTGGTTGGTGGACTTTGGCTGCAGAGGGGTTCACAGTACGCTTGCTCGTTGACACTGACAGCGTGGTCTCACTCGCAGTCTCTCAAGCCATGGTAGGCTGTGACTGGAGGGAATTTGGTATCGCGAGCTCGGACGCCTGCAACCCAAACCCAATTTCCTGCACTTTTGACAGCCTATGGACTCGACGCGGAAGGCGTCAAGTTGTGATACCATCGTGATAACCTGCTTTGGGATAGGTAAGCGAGAAGAAGATGTCTAAGTTACACTGCGCGTGTCCGCGTTGAGGCGTTGTGATCACATTTTCACGTACCTAAGTTCCCTTACCTTCAGCGTCTTTTCAGTCTTCAGCTCTTCAGGGCCAACCTAACCCATCCCACGAACATCCCCCCCCATCCGCCCAGATATCGTGGCATCACATCCCAGCCCCAGCCCCTTGGAAACAAATGGACGCTACAGAAGTCAGTGTTCCTGCAATGTCAGGGACATGGACATGATGCCTTGCGTCGCCGTAACCTTGGAGAACCTTGGAGACCGAACTAGTACATACCTACTGCGCCGGAGGACGTTGTAGTGAAAGCTTGTTCCAACGTCTTTGGGACATCGTCCATTGTTTCGTCTTCGCTCTGCTTTGGGCGGCCCAGATCTTCATGTGTCCAGACTTGGATTCGGTTGTAACCCGTTTTGAAGAAGACTCTGGATTTCTGGTGGGGTTTCCAATCGCCGTTTAGTCTAGACGCTTCTCTGGGAGATGTGTAAAGGTAGTTTCTGGACCCCAATGCCTGGCAAGGCATGTGAACCGCTTACATCCGAAGTTCTGTATCGGCGGATGATCTCGGAGGCGTACAACCCAATCGATAAGGTGCTGTTATGGTGATGGTGCATGCGGTTCCTGCCGTTGCAAGAGCCTCAGAAATACCCGGCCGGTGTTTTCCTGCTTTTTAAAGTCTAGTTCCTAAATCGTTGGCTATTTTGCATCTCAGCTTGTACTCTCCATGTCAGGCTTGGTGCCACTTACACGTCCTAGTGGGGTACGGAAACTTACAAGTTTATAGGTGCAATCAAGGCACCTAAAGCCGGAATTTTGATGAATGCGATCGAGGCAACTACGTACGGCTTTATATGATCTCTGAAGAGAAACACCCTGGTAGTACAGAAGTCTTGGAAAAGACGGAAAGGCTAGCGTGAGACACGTAGTCACCCAATTGTGGGTTTCACTATATGAGCTGTACGACTTGATAGATAGAATGTCGAAGGCGTGGTGGCGGAGTGGTCTAACGCGCCAGACTTGAAATCTGGTTCCTTCGGGAGCGTCTGTTCGAATCAGGCCCACGTCGATATTTTTGCATCTTTTACTTCCTTGTTCACTCTGCGAGTTTTGGTGTTGGTGTTGGCAGATACAGTGGTAATGTTTATTCCTTCCGTCGAACATCGGGCTGAGGTAAGGTCCGTGCGAGCGAGTGGTGATGGCTTCGTTTTCGGCACCTCCAACACAGACACAGATTTTACTGCTCAGAATGCAATTGAAATTGAGCTCACGGAGAGCAGATAAAATGTGTATGCGTACATACATATTGTCACGCAAAACATCCATGGGACCGTGCTAGGCCTTCGAGGACCTCTTTCGTCCTTCACCCACTTCATATTCCTTTTTTTTTTTTCCCCCTTCAGATCTCCCTTGTACACTGCACTTTCTAAGCGCCCAGTCGAGCATACCGAGACATGCTCACAAACGTGCCTCGGTGAAGTTCATTCAAGTTTGAAGTATCATTATCAACGAAGAGAAACTCCATATGTACAAAGTTGCGGGCACCACCTCCAAGCCCACAATCACAGGCAAGACCCCAAGTTCGTGAGCCTTGCTTGCCTCTTACACCCGACTCTCATCCCACAACCCCCCCTACCCCCTAATTCTTAACAGAAGCATCCGCATTCTTTACCAACATCTCCACATACCCCCCAAACCACGCCCCCGCCCTCGGCGCCCCCGCAAGTCCACACTCCCCATCTGACTCTCCCCCAGGCTTAACCCAAACAATAGCATCCACATTCCCATTCTGCAGAACACCCTGATCCGTCGTCGGCGTGTGTCCAAACCCAGCGGGCTCAACATTGCACCACTCGCCCCACTCCTCCCTAGCGCCCGGCAGGGCGACGCGGCCCTGGTCGATGATGAAGTGCGACGGCAGGCCTTGTTGGGCGAGATAGGGGGAGAGTGAAGAGGCGTAGTGCGATTCGTCGTAGGAGGGCGAGCCTGCGGTGTAAGGGTCGCGAGGACGGGTGGTGTTGTTGGTTAGGTAGGGGTTGTAGTTGGAGACGTTTGTGGAAAAGCCGCGGATTGTGGCGGGTTTGGCGAGGGAGAGGACGGTGGCGAATTCCTTTGCGGCTGGTGGTGATGATGTTAGTTTTTGTTCTGGTGATGGTAGTAGGGAAAGGGAAAGGGGGGATAGGGAGATAAAGGAGAGAAAAAACTTACCAAGCGGCAAACTATCACCCCACCCCAACCATCCACCATTCGCAGCATCAAGATACAACGCCACGTTATCCAACTGCAAGTTCTTGATCGCAAAAGCGATGCCTTCCCGATAAGTAGGAACAGCCTGCTTGCAAAACGCCACGCCCGTGTTGGTAACAGCATTCCCCAACGAATCCGGCTCCAGCACCACAGCGAACTGCAAGTCCTTGGCCGCCGCCAACTTCGCAGCATAAGGCTTGACGAACTCCTCCTTGTAAATCCTCAGTCCATCATTCTTGCTGCTCAGCTCTCCGGCGCTTTCACCCGCTGAGCAATCCCTATCAGGCAAGTTATACAGCACCAACCCAACAATCTGCTTCTGCCCCGTCCGACGCTGTTCGTCACGAGCAGCCTTGATGGCGTCGTCGATCTCGGAGAGCCCGGAGCGAGAAGTCACCCAGACGAAGGAGCCCGTCTTTTGGACCTTGCGGACCACGGCCGCGTTGGCCTGGTCGCCCTTTTGGGTGAAGGACTTGTACGTGTCTTCGAGCTTGGCGGCCCATTTGGGGTTGGCGAAGAGTTTCTTGCCGACGAAGGGGTTGGTGTCGGAGGCGGAGGAGGCCTGGGGGGCCTTGGGCGGGCCGAGGGGGGAGGCGGTGACGGAGGCGCCGGCGGCCGAGAGGGCGGCGAGGAGGGTTAGGGCGCGCATTTTGGATGTGTGATGGGGGTGTATGAAGGGGAATGGGAGGTGGAAGAAAGGTGAGGTGATGGTTGATGATGTGGAAGATGGAGGTCAGGTCTTATATGTCTAATCGGCCATCAAGATAGCACGTCATGTTCCCCGTCTCGCATTTCCAGATCCGAGATCATCGCCTGCGGGACAACACCCCTATACCCCAAACAGAACCAGGCGGACCTGGAAGCCATACAACCGTCGGCTTGTCCATGATCATCTTGCTGGTACTAGCTTGTTCATGCTCGGCTTGTTTCAACTTGCTCGGCCCAGGTCTGAGACTTCCCAGAAATGGCTAAACGTCGGTAAGTGCGAGAGCCATGGGGAAAGGGACAATGTCGGGGTAAGCCGGCCAAGGCCTCGGCCTTCGGAAGGTGGGCCGCGAATCCGGAGGGAACACTTCCGTGATGCTACGCTACGGGAGCCGCAGGTTCCTTGGCCGAAAAAGGAAATTCCAGGAACCGGAACCGGCTCAGGTGCCGAAATGCGATGCAAAGGACGGGGTGAACGGGTAGTTCCCCAGATTCAGAAGCGGTGGTAATGTGACCTTGATTGTCGGTCTGGGAGTCTGACAGATCTTTGTAATGCGAGCTTGAATTTGCGCGATATAAAGAGATGAGGTGTGCATAAACGACCGAAGTGAGGATGGTGTATACTAAACGGCACCGCGCTCCGGAAGGGACTCAAGCTGCGATGATTCGTGCGCTTGCGCGAAGATCAACGGTTTACGGAGGTTTCCCGGCTGCCACTCGGCGAAACTGACGGGCTGGGCAATATAGACTGGACCCCAATGAGTGACACCACATCCTATGCCTCTCATGGTAAAAACATGCGCACTTATAACGACAACTTCTCATGATCGTGGTTTCACACAAAGACCACACTGAATGGCGCATCGCACACTCTCTGACGCAGCGCAAACCGCGCTCGTCCCGTTGAACACTTGGAGCATCATCCACTCAAGACGCAGTATTCCACTTGAAAACTTGCCCGCTTTTCGATCGCACCTCCAGGCATGCTCCGTCAGTGGCAAGATATCCGAAGGCCTCCCTGCCTCTCATGTTATGCCATGCGTCTTGTTATCGCGATCATTGCTTTTTCTGCCATGTTCTCTCTGCGCGTCACCGATGGCCGCCTCTCAGCTCGTCTTATACGGAGAGGAAAAGCTAAGATCACGGAGATGGTATTCTTTTGGCCCAGCCCCCTCAAGTATTATCGCCCAGCGGGACGATAGAGGTATGGAACGACTTTGCTCCCTATTCCGAGCGCCGGCAGCGGTTGGTTAAGCCACAGCGTTTGCCACAACTGCCACGGCTGCCACAGCTTGTCAAAGACATGTCTGAATATCACGGTTTGGTAGATATCAGAGGGCTGTGGTGGCTGAGTCTGGGAATGAGCATATATGGCTTGAATGGCTTGCCCAATTCAGCGCTGGCAGACAAGCTGTCAGGACAGGTCGTGTGCCAGGCGAACCGCTGAGGAAGGCCATCAGATTCAGATGTCCGATTGGTCGAGCTCGTCAACAGCACGCGACAGGCTGGCAGCACACCCGACTCCGTACCTATCCTCTTCCGAGATAATTTTGCTTTTTCCAGTTCTTCATTTGCGGTTGCGGAGCTTTTACCATCGGGAAGATCGCGCACTTGAAGACGATCTACTCAACCCAGGAAACTGGCTCAGTTGGGGTATTGCGATCGATCGAGACCGGACTGCTGGGGAAACACTCATGTGAACAATGATTGCCAGTGATCACCCAGTTTTGCTGCATCTGTCCGGCAATAGCTCATGCGGATACCCGTTTCCCTAGGCCAAGGGTCTTTTGTCGAGGCTTGATAACGTTGCTCCCTGGTAGAGAGGAAATCGGATTGTGCATGCTAGCATTGCACGATTTGTGACCCAATTCTGCGTATCCCGATGGATAGAAAATACGGGTCTCTCTGGGGACCCAGCCGCGGGTATTCGCAGCTGAAATCACTCCGACTCGGGTCACTCCCGAACTCCGCATAATCATCTCTTGGTGACATACCCATGGCGTTCAATACATGGCCGCCAACTCTCCAGCCTTCCAGCCTTCTGGGTGTCTCTTTTTTACCATGTTGCTGCCATGGTACTGAGATCTTGAAAAGGGTTTCACGACGGGCGTTGAGCAAAGTGTCAATGCATGTCTTGCTCCCTCGTTTCCACCGTACCGTGAGCCACAAGCCATGAGCGCTTGCACGTATTGAAGGTGTAGCGGAGCGGGAAACGGAAACCAGCGCCATGATTTCACGCACATGGCCGCCTGTTGCGGCTAAGGACTTATTAGTTCTAGGGCGGCTTGTCCGAGGTGTGAGGGTGTATGGTGTCGAGGCTCGAGGATCGAATTCCGGGATCGCGAAGATGATAAATCCGCTTTATCATCCTCATCCCATATCACGTTGCGATCCCTTCTCGGGGAAGCGCATACCAGCTTCAGTGTGACCCTCAGAAGTTGACCTTACCCACTCCACAATACTCCCAGCATAAATGCCACCCTTACACTCCATATTCCCCCGCCAAGCACAAAGGCCATCGTTCAGTCCCGACACCTTGGCCGGCTACGACCTTAGCGACAAGTCCACGCAAAAGCCGACGATATGGCAGGTCAACCTGGTTTTGATCGTGCTCGTGGGTGTGGTTGTCTCTCTCCGCATCGTCTGCCGGGCTTACATCACCCGCCGTCTGTTCGTCGATGACTTTTTCATCATCTTGGCTGGCCTGTTTACGCTGGTCTCGGCGTCCATGGCGCTGGCGGCAACGAGGTATGGGCTGGGTGAACATATCTGGAACTTGCCGATGCCGGTAGAGAACATGTTGGATATGTTGACGCAGTGTGTGAAGGTGAGTTCTTCTGTCCGGGCTGGAACAAGTGAGAGTGTGAGGCTGATGATGGAAGAGGGCAACAGCACATGTACGTTGCCCACGTCTTCTACGCGGCGGCCGGGGCGTTCACAAAGTTATCCATCTTGACGTCGTACTTGAGGATCTTTTCCGGCAAAGTCCTGAGGTGGATCTTGTACGGCACGGCCGTTGTGGTGACGGCCCTGGGAATTTGCGCCATCTTTGCGACCGTCTTTCAGTGTACACCGGTGAAGGCGGCGTGGGATTATACGATTGCTGATAGCAAGTGTCTCCCGTTTGTGGACTTTCTGTATGCGAATGCGGGGGTCAATGTGGCGATTGACTTTGTGCTGGTTGCGGCGCCATTGCCGTACTTTTGGAGCCTGAGTATCCCGTTGAGGCAGAGGTTGATGATTTGTGTGCTGTTTGGTGTTGGTTTTATGTGAGTGTCCGGCACCTCGATGTTCAGGTTCCTTCTGAAGACATCTCGCTGACTGTCCAGTGCCTTTGCCTCCAGCATTATCCGCATCATCTCGCTGAGTGATGTCAAGGGTATTGACGTGACTTGTGAGTTGGCCCAACCATTCTTTCGCAGAGTTGATACTGATGATTGGCAGACTACCTTGTATCCCCCCTCAACTGGACCATCATAGAGTGCTCACTTGGCATCATCTGTGTGTCCGTCCCGCCAATGCGCCCTCTCCTGGCCAAACTTGCACCGCCATGTTTCAGCAGTTATCTCTCAGAAGGTGACCAGGCATCGAAAGTGTATCCAGGTTCCCAACAACGGACTCAGCAAGGGGAAGTTCATAGAGTGATGGGGATGCAGTTGGAAGAAATTGAGATGGCAGCAAGGAGGGAAAGGGAAATGCAGAGTTCGACGGGGGAGTTGTTGGCATCTGTGGATGAGCCTGATACGCCCAAGTCTGATCAGAGGTGTTCTGTATAACACTTGCTCTGTAACAAGGATGGTAATGATATCAGGGTGTTGAGTGTAAACAACTCATGAGGCATCTCACCCCGGACTGTAGAGTTTTTCAGTGGATGAAGCCCCTGGACGAGAACGTGATAGCGACATGGGCTTGGATGCTGCCCCTTGCGCCCGTGAAAACTGTACCTCAGAAGTTGGTGATGTGAGGAGATAAAAGACAAGTTAAACTCAATTGACGGTGAATAAACAGCTGTCCTGATCGTGCGCGTTGGCTGAGAGAGAGTGGAAGGCTTCTTGTTATGTTTTTGTTGAAGTCGTCATTCTGGAAAAGCCGTTTGAAATCCGAGTGGAATTCGAGAGACATGCGCACAAACCACCTCCCTCTGGCAACACTCCGATTTGTCTCCGGCAGGCCCCTTGCCGGAGAAAGGTACCGTGGCAGGCATCAACCCCGCAAAACGCGGCCAATTGTCTGAGAGACCTTTCTCCATTTTGGTCCATTTTGGGGAGAAAGTCAGCAAGTGTCAGCGAAGAATCCCCGCAGTCGGGCCCATGACTAATGATTCCCCAATTGCCGTGTGAGACCTGTGTTAATTCGCCGTCCCTGTATCATATGCAAGGTGTGTACAGTAATCCGTAATCTGACCCAGCGCATCCGAACTTTCTGTTGAACAAGACTCGGAACTTTCTCTCTCTTTTCGACACCACCGACTTTCCGAATTGCTTCTCGTTCCCTTGCGACAGCCTTCTTTTTGTTCTCTAGAGTTGCATTGATGTTCCAGACCTAAACACGACTAGCAACTTCCAACCCGAAGCCGAACCCCTCTGCGCGCACCCATTCGCCTCTCCGGCTAAACACTTCCCGAACACTTCAGACCAAACATGTGCCCGGCACCAACATCAACGCAATCGCAAGCCGATAATGCGACGACAAGCCAATTACCCTCATTCTACTCTCCCAAGAGAAGCGAACAAGACCAGTCTCGAGACAATGGCGACGTCGAATCCGTAGACCTCTCCGCCTCCACCTCCACCTCCCTCTCTACCTCGGCACAACCGACCACAACTCCCGCGATCACTCTCGACACCAGCGACAACCTCTCAACACACTCCTCGGTCCCCTCGACCCCCCTATCCCAACCACCACCGCCCTCCCTCCTCTCGCCCTCCTTCACGCCTCCCCAGACCCCCGGCACAGCAACCCCCTCCACCTCCATAACCTCCCTCTTCCTCTCCGAGCCGCGCGGCATCCCCGTCGACAGCTCCATTCCCACAGGAGGATGCGGCACCAAGAAGCCCAAGCTCCTCGAGTCCCTGCCGCACGTGGAATGCATAGTGCGGGCGCGCATCCCGACCACCAACGGGGCCGAGATGTTCCTGCACTTGTACACCAACGACGTGGACAACAAGGAACACCTGGCGATCGTGTTTGGGAACAACATTCGGAGCGAAAGTCTGGACAGAGTGCGGGAGGGCGAGACGGAGATGGATAGGCTGGTAAGGGGTGCTTATACGGGCCGGTTGTACCCCGGTAGGACGACGAGTCGGGAACCTGGTGTTGGAGAGACAAAGAAGGGAGAGAAGGAAGAGGCAGAGGCAGAAGAGGAGAAAAAGCAGGTGCCACTGGTTAGGATACATTCTGAGTGCTACACGGGCGAAACCGTCTGGTCGGCGCGCTGCGACTGCGGAGAGCAGCTTGACGAGGCGGCGCGTCTGATGTCATTGCCTTCTAACACCGCTGGTGGGATCATCATTTACTTGCGCCAAGAAGGCCGAGGTATTGGGTTGGGCGAGAAGTTGAAGGCCTACAACTTGCAAGATCTGGGGTCGGATACCGTCGAGGCCAATTTGCTTCTGCGCCACCCCGCTGATGCGCGGAGCTATGGTCTGGCGACTGCCATGTTGAGGGATCTGGGACAGAAGGAGATCAGACTGTTGACGAATAACCCCGATAAGATCAGGGCGGTGGAGGGCCCGAATAGGGAGATTGTGGTGACGGAACGGGTGGCCATGGTGCCGTTGAGTTGGAAGGGCAAGGGAGGGTTCAGGGCGCCCGAGGTGGAGGGGTATTTGAAGACCAAGGTACGTTTGTGTTTGTGTGACGCTGACCTTGTTGGTGATACTGCTGCTGGTGATGGTGACAACGTGCTAACGGGTGTTTGCGTCGACGACAGATTGAAAAGATGGGACACATGTTGGATATGGGAGCGCTCCCTCAGTGATACATACGAACATACGAAAACATTAGACAGTTCTTGTTACATGGCGACATTCTGCATATATCTCGTGTATACCATGTCTCTGGCGGCACAAAATTTAAGGCGTCTGGGGCGGATTCTGCTTTCTTCATGCTCAACATCTTAGACATCTGGTTTAGAACAATACTGTACACCCATTCAATTGTCACTTCTCGGGATATCACTAGTCACGGTGGAGGATGATTTGTTCCTTGCCCATGATGTAGCTTTGTAGATTCTCCACGTATACCATCTCTCAAGTTTCAAGTTCTAGACAGATCCTACCATTCCCCAACGCTCGAGCCAACCTTCTCTCCTACATCGGACCTCTGAAGAGACAGCTACTTGTAGAACTTTGAGTTGGGGCCTTCCTCCCTTTACAGTGTTGGAAGGTGGAAGACGCGATTGTCGTAAAAGTGTTGGCCCCACCAACTGCATGTCCCCGCAATGTTTCATCCACCAGGAAGCGACCAAATCTTGGCATCAACGTTGGGCCCCACCGATAAGGCTTGCAAGGTGCTTGTTCTCCAGCGGGATGGAAGCTTCAGAACGTCGCGACTGCCACCACAAAATGCCCTGAAGAAACGAGAGAATACGAACGCCAGAAAGAGCGAGGACTCATGGAAGGAGCGAAAAGCAAAGTGGAATTTTACGAGACTGAACGGGCACGAATTATTCGACCGTTTCCCCTGCTTCTTTCTTCCCGCAAACAACCAAACATTTCGACTTTACGCGTCCTTTTCGTCATCTCGGACTCAGACATCATCTATCGATCCGGAGAACACTGCAAAATTCCCACAACCACGGCCCACTGGAACAGAACCCGAAGAAGACGAGCATCCCCATAGCTAACCCATCTAAAACCACTTACTCAACCTCTCTATCTTCGATATCATACCAATCAATCACACCTAATCCATACCGCACATCGACGACAACATGAAGGATAACAGCCTTCGTCTGCGCCTCGTCGTCCGACGTCACTCCCTCCCCGAGGTCAGAATCATCCACCACGTCCCTCTGGAGAACGACCCAACCATTGCCGACCTCGTCGAGCAAATCAACGAGATCATTCCCCTCGAGAGCCCGGAATGGGGTCTTGAAGATTACGTAGTCGAGCTACGCAACAAGGAGGGCTACGCCTTCGAATGCCTGCACTTTCAGCAGGTTTCCAATGTCCTCAAGGACGAAGAAGAAGTCTTGTGAGTTGCATATCAGCCTCTCTTCGCCTGTCCTGTCATTCAACCCCTCCCTACAGTTCACTGGCTGACATGGAACCCCGCAGTGTCCGACCCCTCGTCACCGGTGACCGAAAGCGCCGTCTGCTGTCCGGCCGTGACCAGATCTCCAACGATGGCAGACACCTGATTGACGGCGTTCCCTTTGGCCGTCCTCGACTCAGGTCTCCCAGAGACAGACCCCCGGTCGACATTCCCCCTCTCAAGCGGAGAAGAATCGAATACGATACCATCGAGGGTGATGATGAACAAGCCGAACCCCTCTTCCTCACCCGCAATGGCGAAGGCTCCGAGGACCGTGAGAGCACTCGACAAGTCCGCTTCAACAACGCCGGCTTTGATGCCAATGAGGACGAGGAAGAAGACGATGACTTTGTTGACCAAGAGCAATATGGTGACGATGGGGAAGAAGAGGAGGGCGAAGACGAAGATGACGACTACGAGATCAACCCAGACGAACTTGCGGATGAACTCGAGGGTCTTCAGGAGGTTGAGTCAAGAGAAGAGACCCCAGTCGAGGACAACATTGAGCAACCCACCGACATTAGCCCTACCAAGTCCCAAAAGTCTATCGACCTCTCGGACATTGACAGAATCGCTGCTCTCCGGGCTGCTTTCCCCAGAGTCTCGGTCGACGTCTGCGAGAAGCTCCTCCTTCAGCACGATAGCAACGAGAAGAAGGTTTACTGGAAGCTCCGACGCAGGAACCGTCCCCACATGACCCTGCAACAGATGCTAGCCTACAAAAGACGCCTGCAGGTCCGTGGACCTGAAGGTGTGATCGACGACGAATTTGAGGCGGAAGCGTCTGAAAAGAGCGATGCCGAATCCGTCGCCTCCTTGATCAAGCATTACGATGAGCATGGCTTCCCTGCTGGCTCTATCCTCGATGGTTCAGCTTCCCGTCACATGGTCGAAGCCCTTCGCATGTCGGGTCAGGATGTGAGGCTTCCTGTTCACAAGAAGTTTGATGATGAGGAGGACGATGAGGGCACCGTCCAGCCCGCTAAAGGCGCTGCTCAGTCCGACGAGATCCCTCTCGACTCAGAAGAGGAGGAGTCAGATCTTGTTTTCGATATGGACGAAGAGGACTTGTCTGAAAAGGACTCCAACTCTTCCAACGACTCGGATGTTGTCTCCCTTTCTGATGACGCGGACGAGGTGTTAGACGAAGAGGATCTCAGCGAAGCCTCTGACGAAGGATCCGCTGCCAGTGACAGCGAAAGTGGCCCCGAGGTCTACACCACCAAAGTAAAGCCCCCCGCGAAGATGGTCGCCCCCAAGAGCCCCCAGCCCAATGACGAATCCTCAAGTTCTGACGAGAGCGACAGCGACAGTAGTAGCGACGACGACAGCAGCTCAGAGGAGGACGCATCCAGCAACGAGAGCGACTCCGAGGATGAGGAGGACGATTCAAGCAGTGATGATAGCAACAGCAGTGATTCCGATGGCTCTTCTCGCGACAATGCCAACGCAAATTCCGACAATGATATTAACAGCGATTCAGAGTCCGATTCCGGTGACAGCAGTGATGATGACTCAGAGGATGAACCAGTACCTTCAAGTTCCAAACATGTCAACATTACCAAAGCTGTATTCCAGCCCATCAGCGAACAGTCAGCTACCCTTGATACGGCTATCCTTGATGCTTCAAGCGCATCCAACGACCAACAGGACCAAAGCCCAGTGCCTCCAGGCCAAGGCAAGAACAAAACAAGGGCCCGGAACGCACGGCGGAGGCTTTCTGCTAAGATTAGAAAGGCTGCATCAAGAGACACTTCGGTTATTGGTTCCACTTCCGGTCAGGATGCGGAGACGTCGACACCGGCTGACCTGGAGGCCAAGAGGATGGCCTTGCTCCAGTCACTCGGTCATCTTGAGTATCTCGGCAAACCAGCTAAAGTAGAAAAGCCTGCAGCTCCCCTTACCGAGACTGAAAAGCCTGGGCCCTCTGCGGATGACATAACTTCTGCCCCGGCTAAGCGGAAGACGAAGCTCGACGTGGACGCTGGCCGTCGTATGCTGTTCGGATCTCTTGGTCTTAAGAACCCCAAGTCCCAAGAGGACGAGGAAAAGATACGTGCTAGTTTGATGAAGGGCGTCAAGCCTCTTGTCAACCATCGTGTGGAGGATGCGAAGAAAGACGCCCAAGTTACCGTAATTGAAGTAGATCCTGACGCTTGGCGCCAAAAGATCAACTATACTGCCGTTGAGTGCACCGAGGAAGGCATCGAGCTCAGCGAACCACCTTTTCCATTCTATCAACGCTGGGACCCTCAACAGCAAACCTACTGGGGCAGTGGCCGTGGAGGACCCTCAAAGCGGAAGCAGCAGAACCAGGAGGAATACGAGGAGGAAGAGCCGGGTACCAAGAAAAGGAAGGTGTCGGACGAAGAGGAGGATGTTGTCTTGAACTACGACGAGGAGGACCCCGATGCTTATGCGGCTCAGGACCACCGTGAGGAGGAACAAGATGAGGAAGAGTATGATGAGGAGGAGGAGTACGACGACGAGGAGCACGGAAACGAAGAGGAAGACTTGCCTCCTCTTCCCAACGATTTGACCACCCTGCCTCTGCTCCAACCAGGACAGGCCAAGGCTGGCATGATCATCACCTGGAAGCAGTTCCTGCTCTCCAAGGCTACCAACTGGCAACCTCAGGTTATGAACATGACGGGAACCGTTGTTGAGGTCTGGGACCAGAACGATTTTCGAATTATCCTTGCCAAACGTGATAGGAACCTGGACGTCAACGAGAAGGTCTATGATGATGAAGGCAACCGAGTCTATGACAAGTTTGAGGTTCCGGAGGATGAAGATGACGCCGATGAGGATGCCGAAAAGGGTTACCGGACCATCAACCTTGCCGACATGATGGAGCCACGGGTGCTGCGTCAGGCAGAAGACGAGGTGCTGGTCCCCGAGACCCAACACCAAGGCAACATCTCGCCGGCGAACGAAGATGGGGCCAGTAAGGCCAGCTCGCGTACTCTCGATCATAAGGCGCCTTCGGAGCCCGAGTCGCAAATCGTTCAAGAAAGTCTCATCCCTGCTACGGACCATGGAAGCTCTTACGAACCTCAAGCTGTGCAGGTAACTTCCGCTAGCAATGTCTCCATTCTTGATGATCTCCGCCCGGAAACCAGCCTTCTCGGTACCGGCTCACGCCCGGAAGCGGATGCCTCCGTGTCTCGCGACGAACATCTAAACGTAAGCAATCCCTCGCCACAGCCTGAACAAGCACCCGAACCGCCGTCATCTCCCCAGCATGGCCCTAGCGCATCCCCGTCCGAAGGTCACAACATCCCTCCACGCAGCTCCGTCCTGGGCGATGAGCTGCCAGACGTCACGGATCTCCCTTCCCAGGAGCCTGAGTCCCAGGATCAAAGACCTCCCTCCCGTTCCCCCGCCTACCTCGAATCCCAGCGCATTACACTTAACGGATTCTCTGATGGACTGGAACAGGCAGCTGACAATCGGGGTAGCTATGTTAGCTATGCTAGGTTTGATGTTATCCCTTCCGACACGGGTAGCGTTCGTAGCGGAAGGCAGCCGGGCCTGGAGTTTAGCATCGATTTGGAAAACAACGAGATCCTCGACCGGTTCGAGCCTCTTGACCAGGATGATGCCCCAATGCCAGGTTCCGATCACGAGGAGGATAACGAGGAGGAGGATAACGAGGAGGAGGATAGCGAGGAGGAGGATAACGAGGAGGAGGATGACGAGGAGGAGGATAACGAGGAGGAGGATAGCGAGGAGGACCATAATGAGGACGATCAGGAGGATGATGAACAGGAGGAGGAATCGCAACAGACTACACCTAGACCCCAGAAGCGAGCATCACTATCCGAAGAGCGTGCTAGCCCCGCGCTCTCCGATCTTTCAGCTTCTAGCAACGATTCTTTTCCCTCTCTATGTCAAACCACCACCAAATCCAGTCAACGCAGAGCCAGTCAACCCCCTAAGTCAACCCAAAGAGATCCCATCCCTACCACCAGTCAGACTAGCAAATCCTTAGACGCTGCCAATCTAGACTACGAGCAGGCCATGAAGCGATTGGACGAGGAAGGGTCTTCCCAGGAGTCCACCACAATGGACGACACCCTAATCAAAGAAGAGAAGCGCCGTCAGTTATCCAAGCTCGCTCACAAACTAGCCAACACACCCATCGAACGTCCTTCGGCCCGGAAGTTGCCCTTTCGCCGGACCTCCACCCCTTCCAAGCTGAACCAAACCACCACTGCCACCACAAAATCAACAAGAACAACCCGGTTCGGCGGTTCCTTCGTCATCCCTGCTGGGTCTCAAGTCTATTCCCTTCTGTCCAGCAGCCCTGAGCCGGAGCTGAATGAAGATTATGCTGATGATGATGTGGATGAGACTTATCATGAAAGTAGTCCGGCTACTAGTCAGAGGCAAAATAGGGCGCCGCCGTCGACAGCCCCTGAAGCGTCGGCATCATTTGCGACACCGAGGAGGAAGCTGTTTAGTAGCACGAGGTTGAGTTCCACGCAGGTGCAAAGTCCGAGGAGGAGTCAGCCGAGTATTATCACGGGGTCACTGAGGAAGAACAGAGGTTCGGCTTCTTCTTCCAAGTAGAGTTTGGGAGGGTTGAACAGACCGCTTTTGAAGAAGGTGGTGGAGGAGGTGAAGGAAGAGAAGGGTGAGAAAGGGATTGGGGAGAAAGGCATCAGTGGAAAGACAACGAGGAGAGCAGATCAGCCTGTTTCCCTCTTTCAGGTCTTGCGAGATAAGTCGGTTTTGCAGAGCGTTATGGAGGAGTACGAGGCAAAAAAAGGCAGGACAGTCGAAGTTGACCATGGCATAGGAATTATGGGGCAAGAACGCATGGCTTAGCGCCTATACTGGTTGAGCAGGTTGACCATAGTGGTAGGCCACGGATTATTAGAAGTTGCATGTTTGATTTAGCTGTAATTATCTTGCTTCCTACCTTATCCACGTTCTGCCGATGATATTCTCGGCTCTATGACCATTTCCCGTCGTGATTACCTTCCTAACTTTCGACTTCAGTAACTCTCTGCATTCACACGCCTCATCAGTCCCTGACCTGTTCTCCCGGCCACTACTTCCCACTACTATCCGCGGAGGCTACGACGGAAATACTACCTACTACCTACTACGACCGCTCTCGGTCTTGGGTGCCTCTACAGGTGGAGGACTCGACCTGGGTGTGTTCCCGGTGCTGCCGCAGGAAGGGGGAGTGCCGAATCGGCGGTGTCGCTGGGGGTGGTGATGGTGCTGGAGGAAGGGGACGGCGGAGACGATGATTTTGTCCAGGTGCTGCTGCCTGAGCTGGTGTTGGTGGGACTGGTAGAGGGTGCTGAGCTTGGGGAGCTCGCTGACGCTGGGCGTGAATCGGAGATGTTGGGGTGAGGTTGGAGGAGGACATGTCGTGTCGAGCAAAGTAGAGGTAGGATGTGGGCTTGGAGGTAGAGGTGGGTAGGTGCCCGTGGATGTAGGTATATATGATGGGTACAGGTATTTTTGAAATGATCGGTCGAGGACGGGAGGTATGGTAGGTACAGGTAGGTTGAACACTGGGGAGGGAGTGGGGAACGGTGAATGTCATTCGTACACTAGGCAAACCGGTTCTTTATTATTTAAGCCGGAGGCCCGGATATGAGTGCGCAGATGCCTCAACTTACCTACCTGTAGGGGTGCTTGATGACAGATGGGACATAGGTCCCTGGGGCGTTTGTGTCGGCGTTTGTACCTCTCTCTAGTGGATGTTTTGCTTTGTATCTAGCCAACTATCTCTAAAGCAAACGAGTGTCGACTTCCATGTAGATGTGAACCTAGACGAGAGGTAGGTAAGTAGAGGTATGTAAAAAGGGTTAGAGGGTTCAGGGTACTACCTGATGACATGGGACATAAGGTAGGTTCCTAGGTGGAGCGTTCGTCGATAGAGGTACAGGTATGAAGGTGCACCAGCCTGGCTCGACTGGCAAAAAGAGGGATAGCGAGGTCATCACCAATTCACCAATTCACCATGCAGCAATGATAGGACTAGCGAATCTCAAGGTCAATGGGAACGTATGACTGCGAGCCAACAGGGAGATAGCTGCCCCTGTAAGTTTGTACTTTGCTTTTAACGCTTCATGTCCGCTGTCGATATTCTTTTCCAGTCTTTTTGTTCCATAGAGGTAATTATGCTTCGCTATCACGTTCCATCCTAGGTAAGGTAGCTTTCCCCCCAAAACCCTAGATTACTTACTCGAACCTACGTACTCTAACGCATCACCCAATTCCATCAAGATGCCTCACTTCCTTTACGTCCACCTGTTCCTCTACCATCTAAACTACCTACCTACTTCCCTGCATTACTACCGGTGGAGGTAGAACCAGTGCTTGTGCTACTCCCAGCCTTAACCCCGGCGGTGGATGTGGATGTGGAGGTTGACGTGGAGATAGAGGTGCTACTAGTCTTGCCCGACCCGGCCCTAGTATCAACAGGAGAATTGGGAGTCTCAGTGGGCGTCAAAGCAGGAGTCGTGGCGCCGCTTGAAGGGGTAGAAGGTGTTGATGTTGATGTAGATGTAGATGTAGATGTAGATGTGGATGTGGATGTGGATGAGGGGCGGGAGGTTGTGCTTCCAGGCGATGAAGACATGGTGTCTTTGGAATTTGTGTTTATCTGGAAGTGGGGATGTTGAAAGTGTCAGGGTTGTTGAACGTGGTGGATGGGGTGCTTGGTGCAGTGTAAGGTATCAAGTGAGGCAGAGGTTGAGTTTGCACGAGGTTCAAACTAAGATGTGGAACTAAGAATTCTGAAGGGTGAGTAAGATACCTTAGGGGTGAGGAGGAAGGTTGGGCGAAGAAGATGCTGGAAAAGCTGGTAGAAGCTGGGGACTGCGACCTTTAAGAGTTTTTTTTACCAGCTGGACTTTCGAACAACGGTAGAGCTACTTCCTGACGTGATGGACTGACGGACTGACGGACCTGATACATAGAGAATGGGAGTTGGAGCGAGAAGTCATGGATCATGAGATTGGTGGATTTCCGTTTGCTTCATGGCCAACGAAGCCTCACGAAACAGCACGGAACTTCCCTACGTACTAGTATGGAGAAAGATCGGAGAAGGATGAAATGAAATCTCTGCACAGCTGAGGGCTTTTGGGGTTTACCGATGGGTCAATGGGTTCCGTGTTTGTTAGAGGTATCTTCGTCCTTTGCGTAGGTAGAGGGTACCATAGCCTGTTCCGTTTACTTGATGGGGGATCCGGATGTTTCACAAGGCACTACTTGATGGCATACCGTTCAGGTTCGGATATTTGGGAATCAAGAAGTCAGGAAGTCAAGGTACAATGACATATTCTCCAGTGTTCCATTATCAGTCAAAGCTGACACTCTTCGACCGATACTGCTAGAACATGTAAATGTACCATAGCTTGTAGAAATAGTAGAATGCCTTCGTCATTGTCACTAGATTTTCTCTTCATTTATCCCCTGCTCAACTACCTTATTTATCCCTACCTACTCTTTCCCTACCTTCTACCCGCCTACCTACCATTTCCCCTCCTGACTTCCATTCCAAGCCCAATTCCCATCCCCATCCCATCAGTTCACATCCCATCTTTCCTTCCTAGCTCATTGCTGAATACAAGCCGGCTCAATGCTACCCGTACTACTGGTAGGAGAAGGAGGAGCACTTGAGTTACTTGATTCACACGAGCTGCGCGTGGTCAAAGATGTTGAGGCGGTGTTAGGTCCTTCTGTGGTGTTAATGCTGCTACTTGAGCTCCTCGTTGAGCTGCTCGAACTCCCTGCGTTGCTAGTTGAGTTGATGCTAGCACTTTTATTGGTGCTATCACTTGGGTCAGTGCATGTGTTGGTGTCGGTGCTTGTATCGGCGTTAGATGTGGTGGGGTTGCAGATGTTAAGACCAGTGATGGTGATGGTGATGTCTGGTGTGCTGTCTGTGTCATTGCCAGTTGGAGTGGTGGGAGTGGTGGGACTGATGAGAGTGATGGGAATAGTGAGAGTGGTGGGAGTGGGAGTGGTGGAAGTATTCGGAGGAATGGGATCACTAGAGGTAGCCGCCTCAAGAACAGGCGAGCTGGGAAGAGAAGGGATAGGAGAGTTGGGTAAAGAAACCCAAGAGCCGGGCATGATGATTACGTGGAGAATAGGACTGGTGTAGGGGTTGGAGCTGGTTTGAGTACGGGTGTGAGGACTTTGCTGAGGGCAGCTGGACAGCGGCGGAGGGGGAATGGGGGAGTTGCTGCGTGTGGCAATCCAAGAACCGGGCATTCTGACTTGAAGGATAGGAGTGGTGTAAGGATTAGAGCTAGTGGTGGTCTGGGAAGTAGGGTGGGAAGTGTTAGGGGAAGAAGCTTGGGAGTGAGTCTGGGAAGCAACGGGCGAGGTAGGAGCAGTGAAGTAAACCGAAGTTAGCGAGCCATTGTGGGTTATGAAACTGCCCGTGGTCCGAGTAGCATCGTGAAGATTGCTTTGCGATGGGACTGGTGAAGTAGGAGCAGTCAAGTAAACCGAGCTTTCAGGGCTCGTTTCAGAGCTCGAGGGACCAATAAGGAACATGCCTAGATTCGGCCTCACATTCCCTTCTCCCCGGCTCAGGGGGAGGGGTCCGGTGAAATAGATAAAGCTTTCTTCAGAACTGATTTGTGAGTCTGGCTGGAGATTGCTCATAGCTGGTCGAGGATATTCTTCTGTTGAGATGGTCCAAGTACCTCTGGGTGCAGCGAAGTTTTCGCTGGCTTGAGAGCTGGATTGAGAGCTTGACACTGACTGAAATTCCGCCTCTAAGCTGGGTAGACTTGGAGAAGACATGCCCGAGCTAGGGTCACGGGTCACTACTGGTCGGGGGTCGAGTGAAAAGAATACCGACAAGTCAAATATGGAGCTTTCGGTGGAAGAGGTATGAGAACTGGGGGCTGAAGTGGGTTGGGAAGAGGCGGAAGAGGAGGCTGGGGCTGTGAAGACTTGGGGACTTCCAGTGCTGGGTGTCGAGGGTATCGATGGTGAGGGTGGCAGAGGTATTGACGGCGGTGATGGCGGTGAGGCTGGTGAAGGTGGTGAGGGCGGTTGTGATCGGGTCTGTGAGAAGGAGTCGGATGACATTTTGATGTGTGGTGATTGTAGTTGCGCTGCGTTCAAAGAATTAGTGCTGAAAAGCGTGAGCGATGTTGAACGATTGGCTTTGTGGCTGAAAGAAAGGACAGGAAGCATTCTTATAGCTCTTTATCAAAGAGTGTCTTCTTCATGGTAACTTTTGACCATGGGAATGACATAACTTGCTGAAGGGAAGAACTACCCATCAAGGTGCCCGGGCTCAATCAGATGCGGTTCCCAGCTGGTGTTGATTAGACGTTGGTGGTATTCTCGTCGGCGCCAACTGTTTGTTCGGTGAGAATACAAACTGGTGCAAAGCCGAGTCGAAGCTGAATGGGTTCAGAAGAAAGATGAGGTCGACGCAAAAGGGTGAATCACAGCCAGTAATCCACTAGTGAGGCATCACGTACCTTGAATCAAGCACACTCGGCAACAGCAGATTCTCCCACTCCTGCAATAACATGAGGTACCCTTGTCCAACAGGGTCAAAAGGATCATGATTCCAAACCTCATGTTACCAGCTCCCTCAGCATCAACCCCCACGAACGAACTCCTATTCCAGTATTCAGAGAGTCTGGAGCCAAACCGATCCAAAAACTCAAGTACCTTCCTCCAACGCTTCAAATACCATCAAACCTCAAACTGGGTATCATTCTTACGAACTCGAACGTCACCACAATGTCCAGCCCCTACTCCTCAACCGAGTCCTCCTCTACTAGCTCCGGTTTCTCGACCATCAAGAGCTCAAGTACTCCCCGCCAACACGAGCGCCAGCACGACCACAGCCACCTCCAGCAGTGGTAGCAACAATAGAGGTACTACACCCACGACTCCACCTTGCACCTGCAAAGGGCGTCATTATTATTTCTCGACCATCTGTAAGAAGACTTTCGGTCCAGACACATTGGAAGATTGGGCGGGAAAAATTAGGTTAAGAAATGAGCCCTGGTACAGGGAGTTGAAGGGTTTGCGTCCGTTGTTGCCCTTGAGAGATAGGGATGCAGAGGACGCGGTCTAGTATTTGACCAAGGAATCATGTCAGCAAGGTTGGGGTTGGGTAACATGGGGTCGCGAGGGAAAGTATTTGGTGGTGAGCGTGGACTCGGTAGTCCAGATAAGGTATATGACGTTTTCGAAGCGAAAGGGGCCGAGATCGAGAGAGTTGAGCAAATCTTCTTGCCGCGGTGATCTGTTCCTTCCGTTGCCGTTGATGACGCGTCTCGATGTTCAAATTCAGTGCAAATCCCCATGTGCAAGATTACCTCGAGATGAATTGCTGAAGTGCAACATACAGAATCAGGAAGTGTACCTGCATGCGGATCCAGGCCGGAGATTGACTGGACGTTGATGTTTCGCCTGTATGACATTGAGGTATGATATCGGAATCGTACGTCGCCGATAAGGAGCACTTCGTTGCTTCCGATGGCGAAATGTTGTACGCGGATACCGAGCCTTCCTTCGGTGTTCGTTGAATCTGTCGGCTGTTTCCCATTATGTTGGTTCTGAACTCGACCTTCACTCATTCTTTACCAAAGCTTGCCCTCATCCAGCAATCGCTTCCCAGTCTTGACTGGCCCTCGCTCTGTCATGTTGGCGACATCTTCGTCATCCCATCTCGTTCATGAGCAGTTGACATACCTATACCTACACAATAAACACCAATAGAAGTGGCCTCATCAAACAGCGACGCTGCGTAAGGGTGTTACCTCCCGTCAAGGAGATTGACCGATATTTTTCCAACTTGCCGAGGTTACAAAGTAGTTCCTGCGAGGAAGAAGCATAAAAATTCTTCGCGACCCTCTCGTCACCAGAACCAAACATCAACACCTTCTAGTCCAAGCACAGCTTGAATACAACCACGGTCCACAGCAACCACCTAGAAACCACACCACGGACATCAACAAAAGACACTCAAAATCCAACCAACCACCGAAATGATCACTCACACCACCTTCGGGGAGCCCATCCCTACTGTTCCCAGCACTCCCATTCCTACGCTCCCAAAGCCGAAGCCGCCTGCTCGCTGCGAGGACGGTGAACCTATTCCTACCGTCCCCAGCGTCCCCATCCCGACTCTTCCCAGGCCAAAACCCCCTTCTCACACCGAGGACGGCGAGCGGGTTCCCACTGTACCAAGCGCTCCGATTCCTACTCTTCCCAAGCCAAAGCCGCCTACCCGATCCGAGGACTCGGACCGCGAGGAGGATTACGAGGTCGTGTACGTCCCGGCGTATTTCACCACCCACTTCGAGTACGTTGGCGAGACGTCTCCTACGCCTACTCCGCTCACTTCGCCGAAGGATCTCTGTGGAGGTGGTTCAGGACCAGGTGGCTACTAGTTCGAGGAAGGGGAAAAATCAAGGAGGCCGAAGGAGGAAATCGACATAGTGGGATTCTGCTCGGATGGCGGTGTCGGGCCTGGATGGAGTGATGGAGAGGGATCGAGGCGGCGCGCAATGAATAGAGCTGGCTCAGGGTAACTGGCGTGCTTTTTGAGAACAGGACTCGGAGGTTGTGATGGGTTGGCGACGTCGGGAAGTGAAGTAGTCAAAATTGGCCATCAAGGTTCTTGTGCGCAGAGATAAGGCAGTGTAAACATTGCCGATAAGGGCAACAATCCGCTTGGTAGCTTCCTGATTGAATGTGAGCTTGTTCGTGAATGTGAATCGTACCTTAATTTCCTTCTCAGTCGCTTCTAGCAGAGAGTAATCGTAGCAGGTACCTTTATCGATCGGAACCAAGCTTTTCCGTCATGCTCGGATTGCCTGCTGTCCTTCTCTCCAGCCCCCGCGTACTTCTTCTTCCGGCCTCTCCAACATCAACATCTCGGGTTCTTCCTGTCGCAACCAGTGTGCCTGCCAATCACCAGTCAACTTCCCATTAACCTCACCTTCGATCTCGACCATGACCGTGTGTCATGATGTTGGATTCCTACTTGGCTATCCCAATGTTTTCCTTCGATCTCGTTCCAGGCGGTTTGCAGGCCAGTTTGTCCACCTCTTCCGCTCGCCCACCAACAGAAGCAAGTGTCATCGACGAACACCGCTTTGATGGGGTGTCAAGTTCATTGAAGGAGAAGTGATGGGAATCCCTTCACCGTTCTGCCCCGAGGAAGATGCCTTTACTGCTATTTAAGGATATCTTCCCTTCGTGCTCGCACCTCCTCTATCCCTTTCTGAATCGAGAACCAGTACTGACACCAACAAATTCGGCAAGGACACCATTCAAATAGCACCCAGGAACATCAACACCCAATAGACCACCAGGAAAGTCAACCGACAGGCTCGCTTTTCCCGCGTCCAAGATGTCCTCTCCCGGTCGCGATTCTCAAACCGAAGAGATGAACAGCCCCCAGCCTAGAAACGCAAGCTCGTCTGTGCCTGACGTCCCCAGTACTCCGAGTGCTCCTACCCCTACCTCCGCTATCCCTTCGGTGTCCGTCAAAATCCTCAAATCCTTCAACCTCTCCTCCACCCCTGCAACCCTCAGTCTCTCCGGCAGCCTCATTAACGGCCACCCTTTCTCCGACCACGGTGGCAATGAAGAAATTGCGATCTGCTCCGGAAACGCGGCCGAATGTCCTCGGTCGTTTATCATTTATCTCGAATTGACTGGTGACAATGATGGGGATGAGATAAACAAGCAAGAGGAGGAGGAGAATGAGGAGGACAAGGGTGAAGAGGACCGGCCTTACCAGCAGCGGCAACCCATCTCCTACTGTATTGAATCAAGAGACAGCCGCAGCGAGAGACACTTGCAGCATTTACGTGTAGATGTGACTAGGAGTGTATTTCCATGGCAATCGTCGACATCTTCGCCGCTCGATCAAACCCACCGAGGTCGCCCGCTGACTTGCGGGTTGAGGCACCAGCTGAGGCGCCGGCTGAGTCGAAGTATGGTTGTTGGCCCGTTGAATTGCGGGATTCTGAAGACACGGGCTCTTCCCAACCCCAGACCAACGACGCAGATCTTTCCTACTCGACAGACCCCTTCGCAACCACTACAGGTGCTCCCCGTTCCATCATCTCCACCAGCCTGCCCAACCCCGAGCCCAAGCCATCGAGACCTTCCAGCCGCCTGGACCTCAACAACACACCCGTCGACCTCTACCTCTGCGGTAGCGCCATGAACAACTATCCCTTCTCCGGCCGGGGCCAGAATGATGGATTTTGTATTTTGTCCGGTCCCCTAGCTGATTGTCCCAGGGCGTTCAATATCAGGCTTTGGCTGGTCGACGAGTGGGATGAGGACAACGACGACGGTGACGAGAACCGAAACCAGGTGCCTGGCACTTGCTGCAACATTGACAAAAGTGATGACGGCGGCCCTTGGTACAGAATCAGGCGATGGGTAAAGGATGACGGCAAGAGAATGCGGGGCCTCATCATTGAGTCGATGAAGCCTATGTGGCCTTGGGAGCCCTTGACGCCTCTTTACACCCCGCGCGGGTCGCATTCGGGGTGGACGCCGGAGCCTCCACTGGTTGGGATGAAGAATGGTTTTACTGTTGGTTGTTGGAGCGATTACCCGAATGGTTTTTGGGGCACTCCCCCGATTGGTGCACCCGGTGGTTTGAGGGCTGATTCACCGGTGGGTTATCGGTCGCGGCCCCGGGCATGGTCTATTTGAGATGGGTCGCCGGCGCCGGCGCAGATGGAAGAAGGCAGAGAAGGGAGAATTCGTAAAACGGACCGGATCTAGCACCCGAGGGGATAGGAAGGTATATGAGGCGTAGGGATAGGTAACTCGAGCGATAGAAGCAGGCCAGGGAAGGAACTAAAGGCGTCGTAACATGAGAAAATATAAGCGTCTGCTTCAAGTTCCTGCTCAGGCCGTTCAGTGATAAAGGCTGAGGTGAACTGGCTGCCCCCAGGCAATCAAAAGCCTCCCGAGGTATGTGACATGCGCGATGATCCGTGATGTTCGCGGCTGTGAGGGTAGTAAAATAGTCCCGATCGAATCGACGAAATCTGGCAAGTCATCGACCAGGCACGCAGGGTTTGAATCCATCCGTGGACCGCTTTCCATCGTTGTCATCTTCCTCTGCACACTGAACCTCCATTCTTCTCCTTTTCCGAACGTGACCTGTCTTGCTTGGCGCACTGAACATGAACCACACTAGTCGATTGCCCTCTGGCCCTACCTTCGATCTCGTCCGCAAACTGCGTGTATCCCTCAACAGTCAAAACAACATGAATGCGTCATTGAGCCACGACGCTTGACAAGGCGTCATGTCGTGTGAAGGAGACCAACGCGAATGCCTTCCTGATCCAGCCTCAGGAGGATACCTTTCCCCCATAAAAGGCCCCCCTCCCAAGCCTTCTCGTAAACTCCAAGCAGCACGACTATCTCTTTTGTAGCCCACTCGAATAAACCCGGAGGCAGACGCGAAGATCAACACAGCAGACCACAGCCCATCAGTCGACTGGCTTTTCAAACCTCCAAGATGACTTCCACTTCTTCGAGGACAGCTTCACCAGCACCCTCATCACCGCCAGCGAATACTCAACTCCATATCAACACCTCCACCCAGATCGGTGATGAAAACATGGAGCCAGTCGTTTCTAGCTTCCAAAGGTCATCCGCTCCATCGCCATCCCCTACTCTATCAAACCCACCTCCCCCTTCAACCTCCACAGCCACTCGCCCCATTATCCATCCGGGTTTGGAGCAGAGCCCGTCCGTCTACACGCCTCGTCCCGAACCTCTCCCAAGCTCGGCAGATGCAACGCGTAGTAGCTCTCCCATTGGCGTTGGTCCGACTAGACCGGGATCACCGGTACGGTTGGTGGTGGAAGATGAACCCTTAATTCCGGAAGCGCCCAGCTCGCCTGTTTTGGCACACTCCGTACCTGTCCCGGTCCCGGTGGGTGAGAGGGTGGCTGTACCCAACGTGGACCCAGACTCAGACCCAGATCAAAACTCCGAAACCACAACTACAACGACAAGTACACTTACACCTCCCACCGCTGCTACCGCCGACACCATCTCCAACACCACCTCCGAGACAGAAGACTCAACCGCCCCAGCCTCATCTGCCACGCCGTCAACCAGCTCACAAACACCAACACAAATAGACACAGACACATACATAGTTTACCCCAGCACTCCAAACTCAATCCCCGACACCCTCACCAACGCAAACATCCATTCCCTCCCCGGGGGCAACTACGGACACTTCCCCCCCTACGGCAACGGTTTCTTCTTCCCTGACCCCGACCCCGACCCCGATAACCAGTTACAGGGTTACATCTCTCCTTCCCGGACTTTGCCTATGGGTGAGGGGTACTGGCCGCCGTATAGGAATGGGATTTGGGTTCCTAAGAACGGGCTGATTAGTGTTCGGGTGGTGAGCGGGGAGTATAGGTATACTCCTCGCACGCTCGGGAGCAGTTCAAACGCGAGCAGGGGAAGTACTAGGGAGGGGGGGAGGGAGCCTGAGACGCCACTGGCGACGGAGGGGGAAGGAACTGAAGGGAATGAAGGAGTTGAGGGTGAGAGGAGGAATTCATATCTTTTCCAAGGGCCTTACGGTCGTGGGTATTAGGTCTAGCGGCTCAGCTGGCTAGTGATAGCGAGGTGAAGGTGAAGGGGAGTAGGACTGCCTTGCTGGATTTGAGAGAAGTTGTGAGGAGTTCTCGAAAGGAAATCTGACAGGGAAGGTAGAGAGGTCAAGGATGTGCGGAAGACGGGTGGAATCAATGGAATGTAGAGTAGAAGGAGAGGCAGCACGCCCGTACTCGTTGCGAGGCATATGTCCACGACTTGGGGAAGAAAGGGAGGTAGAGGCAGGAGTGATGAGGGTAAAAGGACAGGACACTCGTCCAGAGCTAACGTCGAAACAAGTCAAAGTCTCGAGACAAGACATCACGAATCACAGGCGCCCGAGTTGTTGATCATCTTGTTTTTGTGCCACGCAAAACACCCCTGAATTGTATGCTATGTCGCCAGAATCCCTGAAAGCCTGACCGTCACGCCTCCAAATGGATTCCAAATGCTGACTAGGTTTGCAGGCGGCAGATCGACTGCCGGAGGACGCCCCAGATGCATTGTATGAAAGAATGCACAGCCATGACCCGTTTCCCCTCGCAAACACCCGGTGAGATAGAGATAGAGAAGGACGACAAAGCACTAAGGAGAGCGATACGCTTATTTCTCCTTCTTGGGCTTGGCACCCTTGACCTTGGCAGTGCCGCGGAGGGTCTTTTGGCGGTTCTTGCGCTGCTTGCCTGTTGAGAGTTAGAGACGGGTATTCGGAGGTATGGGGGGTGACTGAACATACGCTGCTGGCGAGAAGCCTTCTCGATCTTGGAGGCAAGGCCGACACGGACAAGACGGTAGTGGGGCTCGAACTTCTTCATGGCCTCGGGGGAGTCATAGACGAGGGCGAAGCCAGTGGTCTTGCCGCCACCGAACTGGGTGCGGAGACCGAAGACGTTGACCTGGTCCTTGGTGGCCTTGTAGAGGGTGGCCAGCTTCTCGCGGAGCTCGTCCTTGGAGATGTTAGGACGGTTGGGGTGGAGGATATCCCTGTATGTGTTAAAAAAGCAGGAGTAAGCAAGACTGTCCTTAAGTTGTTGAGGGAGCAACAACCGCGCATAGCAAAGCAGCATTGGACTTGATGTGTCTCCTTCTCCGCCTCCCTCAGATTTGTATCACGATCACCGAAGCGACGCGACAAACCACCGCCCACTCTCCCACAAGATGTTGTTGCGGTGTCTTTCTTGTCTGTTTTGCCCATCATCATAATCCGCATCATGATCCCCCGCGAAACCGCAAGTCTTTCAGCAAGGGTCAAAGTGTGTTTTCTCCTTGTGTTTGTTTCCCATCTCTTTCTGGCCTCTTGAGCATCAGGCTGCTAATTTCGCAAGGTATACACATGTGGATGGATGTGGGGTTATGATTGACTCGATCGATCGCGCATCTCGGGAAGAGGGTTCTGTTGATGGTTTTGTCGCATTGCTTGGTGGGACTTCGATGGAAGTTTTGCTCGGATATGCTCTGTGAAAGACAAGTGAAGGTACAACATCAAAAATATCCATTGCTGCCTTGCTGCCACGGCGTCTACTCTCAGGTTGGCAGAAAGAGGGCAACGTACACGACCATCTGCTTGCGGCCAAGCAGAGGGTTGCGGATGAACTTGCGAGTGCGCAGGGTGACGGGGGAGTCGGAGTCAGCCATCTTGGTGTCTTGCGGGCGAGTTGACGATCAAGACCGAGAAGTGCAACAATGGAGGAGCGTTGTGCTTTTTTTTGAAGTTGTTTTTGCACTCGCTGCGCACGGGGCAACTCGCAGGCTGCGGTGGAGCCACTCAGAAAATTCCACTCCCGTGTCGCTTAATTGGGTGCAAGCCCTAATCTTGTGGGAATGTGGCCTGAGCTGTCAGGCGCAAATCTTGGCGTTGCTGCTTGAGAGGAAGAGGTGGACCGTGCTGCAGCTCGAGTTCACAAGTGCACGGACCTCCACTTTGCCAAGACAGCGAGTTGGGCCAACTTCAATCGTCCACATCAACATGTCGCCGAGGATATCCTCTCATTCAACAACACTCGCGATCATGGTGCAACTTGGTCACTTTAAGGATTGTATCTCTGAACGACAATGTGGGGATCTCAACAAGGAGCACTAATTAATTTTGACATTTCTATCTGCTGGTTTTCTGCGGTGCTCTTCACCTTGGAAAAACGAAGCTGACAATGCGACGGCGTGGAGCCATGGACGGCCATCAAGATTGGCCGATAAGCTCTCATCAATAACAGTAACCCCGGCGTCAAGCTTCCGTTCCCTCCAGCGCCCCTACGCAACCGCCCAAGACCAACCACCACCACCAAGCCGCCCCCTACTTCCGCCTCAACTGGCAGATATGTATCGGCATCAAGTCATTATAGAACGGCCCGGTCTGCTCCGATCTGGTCGGCACCGGAAACTCTGCATGAGCCACTTCCAACCCCCTCCCCTCACACACGCTCAAGAAGCTCTCATAAGTCTCCCTATTCCTCTCCGTCGCCGCAATCACTACCTCCGCCTTGGGAAACAACCCAACCACTTCCTCAACCGTCGCCACCAACGCTGGAATAACGCTCCTATCATACGTGATATCCGCGCCCAGCACCACATCCACTTCCCGTCCTCCGTTCCATTGCTCCTCCTCGGTGCCGACAAGCGCGTGACCCCACCATAGCTCCATCGGCTGGACGGCGTCAGACCCCTGGAGCCCGTTGAGGAAAAGACTGTCGGGCAGGTTGGCCACGACTTCATCTGACCCGTCGGTGGCGATGACGTGTTTGGAGCCGAGATACTTGGCGCAAAGGATGGAGACGTAGCCTGTTCCTGCGCCGAGTTCGAGCACGCGCTTTCCGCGGACGAGGGAAGGGTGCGTGAGGAGGTATTGACCTAGGTGGAGGGAAGCTTCCCAAGTGCGGAGGCCGGTGGTGCCAGAGGCGGCGATGAGGTTGCGGGATTCCAGGAGGGTGATGTGGGGAGCTTTGTCTCCGAGAACCGGCAGTGTCTGGTCATCACGGCCCGGCTCCGGCTCCGGATTCTCTTCTTCTTCGGCATGATCACTGCCGGCGCCGCCGAGAAGAGACAGGTGGTAAGTGACGTAGCACTTTTGCTGCGCGGCATCGGCCTCGGAGGGTAACCGCAGCGAGAGCAGATGGGATAATCTTGTGTAGAGGTTGTCCGAGAGGCCCTAGTAAAAGATGGCAAAAGAAATAGCTTGGTGAGGATGGAAACTTGCGACGAAGTAACTTGCAGCAGCAGCCAGCCGAGACCTTCTCACTTTGAATTCCGGTCACACAATTCAGAGCAAAGAACCATTACAGAAACTTACATATCTGTCCCAATCCTCAATACTTCCCTCAATCCTCTTCACCAGCTCCTTGAGGATCCTCAGCTGGTACCGCGGAGGTGCGGGATTCTTGATGTCCTCGCTAAAAAGCTGCTCGTACAGTGTCTCTTGGACTGATGCATCGCACAGGTACTCGCCGTCGGGGAAGTCCACGACCTGCTCAAGCTGGAGGTATTGCCGGCAAAGGCGAGCAATTTGCATATGCTTGCGCTTTATTTGGGTCGTTCGAGCCATTGTTGACGTGGTTTGCCGGCAGCACCGTGAGGCAATGGTGAGGTGGTGACTACGGCGGTCGTTGACAGACAAAAGTTCAGCGACTTCGCGAACTTCAAAGTTTGGATATCGCGGACCCACATTTTCTTCCCGTTCGGTGCAGTCACGTGTGCCCCCGGCGCACCTCCTTTCGGGCTTGGCAGTTAACCACCCACGTTGACACTCACTCATTTCCAAAGAAAATAACGCTTGACCATCTTTCAACAGAATAATGTGCACTCTTTCAGCTCAAAATAAACGGCACCAAAAATCTCACACACGCAGAATGTCACTGTCATTCTTCACCATGACAGAAAGTGGCGCACCCCTAACAAAAGCGCAAGAAACCAATGCACCAAACCGCAATCCAATGTCGATTGGTACCGGCTATCGACGTTAGGCCCACGAGTCTTGCTCTCACAAATATGCGACAAGCCGATGCTATAGACGATGACCGTGCGGAAACGCCCACCCTATGGGCCATTTGAACACCTGGACCAGACAGCACCGGAACCCCCACCACGGACCCTCGAGCTCGAGCTCCCCGGCTCACGGGCGAACCTACCTGCCCTAATAGGACGGCATACCGAATCCGAATCGAGCATCCAAGTCAAGCTTCCTGGACTAGAAGGCCGGGCACGCCCAACATGGGTTGAGTCTTAGCCTGGGGTGAGTTGTCCTCGTCAAGCACAGCAATGGGATGGATGATAGGTACACAGCATCTAAGCGAGGCTCATCTAGATCCCTCGACATATCCCTCATAGCCCACGACATCCCATGACATTGTGATGACATTGTGTGCCGGAACTGCAGGAAGCAAGAAGCGAGTACTCATACTTGTGTTAGGTGGTTAGCCGGCTGGCGACACAGCGATGTCTGTGTAGGGGTCGATATGGACGGTAGAGGATGTACCACCCCACCCCCCCCCACCTCCCCCAAGACACAGACAAGGCATATGGGGGAATTGAAGTGTTAACTTATTGACACTGGAAGTCATCGTTCCACTGTGTCGCTTATATGCCTTTCGCTTTGTCTCCCGGTCGGTGCATCTCCTTGTCTTCCTGTTCCTGTCCGCCAGGTAACGGAGGCAACGTCTTTCGGCCCCTTTTTACCGCCCGGATTTTCCTATTCTGTCCGCTGGCTGTTGTCGAAGCATGATTGCCTTTGATGTCGGAAGCGGGTCAGCACATGTGCCCTCGTCCTTGCAAGGAACATTCCAGTCCCCCGTCATTCCAGCCGCTGTCTACCTCTAGAGGTACCTACCCGACATAGGGAAACAGTAGTTGAACTGGGCTGCAGAATGACGATATAATGGGATGACACCAAGGAAGAAGGTGGAACACTAGCCCATGAACCCCCCGACTGTTGAAGGTTAGGTCACAACCCTGATGACATAACTTCCCTCGCTGATAGGTCCACTTTGTCCCATATATGCATGATGTCTGCTAACGCCAACCGATGAATACGAGTTTCAAGTCTCTCCCCTCCCGAAGAATGAAGGATGGAAGGAACATGGACTTTGTCTGGTTCGCCTTACCCGTTGCAGGTGCAGTTGAGCCGGGCCTGGACTGCGCTGGACGAAGCCAACGAGTCCAGTCCCACAAAAGAGAGGGCTGCGCCGCTGCCGAAAATGCAGTGTGCGGCTGGTGTTGCCTTGATTTGCCTTTGATGTTGCTTAGTGCCTATCTCTAGAGGTACCTAGCTGCGTCTTGTCTTGCCTTGCCCTGAGCTGATGAGTACCTCTACCTCTAGCTCAGGCCGTCAAGTGACTCCCCTCACTGGCGGGAGAAAAGATAGAGTGTGTCCCATCTTCTTTCTCAATGAGGAAGTAATCCGCGGTACCCTGATACTTTGTAAGTTACCAGCGTCAAACCACCTGTGCCATAGTCAAGCATCTGTAAGTGGACAGGGTCTTGACGGATAGATCATCTATAGATCCCCACCTTACCTACGGATAGATTTGTCCCCAACGCCCAGTACCCGCCGGCACACGTCTTCTGCCATGACATAGACATGAAGACATGCCCGCGTGCCAGTCTGCCAGTCAAGCTCCCGAGACCCCGGACCCGGACCCCGGACGGCACGACCCAAGTCCTAGAACCCGGAATAGGGGTTTCCTTGCTCAAGTGACATGGAGCCGTGCCAGTCCAGATCAGCGCCGCGTTTATCTGCCCGGTCTGGTGACAGTCCATCCGGCCTCACTCATCCCAGTAAGGCACTTGTTAGTGGCTCAATTGTCACCCCACCTCCTTCCCTTCCAGTTCGTCCATTATTCCCATCGTGTCCCGGCCTGGACACGCTACGGTAGAGATATCGAAACCAAGTCCATCTACCTTATGTCTCCACCTCAGCACCATATCCCCCGTATCCCCGTATCTTCATGCAGCTAATATGCTGCAAAGCGATATCTCAACATGCACGATCTGCAACTTGCCGGTTTCAGAAATGGATTGTATAGCCTTCGCTACAAGTCATTGGCGACTTGAATCCAGCCCAGTACAGTATAGTCCAATGCTCATTCCTCCTTTTCCATTCTCAGCGAGGATATGGAGTACTTCACTTCTTCGGGACTTGCCGGCAATACAGTGTCTTTGGACGGTGTGAATTCAAGCGGGAGTAACAAGACCCCCCACGGAATCAAGAGTTACCCATATTTTTCCGTAGTCATGTGTACTACACGAAATGAGATCATGAACGCCCATCGGAGCGCCCTTTCGACGGGCGGGAGGAGGTTGGAGGGACGGAGAGAAGGGTACGGGAGAAGAAGGTACGGGAGAAGAAGACACGGGAGAAACTTGACGGGAGAAGGAGAAGCCCAAGTGGAAGCCGACTACATCCGCAACAGTCATGGATTGAAAGAAAGCATCCTCAGTACAAACTCTGAACCGAATCACACAATTATTGATAGGCAGACTAATCTTCCCATTACTTTTCTCTCTCTCTCTCTCTCTAACTAATTGAGAAATGGTACCTAAACTACCTAGACTAAGTGTAGGTATGGTATGATGCTGTATCTACCTTCGTGGCCAATGAACACACAAATGCAGACCCGAGCAACCAGAACCAAAACCAGACGATACGGGATGGAATACCTCAAGGAATAGGAACAGCGAGAAACAAGACGCCCCGAAAGTGAAATTATGTTCTCCGAAACAAGTAGGAAATCCCGACTGTAGAGCAAGCTTGTAAACAACAAGGTAAACGAATATTTTTCTGACAAAGTGAATATGAAATGCAGCAGTGATAGTCCTCAGAGGTAGGTAGTGATATGATACCTGACTTTCTGTCAGGATTCTTTCGGACGTAATGCAAGGCACAGAGGTGGGGGTTATGTCATGACTCCTCGAGGCCGATATGTCTTTCCCCATCCTTCAAGCCCATGACTATGACCATGCCCCTGCCCGTGTCCCTTACCCTGTCGACCGAGGCCTTGCTTACTTGGGCCTCTCTTTTGTGCTCTAATCTTTCCCGACCAAGCTGAGAGTTCCTGCCTGGCCGCATTCGTGCTTTTTTATTGCCCCCCGAACCGCCTGTATAACGCCGCGTACCAACTGAACGCCTTCAATACCCCTAATACCGTGCCTGTATTCCTGTATTTTGTGTTACCGCCAGCCTATGATGTCCACTTGGAGACATACATTCAAACCTCAGACTGTGGGTCTTCTCGACAAGACCACTCCCTCCCAGTTATTGGGTACGTATCAATGTGGTAAGAGAGGCCGGACGATCTCAGCGGTGGCTCGCAAGAGAAGCCCTATGTCCATCAGCAAGCACATGGTGACGTTGCTGCTCGTAAACCCCCTGATGGCCAGTATGATGATCAGGGCCGACCTGCACCACACCCTCACTAGGCACGTACGCCTGTCCATTTGACAGGCCGTTGGCCAATGCTCCACTACCGGCTGCCGAAGACCCGACTGAGTCCCTCCTGTTACTCGTGGAAACCGAAGGGAGCGGCTCCGCAGTATAAGTGTTCATATCAAACGCAGACCCTTGGCTCTGCAAGTTTCTTCCCTCTTCGCCAAAAATGCTTTGAGGTTCCCCAGCACCCGCGCTTGCTCCCGAAACCGAGGAGTGGTAGGTATCCGTAGAGGTAGAGTGGGAGCGGACAGAGGAAGAGTGACCAGCGCTGGCGGTGCTAGCTGATCCGTAAGACGCTGAGAGACCATCGAAGCCCCCATAGGCAGTTGCTGAAGCAGCGACGTCGGCGAGAGTGCTTGATACTCCAGGTTGAGAGGTCTTGATAGCTGCGCCAGGGTAAGGGAGAGAGGAGCGAGAGGTGCCGGCTGTGGGGTTTGGCAATAACCGTTCGGCGCCCGTGCTGGCTGTGGGTAGGGACGCAGCTACACCGGAGAAAGAAAAGTTAGGGGATTGGGATTCCGTTGTAGGTGTTCCGTGGCCGTGATGAGCACCATGGTGTGCCGGGCGATGGACGAGGCTCGAGCTTCCGTACCCCCCGTAAGTCTCAGGAGCTGAGTCCATGTACACTCCACCGTAAGGGGTCTTTCTGGCAGCAGAACCCCAACTAGGCACGATACCGACCGTCTCATGAGCCATAGCATGTACTGGCGGGTATCCCGCTGCAGTATAATCACCGAATTGACCGGACACGCCAACCGCGGTAGGATCGCCGTAGGGGTTGGGGGCTGAGGCGTATGAGGCTGTGGCAGGGAAGTACTGTTTATGACTGGTCGGCGGCGGGGCTTGATGGTGACCGTATGCGTAACCACGACCGTATTGAGCCATGAGAGGATCTTCCGCTGTGCCAGGAAGGCCGCCGATGCCAACGGCCCCGGGATGTTGGCCGTAGTGGAGGGAGGCCGGGCTCATGGTATGTTTGTTGGCATAGAGGCGGGCGTCATCGACGGAGTAGCCGAAGTCGGAGGATGTATCGGGCTTCAAGGGAATGTCGCGGGAGGAGACCTGTGGCAGAAAAAAGAAGGGTTAGTAATGGTGGTGCAAACAGAACTGAAGAAGCAAGAACGGTCTGTACTAACCCGAAGAAACAGACACTGCTCTACCCCTGCATTCTTGCAGTTCGTACAGGGCTGACCTTGGCCTGGGTCACCGCTGCATCTGATCTTGCGTTTGCGACAACGTCCGCACTGATGGCTGTCAGTTTTGCTCAACGAAAGGTGAAGTCGAAGTGAGGGGGAAGGTCCTCAAGAGGTTAAACCTACAGCAACAGCGATCCTCTTCCTCTGCGGCTGCGACTCCGCATCCATTGCTGACGAAGATCCTTGATCAGACATGGTAAGAGCTCCAACACCAAGTGCAGCAGATGCCGAGCCTATTCTCCCTTGCGAGTGATGTCCGTGGTGGGGGTGAGCAGAGTGGTGCTCCGAAGAAGAGTAACTCCTACGTTGCTCGGTAGAATATGGACCGCCGTGACAAAAGTAAGGAGGGCCGGCGCGACTACTATATCGTCTTTGATCGTGTGTGTGGTGACCGTGATGGGGAGGGGTATAGCAGGTCTGGGACACCATTTCCTTATGTTGTCTCGTCCAATGTCTGTCCAGCCACACCTCAGCTAAACCTCAAAACCGTGCGTGGTCTATCTCGCTGTTTTGCCTGATCGGATTTTGCTCGAAACCCTTTGCCTTTTGGCCTGAACTGATAAGATTTCTCGGTGTCAGATTTCTGATGGCGATCAAAAGCCTTGAAACTCCGCCTGGGCGTCCGTTGTTAGACACCGATCAGGGACTGATCCTTGCAAGAGGCAGTGGTGTGCAGGTCCTGAGAGACTTGCTCGGCTGTGGTAGCTCGTAGGGGTGAGGTGCTGCAGGGCGAGCTTTGCGAACTGCTGCAGCTGGTAACAGGGATGTGAATCGCTGCTGGAGGGGTGACAATGTTGTGGAAAGGTACGAAGAAACTGTTCGTTTGGTTTGGGCTCCCAAGAGCTGTGAAGGCGGGGTGAATGTGTCCTGAGTGGGTGGTGATCGGACACAGCAGCGCCAAATGCAGACGGGACAGACTCTGAACTGGATCCTTCGTGTCTGATTGCTCTTGATCCGGACTTGACTCGATCGTTCAAGGTAGATTAAGCCCGATAAGGAGAGCTGGTGTGAGAACAGACTCAGAATCCCTCGGTGGCCTGACTGAGAAGGTGCTGTCTATGGTTGCCAGGTACCCTAACGCGTAAGGTATGCGTGTCTTGTGTTGCGCTCCAGCTACTAGATAGGAGGCCCGGGACCTGATTGACGTACGTTTTGTGAGCGAGTGTTCATGCTAGAGCTGCCAGTCAAGCTTTGTCCCACACATCACCCCCCCGTTCATTTCACTCTCACTCCGGATTTTTCTCGTCTCCCTTCGAGTGATCCCCTCTCCCAGGTCTTCGTTCATTTGATTTTGTACACACCGACACACACCGAGGGCATCTTGTAACCCTCAATCCGGAACTCAGGCACGAAAAGCCTATTCTAGATACACAACCCCGGATAACCAAGAAGAGCAACTTGAAAGGACTGGGGAAAAAAGGAAGGACAAAGACCAACCTGACAGGTCGCTTACTCTCGTACTTGACCTCGGTGTGGAGAGGTTGTGAACTCGGACGTTTAAGTCGTGCGTGCGTCGTGTATGTCTGTATGGCTGTAGTAATGTCTCGAATTTATAAAACTCGGGTGACGGCGGCCGTGTCTCTGTCTCGTCTCTCGGACAAGTCTGTCTGACTGGGGAATCCTCGAACGAAGGGCTTGGACGTATGGTAATGCGAGAAAGCGAGAGGATGCCGTGCCGCAGGCGGAAAGTGATTAAAGACTGATCGGTTATGTCGAGGGTTGCTCGGTCGATATGAAGGGGGAATGATCTGGAAGCCAAGTTGATATGAAATCCAACCGAACTGAGAAAGGCAGTGACCTGAAAGTCTTGAAAGTCAAAGAGAAAGAAACGAGAGACAAGACAGATACAGAAAACAGAGAAGAGGTGTTGCAGGAGATGCCATAGTGTTATAAGTCCTCGGTCTTACTCCTCTTCATGCTCTGATGACAGGATAGTCAACAAGCCCCCCCTTGTCCCCCTTGTCCGGACTGCCCAGATTTGAGCACGAACATTTAGTCTGTTTGTAGGCAGTTCATCGTGCAGTCTAGCCACTGAGCCAGGGCCGTTCGAGCTCCTCACTCGCTCATAGAAGAAGAAGAAGCAGGCAATCTCTGTACAGTACGATCACGTCAGGGAATGGTTAGTTTCTTACAGCGTTTGAAAGACGGTATCGTAACGCACATACACTTACATGATACCAAACCCTTACCCCGGCTTGTTCCTCCCCCCTGGCTTAGGTTGCCCTGTGACAGGTGTATAGGGCGTAGTTACCTTGCTACTGTGTAGAGAGCCCATAAGGCAACGCTTGTTTCTTTGTTGGCTTACCCAGTATCCTAGCACTGGCACCGAAGCTAGGGTACTTCTAGGAAAAGAAGTCATCGGAAGCCTACCTTACTGCCATGCTGAAGTGCAAGGGGAAAAGTAAATGCAACCGCTGTCCATGTTTGCATGAATCCGGAATCCCAGCTGTGGTACAACAAAGTGCAAGTGCACAGAAATGCGGAGGGGCTGTTTGGACCACCTAGTTAGGTACTAGGTTTTTTACAGCAAGCAAAGCGTGCGCACACGAGTTTATGAAGGACCCTTTGGTGTGGAGCTGTATTTTGTTTTGAGATTTGGCTCCGCCGTCAAAGAAGGGCGACGGCTGTTGTGGTAGTTGAGGATTTCCTTCCCGCCGTCGCTTGTGACACTTGCACCAAGTCTCATGGAGAGGTACCTGAGGGTGGACATTAGTGGCAAAGGAGCAAGGGGATAAGAAGGGACCGTGAAGTCGAGATACCTTTCAAGCCTCTCACTGCTCGGATGCTGGCAGGTAGATCTCTCCTTGCGAAGGAGGGTCATGGGAGGGGTGGGGATCTGGCCTGGGTCTCCGGGACAATGTGCGCCGTAGGTATTAGAGGCAGGTCTCGATCGTGGCCACGGCGAGGGGGCTTGTGGAAACATGATAGGATGGAGGAAATAAAGAATGCAGAAACAGTGCGTCAACCTCGACTGATGTGTAGGTAAGGAAACGAATCCTCCCCCACTCATAACATCCTGCTTTGACTGGGCAATGGATTGGCATACTCTTTTACCAGAGCCAGACGTCTGCCCGTTTTCCGAAGAAGAAAATGCAAGGAAAAAGAAAACATAGCATGTACCTGAACTGATGGCGTTTACACAGCATCATCGTCCTTCGTTCGACATGGATGGAGGGGAGGGACACTCAGTAACCAAAGACACAGTGGGAACAAAAGAAGAAAGGAGGTGCCAAATTAGGTATAGCATACGTGCGAGAGATTTAGCTGTGTGTACCATTGGTTGCAGCCCAGCCTGAAAATGGCACAAAGCCTCTGCAGAGAAGTACCTCCAAGGCTGAAAACAAAAGCCAAGAAAGATCAATATATGATGGCAAAGGGCTTCAAGGTAGTGTATGCCAACTGAAGAAAGCGGGAATAATCTCCAAAACCTCTCTCAGAGGCAATTCCAGCTCCATGTTCATCTTCATAGGCATCCCAGATAACTAGCCTCAGACTGACATAAATGACAGCTAGGATCTGAGATCGTCGTCCTAGTTGTAGCACGTGTTTGCTGGATGGCTAGAAGACGGGTGGAGAGCTTGATGGGCAGATGGAGCGAGCCTCATATCCACAGCCCATTGACTACCCCATTACCCCTGTCCTACTCGGAACATGGAGACAAACGACGTGTGTGAGACATGAGAGACATGAGTACATGAGAACCCAGTGCTACATAAGTACTTGACTAGCACGTAATGAGCGCTGCAGCATCGAAGGCAACCACGTAGAGAGCCCTTGCCCCTGGGTGTGAGCTGCTGGTACAAGAAATTCTTTCTCCATCTTGGGCATGATGAGATTTGCCGTGCTCGAGTGCAGCGGCCAGATGTCAGCGGAGCGAGAGCTGTTAGGAGAAATAGAGAGGATCAAGGGCTGGGAAGAGAACGAGACAAAGCAAAAAGATGTAAGGTAAAGAACGTAACAAAGGAAGATGGAGGACACTTGGTAACGCAGACCTCCTATCCGAATTGGCGAACACAGCACTCATTGTATGTAATGCATCCATGTTGTTGTATGGTGTTGCGAGCTGTCTGTAGGGTGCGTGACCTGAGGTCGAAACCCCTCCCATTTGCAGCTTGGTGTAACCCTAGCACAGTGAAAAATGATGGACGATTTAGGCGTTTTCTTTCCGGTCGTTGCTTGTCTTGCGCGTTGTATTTAGTTTTTTTTTCTTTTCGCAGGCCTCCTTCTTTTTCACTGCTTTTCGTTCGTCGTTTTCGCTGGAAATTGATGTCAATTGCGTCTGTCGTCTGTCGTCTGTCGATGTTGCACCGGCCGTTTCGGCATCTGGCTCCGCTTCTGCAAGGCTGATAAGAGGACACTTCAAACGGAGATAAATGATGATTCCGCGAAAAGTGATAAGTGACAGAAATTGGGAGAGAGAAGGAACCCAGGTGCCAACGGGTTTAGATGACATGGAGAGATTGATTGACGATGCGCACCCCGACAGGTCGGTGCAATCCAGATGTTTGATCCATGATCCCCGATCGCACATGCCATCCCCGCCCCTCCCCTCGACCAGTGTCCCCTCAGATTGCCCAGACTGTTGTTTCGCAGGCGGGCACAAGAGGCATCTGATCATTACAGCTCAGAGCTTAGCTGTTGCCCCTTCCTCTTTGAGTAAGCCAAGGTGTTGCCATTTGCCCAAGGTAGAATAGTCGTGAGTCTGTCATCGTCTCGTCCTGCCAACTGAGTGAACATGCAGTGATGAAAAGAGAAGAGTCTCCCAAATCCCCACTGTGCCTTCCTTGTACATATTATGGCGGGCTGTTGTTTGCTTTTCCATGCTGTAGCTTCCTGTCGTGCATCATTAGCGTATTCTGTCTCTGAAGCGTGACCGGTTTCGTTCTTGCTGATTTGGAGCGAAATGGCACTGGCGGAGAAGGTGCTCGTCGTCTGTTATCGCTCCGGTCTGCGATGGCTTGGATGGCAAGTGCGACATGCAAAATCAGTTTCGAGAGAACATATCGGCTAAGGGTCTTCTCCTTCCTCTCCTGTCACTATTGCTGTCGCTGCGAATTTGCCAAGTCTTTTCATGTGCTTGATCTGTGGTCATAATGCCGCCGAAAGAAGTTATCGCAGCCGGGGGAATGAGGATGGCTGGAATCGCGGAAGGATCATGATGAGAATAGAAGCTAAACAATATCCTGGTGAGCCCCGGCCCCCTTGACAGCAAACACAACGGCACGCCGGCGACGACAGCGAACGGTTGCGGCATCACTGGAAACAGCCCTAGGGCCAGTTGATCCTGCAGAAACATTGGCATGCCAAACACGACCCCAGGCACCCAAGGCACCCAAGGGTATCGAATATCCGGAAGATAAACGACATATACCTTTCCCCACCTTGCCCGAATGGTCGCAATATATTGGTCAAGTTCGTTTGCCAAGCCCTATATGTTGGCGCCAAGTTATGCGCCATCTTAAAGTCACTCTTATTTAATGCTTTCGTCTCAACTTCACGAAAAAGTCACTGCATCGAAGAATTCATATCACCAGTAAGTTCAGCGCGCCCAAAAGGGGGCTTTTTGCGCGGGTTAGACTTATATTGGGTTGTGATAAGGTTGATGCAGTAGTTGGAAGAAAAGTTGGCAACAGTATTGGGACTTGGGGTTTGCCCGTTGGGCGTGGAAAAGGTAGATGTCGTTTTATCTTCCGGATATGCGTTCCCCACCCAAGGCAACCCAAGGAAGGCACCCCTGATTCTATCACTTTTTGTTGTGTTTGATCTGATCGCCTTGAACCCGCACCGGCACTCGCAAAAGTGAGCGATCTCCTCCTGCCCACTTGCCTTGCCTTGCCTTGCCTAGACTACTGTCTACCGTCCACTACCAGCCGTATGGAAGGTGCCTGCCATTCCGATTTGCCAACCCACTACATCGGGAAGGGAGCTCCCTCCGTTGGCATGTCATCGCGGGCGTGGAATAGCGGGCAGGACCGCCGTCATGCCATTATGTTTTGCATCAAACGAAGGAGAAGAAGAGACAGACAGGGCTGTGAATGACTGAATGGACTGTTGTACGCTCGACACACAAAGTCCCTGCTGTGGGAGTGTTTTTCGTCCGTTCGTTTCCGCCAATGCCAGGGTGTAATAATTGACATTTCATGTTTGACATGACACACCCGAATGGACTGAAATGATCGGCCGGCTCTTTCCTTGGTTGCTGCTGCTACTCTTCGGTCCGGTCCGAAATATCAATCAGCAGTCGCGATAGGCCTTGCCGACGGCTAGCGAGAACTTTCGGAAGGAGTCACTGTCGTTGAGTTGAAGACAGGTGATGCAGGCAGGTGAGGCAAGTAGGTCCGAAATTGTAGGGACTCCTTGTTTCCTCTTGCATGTCACATTCCGGGCCTTAGTTGGGGGGCCAGAAGGCCATGGCGGAGACTGGAGCCAGAGGACATCCTCAATTTGGAATCTGGCCTTGCGTAATGAACTTAGTTGCAGCAGCCATCTGCTCGTCAGGCCAGCATAGTCATCAAACACAGGTATCGACAGTGTCCAGTCCAGTCCGCCTGTCGGAGATAGAGCTTCGGAAAGAGACCACTGTGCCAGCTGTCATGGCTCGAAGTCAAACACGGGACCTACTGCTGACCGTTGTTTTGACAGTTGAAGTTGGAAGCCTCAACTCAGAGCAGCAGGTCAGGTAGGGTTACCTTCGGAAGACACATACCTCTACACTCCCAAACTCGCAGCAACCGCCAACCACAGCAACAGAAGCTCCTGCGTACGGGAATAGGGCAGTTCGTATCGAGTTGACGCTACTAGACTAGATCTCGGAGTGCGCGCCTCAAACAAGCCCCCAGAAGCGTTGAGATAATGTTTGTCGGAAGAAGCCTCGGCCAATGATCTATACCACTGGGCGAATTAGGAAGGCCTTCGATAAGCTCGAGTTGCATCAGCCAGATTTGCAGAGAGCCAGAGCCCTGAATCTGTCATCCCATCCAATCCTCCACAGCGCCGTTCCGCCTCATCTCGTTCTGTGTGGCATGGAAGGATTAACGGTGGCAGGACCCTTCATGTCCTCGGACAAAACACACTGCACTGCACGAGACCACATTCCATTCATCTTCTTCTCCACCTCATCAAATGGCAAAATGGCTGCGAAATCGTGTGGGTGTGGGTGTGGGTATGTGGGGGGTTTGCCGCGTTGCGACGGAAGATTTGCTTCTGGGCTGGGCATGGACTGGACGGCTGGGCTCGAAAGGCGTTCGGATAATTGCAGTAGTCCCATGGTACAGTATCCGTAAACCCCGCTGTCAAGTCTTCCTCTCCAGATGCAGACATCCGTCGACTGCAAGAGATGATGTAGCGAATAGCGATTGGGCTGGCGGGCTGGCGGGCTGGCAAATGAGGTAAGGCGAGCGTCGTAAGGTACCATCACGAGAAAGAAGTCCAATTTTATACACCAATAGCACAATCAGTACGACCTACCTTCAGGCTTCATGAATCATGTGTTATGCTAAGCATAGTGGAAGATGCAGTATCCAATCCTTTGTCAACGTCGTTGTCTTCTTTCTACTCAAAAACCTTCCGGCGAGAAGTCTTGAAGCTAGACCCCTCGAACTCGTGGCTTGCAGATATTGGGATTTCGAGGGACAGCCCCTGGCATAACACGAGATTTTGCGCTGCAAACCAGCAGCCTCTGCAAGCCATGAAACAGCGTCATCAGAAACCACGTTGATTCGACGTTATAAGCTTTTCGGATCGGATAAAAAGTTGACTTTTCTGTCCGAAGGTAGGTGGTGGCTGCAGTCGAGGGCCCCGATCGACCGCTAGACTTAGACCCTCGGCTCCTCAGTCGAACAAGATGTTGACGGCGGGGGGCAAGGAGAGACACAATCTCGATGTACCTAATTGGCCCTCAGACCACAATGTGTTATCTCCCCTCATCTGGCAATCGCTCCAATCGATCATTTTCTGCGGTCTCGATGGCTACCCGTCAAGTTGTCTGCAATCATTGGAGAGGAAGAAAATTGACCTAGACGACTGTGGCAAACAACGCCTACTAGGGGGGGTGCTAGATGAGTTATTCGATGGATCCTTGCACTGGACGGCACTGTCAACACCCTCGTCGTTCTCCAGCTGAGCCCAGTCGTCTATCGTCCACGTCCATCGCCGAAATCGATGTTCATAGGGCGTATATATCAGCATGACGAAATCCCTATCTCGATTATACACCTTAGAAGCCGAACAAAAAGAGGGTACCTCTACTAGATCAGACCCAGGTTAACGAAGAGATCTGCCGGACTCGGTCCGACGATCTGCTCCAACGCCAACTGGCATCGGGAACACGGCGGGTAGGCTTGACCTGACACAGCACACAAGCGAAAAAGAGGGGGGAGGGGGGGACCTTGCAGTAAACGGTAGGAGGTGGGTGGCCGCATATTGTGCGCGTACGACTTTTGCCTGCTGTCCGTTGTCTGTCTGTCTGTCGACTGTTGAAACGCCCGCACGACCCGCGGGGCGTGGCGGCCGCCTGGCCGTGGGCTGGACTGTTCAGGTCGCCGCAGTGTGAGGGGAGTTGTCGTCTAATTCGTGGACAGCCGTTGACGTTGGCGGCCACGCGTAACCATCGACCGATGTTGTGCATCTGAGGCAAGTGGGAGTGGGCTAGAAGCTGTGAAAGTTCACGACCTTTAGAGTATACGACGACCTTCGAACAGTAACACATAGTACCACCCCCTTTCGCCTTTCCTATGCAAGCGTAGCAGATATGTGATATCCAAATGGGGCTGGAAGCAAAAGTTGCCGTTGCCGGAGTGGAGGTTCCGTAGTCCGGTGGTGTAGTGCTGTTCGCACCACAACAATACCTCTACTATGGGGCACAGGATCAAAGGATCGAAGATGTGTGTGTCCGAGCAAGCAAGCACCACCCACCACCCATACCCATTACGCACGAGAAGGAAGAGAGATGACAAGCTGATACGCAAACTTGGCGCGCACAGGTCGACGTGGAACATGCTTCATCAAACCAGGCAGGGCAAGTCATACCGAGCTCCCAGTTGTGTTTGTGCAACCTTGATGACTTTGGGGAGGCGAAAGTTTGGCCATCCACCAGCAGATATTGCCCGGCTTGCCAGAAAATGCCATTGAAGCGTCGGAAGACGGCGGTTGTCGACCCTTTCTGTATCTGTATGTCGGGGGTGCCACATTGACGACATGAAACGTGGAGAGAGGACATGGAAGCGAAGTGTAGGTATGGGGTTGTCCGCTAAAGAGGTGTACCTCCGCCGTGTCAACCATTTAGGTTAGGTCCGAGACAATTGGATGTTCGTAAGCGATGAAGTAAGTCGTGGTGGCCCGACATTATTGCATGGAGTGTCAGCCCTATTCAGCCAGGTTTGTAACAGCCAGGGCACATCTCGGTTCCGAGATGTGCATTTTCCGGGTGGTATGTTTGGGCGGATATGGGGCGACAAAGATAGATATCCCCTAATGCAGTTTGTGCGTGCCTACCTCCTCCTATAGTCATCGCGACCTCTGTTGCCTCTGCGGTCCCTGTCATAGTCTCGGTCGCGGTGTCGCTCACGACTACGGTCGCGTCTGTCTCTGCGGTCCGAGTCTCGATCATCTCGGCGGCGGTCAGCATCTCGTGGCCGTCTATCACGGTCGTCCCGACGGTCCCTTCGAAGAGGACTCCTACTGCGTCTGCGATCACGATCCCTAGACCTGGACCTGTCACGGCCACCAAAATCAGGTCGAGGCTCCCTAGCAGGAGGCTTGTCACCATCATGCCTCCCCTTCAAGTCCTCCACTCCATGCACCATCTGATAGCTATCGTCATTCCGCCACTCAACATCCTCATCCCTATACTTCCTCCACTTCTCCAACTCGTCAACACCACCCCACCCACCCCCTCCTCTCCTCGCCGCAGTTTTCCTCTTTGAGTTCGTCTCCGACCGCCACACATCACTCAGCTTGCTAACACTCTGACTGAAATCCACGTGGATTCTCCGGTCATCAATCAACACCGAGTCCATCTTGTAGTAAGCCTCCTCACAGCTCTTCTTGTCTTCGAACTCGATAAACGCATACTGCAGACTATCCCCCGTCTTTTGATCCCTTATCACCTCGCAGCTCAAGATCTTGCCAAACCGGCTGAAGATCAGCTCGAGATCTTCATCCGTCGTCACCGGGTTCAGCTTGCACACGAACAAGACGTTCTCGGGAGGCTTGACTTCGGCGAAGGGTAGGTCCCCCATCATTTCTAGGGTAAGGGCTTGCGCGGCCGCTTCGCGCTCTCGGCGTTTTCGTTCTGCTTCAGCGGCGGCTTCTTCGCTGGCTTCCACGTCTAGTAGTTCTTCGCCTTCGGCAATGCGGACGGTGGCTAGTTGGGCCTTGCTGGGTGGTGGTGAAGAGCTGGGCTCGCGCATGCCGGCCGGGTCGGGGTAGGGGTCGTCGAGGATGACGGTGTGTTTGATGCGAATGTCGACCAAGGGGTGGCCGCGCTCGTCGACGATGGCGTCGTTGATCTTTTCGAGGACATCGAAGCCTTCGACCACCTTGCCGAAGATGGCGGCTTTGCCGTCGAGGTAATCTGTATTATCGCCGAGCGTGACGATGAACTGGGAGCCGGCGAGGCGGGTGTCGGGGTCGGAAGGGTGGGGGACCGTGGCCATGCTGACGGTGCCACGCTCGAGATGTTTGAGTTTGGGGTGGAAGAGGGCTGGAAAGGTCTTCTCGGAGGGGTCACCGGAGAGGAGGCCCCAGATGGATTGTCCGCCATCGGATTCGGAGGACAAGGGACCGAGGGGATCGCCGGTCTGGAAGGAGAAGGACTTTTGTACGGAGTGGATGGGCGAGAAGTTGTAGTATTTGACCTTGCAGAGTTTGAGGAAGCTGTTGGTGGCACGGTGAGTATGTGGTTTGTAAATTTGGTTACACCAGAGGTTACTGACTTTTCGCACATCTTGGGCGCGTAATCGACCAAAAGGTCAATCACAATGTCGCCGGCGCTGGTCTCGAGGAGGACCGACATGGTGGGCAATCTTGGGTGTCGCGTCGAAGTTTAGCGTGTGCGCATGCGAGGGAACAGATAGATAGTTTAGACGCTGTCAAATGGCACTCAGCTGTTGGGCTATGTATCGAGCCGGAGCTGTCTAGTTTTCGAGGTAGACCGTCGATGGGAGGTCCTGAAATGGGATGTGGTTGTCGGTGTCTTGCTCGGTTCTGTTCGCGCCCGTCAATGTCAATGTCAATGTCAAATGTCAATGTCGATGTCAATCGCAGTGACGTTTGGAACTTTTGGATTGCAGGCAGTTCGTTGCAAGCCGAGAAAGTTGCCCGCCGCGAGAGCCAGTTGTTAGTTGGCCCAAGCTCCCTCATTTTTGAAGCACGGAAACACGTGATGTTGGTCTCTCCCAGCATCTTTCAACGGCTCCGACAACTTGCATCTACGGGTTAGGGTTCACCAGACGAACAATTCTACTAAGCATACCACTTTCGCTGCACCAGTCTCCAGATTCCGTCGCCGTCGTTCGAGGTACTGATCACAACATCAAGGAAATGGTCTAGACTCGCTACTCCGCAATCACGAATGCCACCACGTTACCGGGCGGTTGGCTCGCTTCCTTCTGCAGGTGTTGGACTCTTGGGGGTCTTGGGTCTCTTGGTACGGAGATCACTCCGGCAACAGCGACTGCGATCGGTACTGCAACGCTCAAACTGCGACACTGGCGATAATCTCGACTGCACCGCTCGGGCTACTCAATGAACTTGAAACAATCGTTGCATGGCCGACGACCTAAACACCGAGCTGCGCATCAACATGGCGGTAGCATATACGAAGCAATTCACATCGAACATTGGAACCTAGGATCCAAATGGTTGAAACTTTTGTCTTCTTTCTTTCTGCCCTCCCAGAAATGCCAAACCAATGCTAAGTACAATATCGAAAACCAACCAACCAAATACTAAAAATTACAATAACAAATAATAAGTTTTGGCCTTTATGCATAGACAGGTGATGCGACTCTTGCCATCCAATTCCTCCTGGTTCGTAATGTCGCTTTTGTCTGTCCCTTCTTTCCCGTCCGCCCCCCAATTTCCATAACATGCTGTTGGTTGAAATCCTCCGAACTGATGATGATGATCATGCTTCCACTCCAGTGACAATTCCTCCTCGATTCTTGTGCCGGCCGAACAATCCCGAAAATAGAATGTCGAATGGGTGAATGCTTGTTGGCGTCGCGATGATTGCCAAGGGCGAAATTACCCGACCATTTGCTGGAACATGGTTGTCCCATGTTTCCGCCATCTCGCGACACAAGCCATTCTGGGATTCCACTTCCCAGATCATGCCATGCTTCCCGAACCCGGGCTCCATACAGGGTTCCATAGAAATTGGTAATGTCGATGTCATCGAATGACGGAGACACCCCCAAGATTGCTCGACTGAAGATTGCTCGATATTGCTGGCCGCCGGTGTTTCCCGACGGGTCGGAATGGCTTCGAATCTTCGACGTTCTCCAAAAACACAAACAGAAAAAAAAAGACCAGACAAAACTCCACGCGTAACAGATAACAAGACAAAACAATCCGTAAACTCCAAGCTAAGATGCAAGCAAGTCGTAAAAATGGCGTGCAAGACACTATGTGGTCCGCCAACATTGGCGATCCAAAAGAAAATCGGGAAAGGCAAATGCTCCCCAAATGTAGACTTTGCCAATCCGTCAAAGACACCGTTGTGGCAGTCCCGACAGATGACGTCCTAGAAGCAGCTGCAATGCCATGAAGAGAAGCCTTCCGCTGTCAAAAACTCCGGCCCCGGTTCCAGATGACAACCCTTAGCTGTCATCCCTCTCGTAGCCCTTTACTCACCCCCACAAGCACTCCCAGCACTCCTCCTCCTCCTCCCCCTCCTCAACTCCCTCTCCGCCTCCATCAACCGCCCCTGCACCCAACTCCGAAACTGTCTGTTCCCCTCTCCCCTCGTCGCCTCGCAATTCAACAGCTCCGTCAACGTGCGCTTGATTCCCTCGTTGACATCGCACAGCTTGGCTTCTTCCAGCGCCACTTCTGCCAGCGTCTGGTCATCCAACGACGAGGAGGTCAAGCTGGAGGAGGAGCTACTGCCGCCAAAGCCGGAAGCGGAAGCGGGTACGCCGAATCCGCCGAAACCGGAGGAGCGTTGACGCTGTCGGGGGAGCGGAGAGGAGCGGCCGCGCGTGGGCGAGGTGGAAGGACTGCGGATGGAGGCACAGGGGCGGAGTTCGTCGAGGTGTTGGATTAGGGATTCGTGTTGGGAGTGGAGGGCGAGATAGGTTTGCAGGGCGAGGTCGCGGTTGTGGTTGTGGTAGGTGGACTGGGACTGGTCACCGTGGGGATAGGGAGAGCGGGAGGACGGCATGGAGGAGGGGGGTTCGGGCATGGAGTGGAAGGAGAGTGAGGAGGATTGGGATAGGTAGGCGTTCATTTTGAAGGTTGTTGGGGGACAAAAAAGTTATGGTTGTTGTGGTTGTGGTTGTTGTTGTGATCGTAGGTAGAGGTATGCGCGTTGTGCTTGTTGTGATTGCTGTGGCAGGTCTGATGTCTGCAGAGATACTACTGATGCTGCTGCGTTGTAGTATGGTGATGGTGGTGGTAGAACCGCAAATGGCCGGATCATCGGACGTGTGTATGTGTTTCTTTCTTTATCGACCGGAGGTGAACGAGGTGCCTCGGTGGTTTTGTCCGTCCCTTTTGCTCTTCCCAACAGTGTTGGAGTACTGACGTATTGGTGAGGCAAGATTTGGGGATAGCTGGAGGATAGCTCTGTTTTGGTGTTGTTGTTTGTGTAACGAGTCGTGCGAGTTGTTTCGCCCGATTCCGTGCGTCCTCTCTTTCGCCCCAACCGTTCAGGAAAAGCTGAAGAGATAAGGGGCAGTGATGGATGATCGACAGAGATGATTGTTGCTGATCGGCGGTGGTATGTACTGATGTGGTCCGGTGATGGAAGGACGCGCGCACGAAAACCTGTGTCGAGTTTATGTCGAGTTTGGGGATCTAAAAGTCTAAGAAGTTGAAACGGCGAACGGGCCTGTTTATACAACTTCTTACTTCTGTGCTTCGAAAGTGACTGTCAATTCGTCGGGCAGCGACTGAGCAACTGAATGCTATGGCGACTGCTTGTTGTGGTTGCTGATGGTGTGGTTGGTGTGGTCCGCTTCGACTCGAACCTCCACTTCAATGCGCTTCGATTCGCCTGGTTGGGTGGTACGAGAGCTTCGCGGTTTATAATGGAAATTCCGTCAAGCCGTCGCCACCCTTCTTGTTCTGGAACCCACGGTCTTTTTGGAGGTCTCGAGGGCTCAGAAGCGAATTGGAGATTTGTTCGATTCGGTTGGGAGAGATTATGTACTTGGAATTGGATGTATGTCGGTAAAAGAGATTCCTGGGTGCCCTGGTTCTGGTTGGTGGTGGGGCGCTATGATGTTGGATGTGTGGATGTGGATGTTAATGGATGTGGGTTTAATGCGACTGTAACCTCGACGGTGCCTGTTGCTTCGTTTGGCTGTCTGTCTTTCTGCCCAACTTGTTATTTAATCGAGTCAGTTGACGATTACGTTGGAAGGAATGAAGAGAGGGAAACGATGAGGTGATGTGAATCTGGGAAGCCGTGTGGATTAATACTTGTAAGCAGACTTTTGGTTCAACGGAGCACCCTCCATGCCACCCAGTGGTCCTAATGCCTTGGACGAATCTCACAGTTTTAATTTAGTCTACACACGAAAAGACGGAAAGCTCCAGAGGCCAGCCCCTTGACCTTGTTTCTAGTGCAAAAGTTTACCGAGTTCGGAAGACGGTAGACGGCGGGAGATACGATCATGGATGAGGAGACGAAGACTTGGACCCGGGGCAAGCTATCAATAGCGTTGGATTTGGGCGTTCTGGCCAATAGCCAACCGTTTGGGATGGACATGGCCCCTGGGCTAATGTACCTCCTGGTACCTACATTGGTGTCGCCTACAATTGGTGGCGGACGGGAGGAAGCCATTCCCAGCTTGAGGTTTGAGAAAGATTGATGCCGTGCAAGTGGAAGAACTGTCTCGCGATTCGGGAGAAGCCATGGATGGACGGACAGAGAGCAAATGATGAGCATAGATGATCCGTAGAAGAACGTCCCGGACCTTGCTCATGTTGTTCTTTTAGATTGCACATCACCGTCCCCAGAAGGAGACACTGAGGTTGATCGCGGAGTGTTAGGGAAAATGGCGCGAATGAAGCTTCGCTACCCCACCTGGCAAGTCGACTCCACAGTGTCCAAAATAGTACCTGCACAAGTTTGCTTCCAACATCCACTTTCACCTCACACCGCTCACCTTCAAAAGTCCAACCCCGCCATTGCGGTGTTGATTTTTTGCCTCTACTGCAAAAAGAAGGTGAGGAGCACAAGTGCGGTTTCACATCCATATACGAGTCGGAGTTTCTATGGAGAATGATAAGAAGCTGAGGTGAAGACAGAAAACGTAAAAAGCTGGGGGCGGGGAACGTCCAAACAAGCTTTGTTGTAGGTCATGGAAATGAAAAAGTCCAAGAAAAGGGTGGACAATTTCTTCAGCGTTGACAGCAAGAAATGAACATGTGTGAAGGAGATGAACCAATGCACTGGGTACTCTGGAGGGGACTGGGGTCGGTGTCAAATGGACAGTGGGTCCTAACAATTATTTTGGGGGTGATGTCCGCCTTCTCAAGGATGCGGCTTGGACGGTTGACGCTTGGATGGGGGAAGGGTTCTTCCTGGTTGTCTTCAACGCATCTTCAGCTCTTCACCAGGCATCCCGTCGAAACGCATCTGGCCCACGGACAGCCAACGATTCACCACCACGTCGACGTTATCCTCTCTGTTGCCCACGGTTTGCCGCGTACACGATGTTGATGTCGTGGTGAACAACACTTGAGACAAACCAGGGGATACCGAGGTGGTAGGTCACAGTACTTGGCGGTGACCCGACAGCAACGACCAATATGCCCAAGGGGGGATTCGATATCAGAGAGTCACAGACGGGACGTGAAAAAGAAATCTCTCTTCACGGCATATTCACATGGTCGCAAATGATATCAGGTTGCAATTCCGCCGGTGTAGTGTCTCCTTTCGGGCGCTAAGATTGTCACCTCTTTGGGGAGATTACAGCCGTCGGTTGGGCGAATTGGACAGACCCAAATGGCAACGGGGATTGATATAAAGGCAGGAAACGACCACGATAACGCGCCAATATCTTCAGGTTGGCGCACTCCAGGCGCAGTGTGGCTGTCGAATGCTACTTTGGCGGTGCCTGAACAATTAATGCGCCGACGTTTGTGGACGTCGAGTGGCTGAGCTGGATGAAGCCTGTCAAGCCCAATTTGATACTGCAGTGATAACGAAACTATCGTCAGCTTCATCCGGCCTGAACGGCCTGGGCGGACCTCGCCGATAATGTATCTGGTCCGGATCTCTTTGCCAAGTTGGGATCAAAGGCGCAGACTATCACTGGGATCAAAGCCCTTTCGATATCACCGCGGCAACACTGCTATCTCGCTCCCATCAGCCATCAGCCATCCGCTTGAGGCTGAGAACAACTCGGGGTTTCTCTCGTCAGCTGTGGCAGGGCATTCGTTATCTCACTGTCGCTGAGTTGGCGCTGAGAAGACGAACGGCGGCGAGCCAACAGCCGCGGTCACTGTTCAGTGAATGGCTACAACGCGAACTCAACATCATTTCATGACGCATTTTGGATCCTTTGCAAACCATCAAAAAGAAAACAGCTCTGAGGGACAACAAATGTACTTCAAGATACTTCCTTCCCCCGGAGCATCAACCGAAGGACAAAAAATCTCCAGTCAGCAGGCGGGGTAATTGGACGACTTTTTGTTTCTCTTGTCCAACTTCCCCTCTTTCTCAAATCATATGAAACGGGCAATAACGGGACAAGAAAGCAAGAACACCTTTGAATGACGTCGGGAAGGCGGCTGCCCGCACTCTTGCCGTGAATGCTGACACTGACACTCGATCCACATTGGTCTAGATTTTGCGATTAGCTTATCGGTTATGCACTTGTTTCTGTGGGGGGTCTTGGACATCTCTTGGTTTTCTCTTTCTCCTCACCAATCTTCTTTGCGGACTCTTCAATGCGACGACGTTGACAAGTGTGCTTCTCCCGTCGCGTTGCGGCGTTGCAAGATCGGCCATCATGACGATAAAAAGTATCATATCCTCCCCAGCTGAACGACAAACAAGCAGGCATTTTACCGCCATACCAATATTTTGGTGGAAATGACATTGACAGCTCTTGGCTGACACCTTTTCCTTCTCCTAGAGACTGTCGGATGGCAGCATTGATGTGACCGTCGCGAGCACATCACCCGTCTTTCCTGGGCATCACCCTTTTCCCGCACGGAAAGATGCACCAAACGCACAAAAACACGGGCGACAAGCCGACAAGACGGGGTGCGAAAGGTGGCAAGTCACCACGCACGTGCTTGACACTAACAATTACTCACATAATCACCCGCAGGAGCTGTTAGTGCAGCACGTCATCGGCGATCTAACTCTTGTCTGATCGACGCTTGGACACCCTCACACGTCTCCCACCTACCACATTAGGCAAATCTCGAGGTCGATCATCTTCGCAATGAAGCATTGATGGATTTTTCGGTGTTTGTACCTGCAGAGTGCGGCGGACTGTCTCCGAGGAAAGTCGCAGTTCAAACGGTATTTTCTTTTCTGGCAACGTCATTCTGCGCCTTCTCGAAACCTGGACATTCTCGGCGCGATCAAGTGATCCTGACTGTCCAATGAGCCCGTCCACGCACACTGGCAGACCTGGAAGCAGCTCACACACCTTGTTACCTCATTCACACACCTTGACACCGCCAGTGACGGCGTCTGCCGGCATGAGACGTCAAACTCCTTGACCTTGTTACCTCGACAGCAACACACCCACGACCTTTGACCCCCACCCCAGTTATTAAGCATCGTCAAACTCGACGGAATCCATCCCTCACCGGCGCCCCTTCCACCTTCTCATACGGATCAAAGCACCTCCCAGTCTGATGCCGCAAACCCGACTCCCTAACCTTCTCCCAATTCTTACACGTATTCGTAGTCGCCGTGCTGCCCACCATCATCTGTCTCCTTCCACTCCATTCCCAGAACAAGGCGCTGGTATCCGCTGAGCACTGCAATGACTGCCGGATGCTTTCGATGCAGTGTTCTAGGTGGATGGTTTCTCCTTCCAGGGAGGTCTGTGAGTGGGAGTGTTGGGAACGGCCGAGAGGTTGGGAGTGAGAGAGATGGATGGGGCTGGGGTACTTGGATGGGTACAAGAGCCTGCGGAGGGTGTTGAGGCAGTGGAGGTTGTGCAAGACCGAGAGCTGGATCACGTAGGATTGGGGGTCTCCGGAGAGGTGGGTGGTTTTGTTGAGGACTTTAGAGGCAGGGGAAGGGGGAATGAGGGAGAGGGACATGTCTGCAACTGTTAGATGCGTCTTGATCCTGGATACTGGCCCGCTTCGCCATGAAATAGGAGTACTGTAGGAGGGGTGGGAAAGGGGAGGCTTCTTACTGTTGTACAGGGCTTCCCAGTTAGCGTTAACTTCATCGGAAGAGCCCTGGTATTCGGTCCTGTCTAGGTGTAGGCCGCTATGGAAGACGACAGCCTCGTATGAGATTACATCGTGGGCGGGTGCTAGTGCGTCCTGTCAGTCAAGTGATGGGGATGAGAGAATAGGGAAGGGTTACAGACTATACACCGGGTTGGGAATGCATCGCTCTGAGCATTGAGTTGATGGCTTGTGGAACCAACCGATTGCTAACACGCCGACGAGTGTCGCGTTTAAGGCTAGAGAAAGCCAGAGCCATATTGATGAGCCATTACGTCTTGGTGGCTGCCTCGATAATGATTTGTCTTCTTCGTCTGTTTGATGGAGGAGGCGCTCCTCGTCTGAGGCCCCAGGTGTGCTTTTCCAAGTTATGGTGCTTGGTCTGAAATTGGTATGAGGGCTCTCGAGCGAGACACTAAACAATCCTCTCGAGTGAGAAAAGAGCGTTCGTTTTCCGTCGAGTTGATATCTCAGCAAGCGAGCTTCCATTCATGATCCCGTCAGGAGCATTCAGTTATCGTCACCACCGGAGTTCTCCCGGAGTCTGATACTCGTCATTTATGGAGGCCCGTCGGGGTCTTAAACCACACTCCTTTTTATCGAACGTTTACCTCCTTCCACATTTGCGTACAAGATTCGAACCATGCCTACACATTCTATACACCTTCTGCGAGCTTCTTGTGCATCGTCGTCATCAGTTCCCGTCGGAAAGTTCTACCCCTCACGGTTCCAGACATGGGATAGGGTGATTCGGGTCTTGAAGGAATCTCTCCGTCGGATTATGATTGTGAGGTGCCATTTACCTCAGAAGCCTTTCTTCAAGTGACCTCGACACCTTCCGTTTGCGTTTGAGAAGAGATACGCAGGTTCGAAGATGACGATGGCGGTGATCACCCCGCAAACCCGTGATAATTTTGAAAGTGCGCGCGTTTTAGAGAGACGAGAGAGAATTGGAAGGCGCGAGCACCCGCGCTTGGCCACGAAGAACGAGCTGAACAGGTATAAAAGATGAATAGTACCCCAGGCAACGGTTGAGACAGCATCATCACCACCATCACCATCAGTTCCATCAATTCCATCCCTCACAGCCTCAACACCATCCCCACCATCCTTATCAACAAGATCAGATAATCACCCAAGATGCAACTCATCTAAGCCCTCGCCGTCATCACCCTTCTCGGTGCTGCTCAAGCAACCGCCATCCCTCCTGTGGTTCCCCGTCTGTCCCGATGTCGAAGCCACCAAGTGTGGAGAACTATTCACCGATATGGTCAACAGGATTGTTTGGTGGAAGCGCGGAGACGATGATGATAAGCAGTCCACCGATATGGTCAACGGTATCGTCTGGTGGAAACGTGGTTCGGATAAGGAAGAGAAGTAGTCGACGGATTTGACCAACAAGGTTGCTTGGTGGAAGAGGGAGGCTGCATCTGAGGATGAGGAGTAATAGGAACGGCTAACGGGCCCATGGTAAGCTACCTTCACTTCAATAGGCACGAGGATGAGCACAGCATCACTAGCGAACTACTTACAGGTCACGGCTTGACCTTTGATGATCATCGATAACGTACACGAATACGGTCGAAGCCCAGGGCTATGGAGTGAGCGATGTTGGATATGGATCAACAGAAGAACTATCATTCAAATTCTTGACCGTCATGACTGCTTATGAACTTTGCTGCTTCTCCCACGCAATCATTCTTCAAATCAATGCATGTTCGACTATGTGCTCTCCTTCAGATATTTCATTCCCATCAATCCCATCATACCAACGGCCAGACACTCCCCAAATGGACAGTCCAATTGTTGTATATACCGTGATCGATCCTCCGTACTCCCGTCGGTAACAACCCCTGTCCCTTCTCCATATTCATAATCCCTTCACCTATTCATCCATCTGCCCTGCCTTCCTCATGTCTTGTTCCTTCTTTCCTTCCACTTCCTTTCGACCTCCCCTTCTTGCCATCCATCCATCCCTCTTGTACCCCAATCCAATAGGCTCCGTACCCCTACCTCTCCTCACTTAGTACTCATCCTCAAGATCCGTGTCCTCATCCGTAGGCTTGTTGCTGGGTTTGCTGGGGACGGGCTTGCTGGGAACGGTGGGGATGGGCTTGCTTGGGACCGTGGGGATGGGCTCGCCGAAGGTGTATGGGGCGAAGAAGGCGTCCTCGGGCTCAGGCTTGTTGCTGGGCTTGGTGGGGACTGGCTTGCTGGGAACGGTGGGATTGGGCTCGCCGAAGGTGATGGGGAGGGGGATGTTGAAGATCATTTTGATGGTTGGGTGTTGGGTGGTTGATGGATGTTGGTGATTTTGGTTGTCAAGTTGTGAGTTTATTGAACTGGTGGGAAGTGGAAGTGGAAGTGGAAGTGGAAGTGGTTGCGATGTGATGTGTTGTGTTGTTCGGTAGTAGTAGGGAAGGGGCGTACGGGGGCTGCTTATATGGTTTCGCGAAGATGGGAAACTGCTGTCGAGCATGAACACGGAGAGGAGGAGGAGACATCCATCATTTGCCTTGACGTTGACACTTCATGAGGGTGTCGCCGTTTGATGACACTGACTTTTGTTGGTGTATCTAGTTTCAGGGTCTGCCACCTGCGTCCATATGAGATGGGAAGAACGGGGAATGGAAATAGGCAAGTTCCCAACATCATATCTTCGTTTGTGCAATTTCCATGAATCGAAGCAACAGGTTCTTCTTACAACCACCACCGACAAAAGTCTCTGAGCTACGGTCCTCGCCAGCAACACCCGTCATGAACCGAGAATAAGCCATCGCGACAGCCATTCCCAACATTACCCAGCACGTTTGTTAGCAACGGTAATCATCCCATGTGCACCAGGAGAGCGAAACGCCCCCACGCTATAACAACATGCTGCCAACTACACTCCTTACTTCCTCCATCAAACGCAAATCTCCATTTCTTGTTCAATTTTGCCCCTCTCCCTTCTTGGCCTTCACGGATCTCTCAATCCAACAAGTGTTATAAATGAAGTAGGGACCTTCTTTGCTGACCAAGTTATTGAAGAGACAGGAGACGTTTGAGCGTAGAAAGAGACCAAAAAAAAAAAAAGTCACCAACCATTCATTGTTCGAACGCACCACCTCTCCAAACAAGAGCAAAAAAAAAGGGCAAAAAAAAAACAACCGCTCGTTCAGAGCGATGGTGAACCGTTTGAATGCCTCTTCTGTCGACTGAAGTGTTCCCAGATACCATATAGGTAGACTGGCTACTAGGTAGTGAAGACCACTCTACGTGTCTTAGCACACACCGTTCCCGATCCGGACAGGCAATAGGTTTTTGAGTTTTGGGGGCTCAAACGGTAGAGCACTGTGCCATCTGACCAAGCGGTTGTTGTTGGAAAGAGTAACCAACCACGTCCCTTATATGGCCATTAGGGGCCTCGTGGTTTGATATCGGATGAAGGAGGAGTATGGAGTGGAAGGTACTCATTCCTTCCTTTCTTCCTCTCCCCTTGTGCTCGCCCGCTGCTCTCACCTGGGCTTTTGGTTCCTTCTTCGTTATTACATCCTCCCTCTCCCTCAAACACCGCGGCGAACACCAACCAAAACCCCTTAACTCCCTGTTGACCATCGGTATGTTTGTCATCCTGTCGCCAGTCCAAGCTGAGATATGATATGTGAAGTCAGAGAGGAGGGGCATAGGTGCCTTGCGAATCGTTAAATTTAGGTGAGCTGGGATTGAGTCAAGGCGTTGTGGAGGTGAAATTTTATGCAAACCCGCTGACTGTAAGCCTGCAATCAGGTAGAATTTAAAGTTCTGCATAAGCACGTGTTTGGTGACTTCAATTGCAGCAGCTCAGTATCCTTTCTTACTATTCGTTCTTGATTTTTCCTCCTACCCTTTGTTCACGCTCTTGCCCATCAAGCCTCAAGAGCCCTTGGAGGCGCGCGTCGCGGGATTCTCAAGCTCCCGCTCCCGACGCCCGTCTTCTGATGTCAGGAGCAACAACTCAAAGGCCAACGTCCCACAACAGATATGCAACATGGGGGCAGTCTCTGCCTTTCCTTCCCCGCAAATACCAGGAACTTAAGGCTTCCCGAATGAGGCGGTAAGTAGGCTTCCCTTGCACCCGAAAGCCGACAGAAGCGGATCGACCCGCGAGGTGAGACAAGATCGGAAAGACTTCCGAGGATCACCACCCCCACCCCCAAAAGGTTAAAGATGACGACGATTCAAATGCAGGGTATTCCCGCCATTCCGAGCATGCAGATCTTAAGGCTTTAGGTAAGACATATTACTAGATGGTATCCCCCAGCGACAGGCCTCGAGAATTTCCATTACCAAACCGAGTGTTTGGGGGTCGTGGGTAAGGCGTCGTACGGCGTCAGGCTTCGCCGGGTGGCATTCCGCCCTCTTGGGAACGTGGGATGGGGAAGTTGAGTATACCCTGGGCTTGGGAAGTGATAGGTTGGTTGCTTGGTGGTTTCTTGCGAGAAGACGAGCTGATGTAAGTCCGAGATGGCATACATGGGCCCGACTGGATGAGAAGATGGGCCGAGGAATGGAGCGACAGCGGCCTGGACGAGAAATGACGTTCGGGAAGGATCGAGAAACTCTCAAGCACGGAGTTCCTTGACTTCAGCACAAGATCAAGCCAGTTGTTTGAGCATGGCCTCCCGACTTATAAGTTGCCAGCAAGGCCCGGAAAGGAAAATGCTGTACACAGGAACTCACACACTAACTCACCAGACAACTTAAATCCAGCCCATACACCAAGAGCCCCCACGCAACGCTCTCCAAGATGGTCCTCAAAAAAGACACAACAACAACCTCCAACACGTCCCTGCCGAAGGACACCACATCCCCAAATCCCAAACCCACCACCACCACCACCCCCACCATCTCAGCCTCAAACGAATACTCCCCTCTCCACTCTCTCATCATCGGCCGCGCCTCTTACTCCCTCTTCCCCTCCGAACCTCCACACATGATCCGCGCAACCATGCCCACCCTCCACCACTCCGAATTCCGTCCTCACCACCCTTTTCCAGCAGACATCATCGCCAAAGCAGACGAAGAACTCGACAATTTTGCTCGGGTGATGACGGAGAGATTCGGCATCAAGGTGTACAGACCGAGGGAGGTGGATTGGGCCAAGGCGAATGGAGGGAAGGGAGGGTATACAGGGGCTATGCCGAGGGATGGGTTGATGGTTGTGGGGAGGACGGTGGTAGAGGCTTGTTTTGGGTGGGGGTGTAGGAGGGGGGAGGTTGAGCTTGCGTACGAGGGTATTCTGGAGGGTATTGTGGAAGGGGCGCGGGAAGCAGGCGAGTCGGTAAGGGTGTGCCGTGCTCCAAAGATTGTGGGGGGAGATACGTTGTATGATGGGCTTTTGGATGAGGATGAGGTACACAAGCCAGAAGATGTCGTGAAACAGAACGGGACCCTGGAAGAAAAGACTCAGAACGAAACCATCTCCACACCAAAATGGGCAATCAACAACACCCGCCCCGCCTTCGACTGCGCAGACTTCATGCGCTTCGGCACCGTCCTCATCGGCCAGCTCTCCAACGTCACCAACCCCAAGGGCGTCGACTATCTCCGCGCCGTGCTGCCCGAGCCCTACACCGTCGAGCTCCTAAACACCACCGATGAACACGCGATGCACATAGACGCTACCCTTCTTCCCTTGCGCCACGGAACGTTGATTTACTGCCCCTCGCGCGTCACGGAGGAGGAACTGCGACGGCACGAGGTTTTTAGGGGTTGGGAGTTGAGACCCTTGTCGTGGAACCCCGAGGAGGAAGAAGAAGAAGCAAATGGGGATGGGGAGGAGGAGGAGGGGGAGGAGGAGGAGGAGGAGGAGGAGGAGGTGGAGGATGGACCGCCGAGGTATATGTGCTCCAAGTGGTTGGTTCTTAATGCGTTGAGTGTGAATGAGAAGACGATTGTGGTGGAGGAGAGGCAGGAAAAGTTTGCGAGATGGTTGGAGGAGGAGTTTGGGATGGAGGTTGTGCGGTTGCCGTTTAGACATGTGAATAGCTTGGGGGGGTCGTTTCATTGTGCTACTGTTGATTTGGTCAGGGGGGAGTTTTGAGGTGGAACCAATGGGAGGGTGGAGGGACTGATGGTGATAGTGCAAACAGATTGAATGGTGTTCCTTGCTATCTTAATATTTTTTTTTCTTTGGAAATGCCAAGTTAGACCTTCAACTTTTGCTCGTCCGTACTCGGAGCTGGTGTTTACTCACATGTCGCGATCCAGTCTGTCATCTAGCCTCACTGACCTTATACTTCCTCATCGGGAGTGCGTTGTGGAAAAGGGGAAGGGATAAAAAGGAGTTGTATTGATGCGGTAATGTTGAATACTTCAAGCGCATATGATCACTCACTAACAGCAGGAGCCTGCTTCTCCTCCCTCTCCCTCGCTTCCCTCTCCCCATCCATCCTCGCACTTTCCAACGCCTCCTTCTCCTTCCTCTCCAACGCCCCCGGCTCCGTGATATCAACCCCCAACCTCATCGCCTCCGCCACCTCCGCCGCCGGGCCCGTAAACCACCGTCTTGCCCAGACCATCCACGACCCTATTGAACCGACCGCAATAATGCCCACCGCCACCACGGTATAGTTCAGCGTCTGGCTGGTAACCGGGTTGGCAGTAGGCAAGCAGAAAACCACCGTAATGAAACAAATCCACAAGCACGCCGTGCCAGCGATGGGGCGGGAGAGAGCGCCGAGGTTGAAGGGGCCCTTCATGGCTGTGAAGTTCTTGTGCCAGAAAAGCCCAATGAGGATGGGCAGGCCGTAGGAGAGGTAGAGGCCGATCGTGGCGATGGAGGTGGCGGCTGCGAAGGCGACTTCGCTCCCTAAAGAGGGGAGGGCGAGGATGAAGGAGAGGGTGGCGGCGAGCCAGACGGCACGGATGGGGGACTTGAAGCGGGCGTCGACTTGGTGGAAGAAGGAGGGCTGTTTTTGGGTTTGTTAGTGTTCAACCCATCAAAAAGGGGAAAGGAATAGAGAGGTGACTCACAATGCCTCTGTCACGGGCAAACGAAAACATCATCCGCGAATTACTCGTCATGCTAAACAGCCCACAATGCCAGATACAAACCATGATCAAACTGAACAACACCAACGCGCCGTCCTCGCCCGCGACATCCACCAAGATTTGCAGCACAGGCTGTCCGTACCTGCTATCCAGCGTCCTCTCAAAGTCCTGGATGCTGAAAAGGAAAGCCATGAGCACGAAGAACCCAAACAGCGAGCTGAACCCCACGGAGCTCACCACGCCGATCGGCGCAGACCAACTCGCTTTCTTCGTCTCCTCGCTCAGATGTGCACTGGCGTCGAATCCGGTGAGGGTGTACTGGGACAGCAACGCACCACAAAGCACAACATACGCAGGGGATGCTCTCTCTCCCCACCCTTCCGTTCCTTCCTCAGCCGCCGTCCCGTCGTGGTACGTCCCAAACACAAACTTGGCGCTCTGGAGCTTCGGCGCCTTGGCCAAAACAGCAATACAAAGCGCCGTAATCCCCGCGCTATGCAGCACAATGCTCACATTGTTCAAAAACCTCAACCCCTTCACCCCAAACGTATTCACCACGCCATGACTAACCAACAGCGCCGCATAGATCCCAATCGTCTTGGCGGCTGTCGGTTCGTAACCGGGGTTCTTGACCGTGATGGCTGTAGACACCAGTCCCGCCAATCCGAACGTGATGCCTGTCGTGACTGCCACTTGACCGAGTAAGTTGAACCAACCCGTTAGCCAGGCGAGGAAGGGGGACCACCGTGGAGGAGCGAGCATGGCGGACCAGAAGTAGGGGCCGCCGGAGGTGGGGATGGCGGAGACGATTTCGGCCATGGCGATGGCGACAAGGAGGGTGAAGAAGGAGATGATGATCCAGGAGATGGACATGACGGCTGGGCCGCCGGTCGAGAGACCGTAGGAGAAGAGGGTGGTGAGGCCGGTGATGACGGACTGTGGTGGTATTAGTGGATGACTAGCGAAGGGGAAGAGAAGAGACTGACGATGATGGAAAAAGAAACGCCAAAGTTGTGAGCAAGGCCCCAGTCGCGGTTGAGTTCTTGCTTGTAGCCGAACTGGGCGAGGCGGGACTCGTCAAGTTCGTCGTTGCCGTCGCTGCCATTACCACCGGCGTCGGAGGGTTGCTCCAGGTCGGGTTGGACAGAGGATATGGGGTCTTGGGTGCCCATGTTGACTGCTGTGGACAGACGAGTCTAGAAGTAGCCTCGAGACTGAGACGTCGTGGGTCACTGAAGTAAAATGGGTAAGACAGAAGAATGTACTTTAAATGATGTACGGTAGAGATGTAGAACTCGATGCCGGTAGAAAACTGCAATGGAACTCCAATGTTCACTGCGCAAAGGTGATGTAACCAACTGGACTTCAGTCTTCAAGTCACTATCAGCGGTGTAACACTGGTCTCCATGTGAACATTCCGCGATCTTGGAACTCGAGAGACAAAGGCAGAGAGAAAGATGGAAGGAGGGAACATGAAGAAGAAGGAACATGAAGAAGAAAAGGTAGAGAAGAGAAGACCACATGTCTTTCAAGATAATGTAACCTTGAAACATTGAATCAGCAGCCACTCACAACCCCCCCTCGAAACTGTTCGGACACTCGACCCCAACATCACCGTGGTGGGTTAGTATAGGCTTATCTTGGCTTTGTTTGAGAGGCTGGATGGGCTAGGGATAGATAGGCTGGGGATAGATAAAGTATCCCACTTAGATACCACTCTGATACCCCCAATCGATGATTTTATCGATGGTTATTCGTGATGAGTTTTGGGGTAGCCTTGATCAGCGAATGATAGCCGGAAAGGGCGTTAAATATGTTCTGCTTTGGGATAAGACGCGGCTTGGCTGACACTTGCTGAGGAAACATGAAAGGCGGGAGAGTTACACTGGGGAAGGGCCGAGGTTGTGTTTTCTCGTTTATCTAAGGTATTGCAGCGTCTGGTTTGATCCGTTGTTTCGAGCCTCATGTTTTTAGGTCTTTAAAGGTTGAGCCGTGATGAACAACAGGATGATGAACAGTCGACGGGAAGCCGAGAAGACAAGTTCAGTTGATGCTCTGGGGAAATTGTTAGCGCTCGCCGGCCGGGAGGAGAAGTGGGGTAGGTACCTAGGTACCTAGCTGAACTGAAGATGCCTGCCGATAACGAACTTGGAAATGTCAACACCACAACTTCCATCACCACGCATCGTCTTCCTGCCTTCTTTCGCTTCCAAATCAATGCAGGAGCAGTAGCCCACATAGCTGAGGCCCGGTTTTATTTTAACTGCTTCATCTTTCCGTCCGGACATCTCTCAAAACCTGCTGCATTTCGGACATCACGTAGGGCATGTGGTTGGTGGCCCGTGCTTTCGACACTGAAACCCCCCAGCTCCCAGCTTCCCTTCCCGTCTTGGAGAGGTTCGGTCCTTCAACTTCAGCCATCTACAACAAAACAGAAGTTCCCAATATTTGTGACTCTTGACTCTTTTCTGCTGGACGGAAACTTATTACTCAATCAAGTTGTATAAATTATTCTTAATCAATCACACGTTCTCCAGATCCAAGTTACTCGCCGAGGTACCCCTCCTCACCGTGCATCACCGCGTGAGAACCCTCAACGTCTACATCGATTCAAGCATCAGACACGCCGAGACACCAAAACACCAAACACTGCACCAGCCCCTGTCATTCATACCACTCACTCACAACAACAACCAGGGGCACTCACGCCCCAAACACCACTTGACAGCCAAAATGTCGTCTCGCAACCGCCAATCCCGCAACCCCAACCGCAACTCCTCGTCCAGCACTCAAGGCGAAGAAGCCCAGCTCTGGTCCCTCATCAAAGAGGAGATCCGCGAGCTGGTCGATTCCATCAACACCTCCAACGACCAGATACGCGCAATTCTCGCTCAGGACTCTCTCATTGCCAAGTCACGTGAAGCAGCTGCTTCAAAAGAGAACTCCGAAGGTGGTGGAGAGAAGAAAACCGACATTGCAGCCCTAGAACAGACCCTCGACACGCTCATCCGCGCCGGTGTGGGCGGTGCCGACACCAGCAAACAAAAACTTCAAGAGGTGATTGAGCATGTCATGGTGTTGCGAGCACTGGTCAAGGCGAGGGAGGAGAGTGAAGGTGTGGTGCATAGCGTAGGCACGCCGGGACCTCATTCCGGTAGTGCGGGACGGGATAGAAATAGCTCCAGCCTTTTGGGGAGCGGAGGGAGGTCGAGTTCGGTCAGGGGGCATGCTGGGGGAAAGGGGGATCGAGGAGGAGACCGTGAAGGGAGGGACCGGGACCGTGATCGTGATCGAGGTGACAAGGACCGTGGTGGGGACAGAGAGAAGGGGGATAAAGAGGGGGGTAGGGATCGGGACCGCAACTCGGAGAGGCTGGGTGACAAGTTGGGGTTGGGAGACAAGGAGAGGGACAAACATAGCGACCGCGATCTTAGTTCTATGTACGACTTTGACGGCGCCGGCGACTCACCCGTCCCCTCTCCTCTCTCCAGCCACACCAGAAAGCTCGGAGCCAACACCACCGCCGGCAGTGATCGGGCTTCTACTGCCCGCGACAGCGTGCCTCCCCGCGACACGCCCAGCAAAGACTCCGTCCCTCCGGAACCCAACACCAGCACTACCTCCAACGGCACCACCTCGGCACCTACAACAGCAGGCGCCACCCAACGCGCCAAAGTCACCTTCCACAAGGGCCAAGACGTAGTCTTCAAGCCCAAAGCCTCTCCCGCCACGGGAAACGAAACCACCGAATGGATGCTCGGGCGCGTGCAACAAGTTCTTGGCGAGGGCAAGTCTCGTCGGTACCGCGTGCAGGACGCCGACCCGGATCTGGATCCGGACCAACGCGTCGAGTACCGCACTTCTGCCTCGAGCATGATTCCCATTCCTGCCGCCGGCGAAGAAGAAAAGAAGCTGCCGAAGCTGGAAAAGGGCAAAGTGGTGTTGGCCCTGTATCCGGACAGTACAACGTTTTACAAGGCGGAGGTGATGGGGGTGGAAGGAGAAGGCGAAGGGGAGGGCAAGGAGAGGGTGAAGTTGAGGTTTGAGGGGGAGGAGAATAGTGGGACACTGCAGTTGGTTGAGAGACGGTTTGTGGTGGAGTATAGGGCTTAGAAGGCTGATGGTGAGGATGTTGAGGATGATGAGGAGGATGGGACTGAGGAGGAGGATGATGAGAAGGATGAGGACTGGAAGGAGGAGGAGGAGGAGGAGGAGGAGGAGGAGGAGGAAGAGGAGCAGGAATAGGGATATCAGTGAAATACCTTTTCCGTCAGAACTTTCGACTCTGAGCGATCTTGAACTCGGCGAGGATGGTGAAGACGATGAGAAGGATGTGGATGAGACTCGGATTCTGATCTGCCGCTGGCTTGGAGGAAGAAGAAAACGAACTCAAAAGGATGATGGTGATATAGTCCAATACTGGTTTGTTTGTTGGCTTGGTACCCCGAATGAGACTTATTAAACCGTCCTAAACGCTATAATAATGTTTTAAAATACATATTTTCATTACCTAGAAACAGGGTTTTAGTATCTGATTTGACAGATTTATACTAATATTAAGCACCCGTTTATCAAAGAAAACAGGTAAGTTTAGATGTGGAAACGCATGGACAAGTTGACCCAAGGTCTCGCTCGAGCTAACAAACTTTCCAGGGGTGTAAGTATTGTGTGCCTACAGCGAGGGATAATGATGACGTGGTCAACTAGCAATGAGAATATGCCTACAACAAGGAGGAGGAGTGCTAGCTCGATGAGCCAGTGATAAGGAGGAGAACGGGAAAACAGTCAGAAAATCAGGTAGTGAGTAGCAAGGGCCGCTGCGATATTCATATGTATCGCTCATATGCCCCGGGATAGGTTGGAGATTTTTTTTTTTTTTTTGGTGGTTATGCGCAGGATACAACGGAACACGGTTTGTACAAGCAGCGGTACACCTAGCGGACTGTGTTATTATACCAGAATAATATACCGGTATCTAGATGTTTTCCTATTTATGACCACGATGTCCAGCTTCAGTGTGGCTCTCTTCTGCGTGTGTGAGTGCGTAAATGTGATGAGTGCTGTCTTCCACTCCCGCAAACCTCGTGATGGAGCCGAGGCGAGGTCTCCCTCCTCGGGAGAGGCCGTCGGAGGCATATCAGCGGTTTGTCCCGTCCAAGCAAATGGAAAGCCCGATATAACAAGTGAATTGTATTCTTCATGGGTATCCCTATAAATATCCTCATGTTTTCCCATTCCATGGTGATTCCCACGATGGAGACAGGACCCAATTGCCGGAGAAAAGTTGCCGGGTTCTTTGGGGGGTAGGTCGTGACTGCCGGGAAAGTCACGGCAATTCTCAGCATCGCTTCATCATTTGAATTTCCGAGTGGATCCCGCCAGTGCCCGCTAGACCAGGTTCCTCCCTTGTCGTGCCACGCCTGGCTTGCTGGAGGAAGCACAGACCAGCTGCAGAAGGAAATGGCAATTCCAGATCTGGCCACTGATTGGCTCTTTCTTCAGGGGCATCAAACCATGGGGGAATATCCTCGGCCTGGTTAGAAGGGCCCTGTTCCCTTCTGGGATTAGTGACAGCGAAACACGCAGTGAGTGACCCCAGTGAGTGACTGAGCCCAGGACTTTCTCTTCTGACAGCCTTCATCAAATCTCCTGAGCTCCTGAACTTTTGCGCTTCTGTTTGTTCGTTGTTGTGAGTGACTGACTGCTTGACTGACTGTCGTCGTGTCTCCGTCTCCGTTCTCTCCAGTCTTGACATCCATTTGACATTGGATCAACAGCCTGATCGTCTACACCTCCGCCAGGTTTCACCACTCCACGGCCCACGGCATCTGCTGCTCCTGGATAATTAATCTCTTGTCGAAAACTACCGAGCGATACACAGCCCGCTACCTACCCGCGCTATTTGCGACGACGACGATATCTCGCCCAGACAGACCAGACACGTGAAGCATCCCTCTACCCAGACAGACGCCATACGCTACACCACTCGACTGCGCGACTACCCTACACACCCCTTTGCGCCTAATCCAATTGTAATCAACACGATAACCAAGGTATGTTGTTCGCCTGTCTGTCTGTCTTCTCTTCCCCAGGCTAGGCTGGTGGTGGTGTCGCTACCACATGGCCGGTCGCCATCTTGAAACCCATCCGGTGTCCCCAATGTTCCCTCAGCTGTCTCGCCCACCTCATTCCCACCTCCAGTCCAGTCTACGTGCGCTACCACGCCTCAACCTCTAACGCCGTACTAACACATGTTTCTCTCCAGTCCACTCCTTAATTCCGCTTCTTGCCTATCGCCAGCCGACAACTCATCAGTCCTTCCACGACCACACTCCTTCGCCGCGAACCGATCGAACTCCTCGTGTCATCCATAGACACCTAACCAACCCTCCGGTCGAGCTCACGACCACCCACCACCACCACAACTCCCACACACATACACAACGCCCCCAGACCACCGCCAAAATGGGCAACGTCATGTCCCTCGGCTTCATGGCCAAGCTCTTCGGCACCAAAGAAGTCCGCGTGCTAATGCTCGGTCTCGACGCCGCCGGCAAGACCACCATCCTGTACAAGCTCAAGCTGCAAGACCACGTCACCACCATCCCCACGGTGGGCTTCAACGTCGAGACGGTGACGCTGCGCAACATCAAGTTCAACATCTGGGACGTCGGCGGCCAGGACAAGATCCGTCCGCTCTGGCGCCATTACTACAGCGGAACCCAGGGTCTGATTTTCGTGGTGGATAGCGCGGATCATAACAGAATCGACGAGGCGAGGGTGGAGTTGCATCGGATTATCAATGATCGCGAGATGAAGGATTGTTTGTTGTTGGTGTTTGCTAATAAGCAGGATATTGCTGGTGGTGAGTACTTCTTCTTCCCCTTTGGATTTCTTTTCGACGAGGTGTCCGCTGCGCTCCGCCTTTTTTCTCTCCTCGCTACGCTCGATTTGGGCTGCGAGGGGATGCTGTAGGGCTATGAACTGGACCTACGCTAACAAGACGTTTACAGCCATGACTCCCCAAGAGGTCACCGAGAAGCTCCAGCTCAACAAGCTCAAGGACCGCATCTACGCCGTACAACCCACCATCGCGATAGACAAGGCCGGTCTGCAGGAGGGTTTCAACTGGCTTTCCGATAACATGAAGGCTGCTCAGAAGCAGTGATCAAATCACAACTTCAATCGATTTCGACATCAAAAAACACACACAGGGAGGGCCGCCCGCTCGGAGTCTACGTATGGGGTCTGACTGGTTGGCCGGCCGGCCGGCTGTCTAACTAGCTGGCTGGCTTGCTCGGTCGGCTGGAAGGCTTCCCCGTCCGTCACATCCAAGCTTTAGTCCCGTAGATGATGACACTCGCTTCGAGACAAGATCGCAAGAAAACCGATACCAGCAGTCAGACCAAAGCCCTGACTCTGTGGCGGCGGCCCAGGCCAGAGGAAAGAAAGACATGGAAGAAGAGAGAGAGAGGAAGTTGGTCATGAATCATCCCAAGAAATGCTTTTTGTTCTAACGAAAACGGGAGATGTTCAAGCCTCAGCTCGGGGTACGCAACGAACAGAAGACTTGGCTTGGCTGGGTGGGGAAGAGAGTAAGAAGCATGAAAGAGAAGGAAAATTAATCCGTAATTTACCTAGTTGCCTGTTTTGTGTTGTTGTTTGGCGCGTGGATTTTGACATCCTTTTTTTTTGGTTGGCAGAGGTGGTGGAGAGGCTGGAGGAAGACAGAAACAGCTACCTTAGCTGGTTGGTTGTTTTGGAGCTGAATATAAAAGAGAAGTAGAAGGGCAGGGAGAGAGACGTGTTGGTGGTGGAGGCATCATAGGATACCCGGGTAACTTGTTTTTCTTCTTCGTTTTTTTTTTACCTAACTTTTTGGTTTTATAGCGAGCTTCGTTGGTAGTTGTATGAAGAGAGCAGTTGTTGGCCCGTATCATTGTCCGGGAGTCTTTGACTCGAGTGTGATTTGTGAACTGGAATGTCTAGATGTATATTACGCTGTGTCCATGTCCGTGCCGATACCCAATGGTTCTATTGTAACTCCTGTTCTCATATTCCATCCATAGTGTCCTAGTTCACGCCGTGTCCATGTAGTCCTGATCGCACCGATGTCAGGTACCTCTAGAATACCTATATATACCCCAAATCACACTTGAGCAAAGAAACGCCATGCCTTTAACATTCCTCAAAACCAGACCTTGCTCTCTCCTGTTTCCATCCTGTTTTGCTGCCTACTTGTATCTCCTATAATCCCTTATCGATTTGTCAATTATGCCCACTGGCCCCAAAACGCAAGTAGCACTTCCTCCATTTTAGTCACCCCCGCTCCTTCACACAATCGACTTCCATCATCGAACCCCCGAGCATACCCATCTCACTCATCCATCCTCGCCGCTGTCCTCCTCCAGGACCTCCTCCAGGACTTCCTCCTTCAATGACTCCAATACCTCCAAACACTCCCTTAGGAGTTCCTCACGCGACTCCAGCACCTGTACCGGATCCAGAAACAAGCGCATTGACAAGCCTTCCAGTGGTGCTAGTATTGGGTGCCTGCCGTACATGTATGGTGGCCCTTGTCCTTGTGTTTATGCTTGTGTTTGTGCTTGTGCTTGAAAAAGGCGTGGCTGCGAATGTTGTTTCCCCCGTCGGTAGTGGTAACAAAAAAGCCGCTGCTCTAGCACTGATATTTCGTTTTGTAGTTGCCGCTCTAGGAGGTGTCGTTGTTCGGGGGTGACGGTGAGAAGAATGGTTTGTTGTAGCTGTGATTGTGCGTGGTGAAGGCTGGGCGCTGGATGTGGATAGAGTTGTAGTTGCGCAAGTGTTTGTTGTGGTTCGAGGTCGGGAGCAACAAGAGCTGTGTGTCGATGTAGCTCATTTTGAAGTGTTCGCTGTAGTTTGTGTACTTGTTGTAGTTTTTGGTATTCTTGGAGGAGAACGGTGAGGAGGTTTAGTTGAGACAGGTGTTGTTGTTGTTGTTGTTGTTGTTGTTGTTGTTGTTGTTGTTGTTGTTGTTGTTGTTGTTGTTGTTGTTGTTGTTGTTGTTGGTCCTGTTCTTGTTCCTGTTCCTGAAGAGCGATGAGAAGGTCAAGTTGGGACGCGTATTGTTGTTCTTGTTGGTCCTCTTTCTCTTCCTCTTCCTCTTGCTGTGTATCAAGGTGTTGCGTGGGATTCTGTCCGCGTATTTCAACATCAAGATCCTATCCCTGTCCCTGCGACCCTTTCATCCTCTTATTCGGATGATTATTCTGCGCCGCAACAGCAGCAGCAGCAGCAGCAGCGTCATGCATCCTTTTCATCCCCGCCATCTGCGGTACCATCCCTCCTTGACCTTGACCCATACCTCCCATACCATGTGCACCCATCCCGCCCATATGCCCCCCTCCTCCGCCGATATTCCCTAACGAACCTCCCATGGCCTGGACCTGAGACTGCGCTTGTCCCATCACCAGCCCTGTCCCCGTCCCGGCAGCAGCGGTATTCACGCGCGAACCACTCTGGTTCCCTGTTCCGGTGCCGAATCCGATATCGTTGTCATCCTGTGACACGCGTCTACACGGGTAAGTCTCGTTCTTCAGTCCCTCGAAGCAGTTGGTCGGCGACCAGTTGACTGCTGCTGCTCCGGATCCTTGGGAGGTGCTATTAGCGGTGCTGCTGTTGAGGGAAGCAAGCGGGGTGGAAGTGGGCGAGGTGAAGAAGGGGTGGACGAGGGCGTCGGCGGCTGTCAAGCGTTTCTCGGGGTCGTACTCGAGGAGGGAGGCGAGGAGTTTGTAGCCTTCTGCTCCTAGCGAGGTGAGAGGGGTGGAGACGGTAGTTTGGTGGTACCATTTCTGGAGGTTGCCGTGGGTGTTCTGCGAAGCAGGGGGTTGTTGTTGGGAGCGGTGGCCATACGGGTGGTGGCCGTGGGAGTGGGAGGTGCTCGACAGCAAAGGCGGTTGTAAAGTTGACAACTGGTTATACTCGGGCATGCTGGCCAACAGAGGCCACCGCTCCCTGGTCGGCAAGCCCATCACGTCCACAATCTTCTGCATCTGATGCTTCTGAAACGGCACCGTCTTCTTGCTATCCATCTTGGCTTCCTCCCCCTTAAAGATCGGCCGAAGACTCAACAGCTCCGCAAAGATGCATCCCACCGCCCACAGGTCGATCGCCGTCGTGTAGTGCTTACTCCCCAACAGCAGCTCGGGCGCGCGATACCATATAGTCACGACCACCTTATCGCCCATGTAAAGGTTGTGTATCGGTTGCTTGAAAATCCTGGCCAGTCCCAGATCGCCAATCTTCACTTCTCCGGAAGAAGTAACCATGATATTCGCCGGCTTTAAGTCTCGATGTAACACCCAGTTGGTGTGTAAGTACTGCACCCCTTGCAACAGCTGGTACATTATCGACTTGATCGTCCCTGGTGCTATCGGGTGTCGTGGCGTTTGCGTGTGATGGTGGATAATCTGCAACAAATCATGCTCTGCGTACTCGAATACCATGAAGATGCACTTGTCCTCTAGGATGATCTCAATAAGCCGGATAACATTTGCGTGGTTTCGTAGCTCGGAGCATAATGCCATCTCTCGCACCGCCGACTGTGAGATGCCCGTGTAGTTGACGACCGCTTCGCCTTCCTTGTCGGGCTTGAATTTCTTGATGGCGAATTCACCCGTTTGGCCTTGCCGGCCCGTGGCTTTGTAGACACGGCCATAAGTACCGGAGCTGATGAAGCCGATTACCTTGTAGCGGTCGGTAATGCGGACTTTGGTTTGGTAGTTGAGAGGGCCGGCGTTGCTGCGCTGGTCTGGGTCTGAGGGCGGTTAGTTGCTTGACCGAACCAGAAGATGGGGCGATGAAGGAGGAAAAGGTGATACTGACACCCGCGGTAGCTGGTTTCGGCTTTTTGGTTTCTTGCTCTGTTTGTGGCGTACATGATGGGGGTGATTATGTGTGTATAAAGGTGAGGTTGGTATAGTGAGTTGGAGGTGAGAGGTTCGGCAGTCACCGCCCGTCTGTTTTGTGTTTGAAGATGCTCTCGGGCATTTAAAGAAAAATGATTATATAACGGGGTATAAAAAATAACTTGAAACTGATGATATTCAGAGGGCAGGATGATATTTTATTTAGAGAAATTAGAAGAAGTTCCTCGACTCACGTTTCGGTTTCGGAGGCATGTCATATGAGCCGTACCCGATCTGCACGGGCCCGGGGGGAAACACTGTGAGACTCGGGAATGGATGAGCGGAGACGGGGTGTTAGCGTCGACGGTAACTGGGCCGATGGAAGCCAGGTATATGAGTTTGGATAACTCGAGTAAAGATGACTGGTGAGGGGAGAGACAGGACAAGTTTGGGGGTTTTGACGAGAGATTTGATTGATATTGGAGTCGCCGAGGCAACAACACAGTGATACACGAAGGAAACAATGGCATCGATTGCCCTTTTCGTCAGGAGCGACATGCCAGGCTAGCAGATATTTGATGATGTTTGCTTCTGTTAGTGTGTGGCTCTCATAAGCCACTGTATTACCGCCAGTCTTAGCGTATCGTATCGATGTTCAAAAAGTGGGGAGGGCCGGTCACCTTTCCGTCCTCCCGGTACTTGTCAGGGACCGTCCCGTTCCGCTGTCCGCACCTTGATGTTGACGCCCTTGTGGTATGGGATCTTCTTTCACGACATTCCGGTGACTCTCTTGACACAAAGCCATTGTTCGGTTCCCCGGTCAAATGCACACAACAGCCCCAGACATCTCTAAACAAACTCTCGCATTATCCTTTATTTACCTACCAACGGAAAACATTATATCGCCTGCTATTATAGTCTAAACAGCTTCAACCCATGATCCCTTACCTAGGGCCCAGCTTCTCCAACACCCTCGCGCCCTGCTCTTCCCACTCCTGCTTCGTAATCCACATGCTCTCCTTATCCGCCATGATATTCGCCAGCACCGCACCACCCAGGAAGACCATATGCCTTCTTCTCGGCGGGTCCTCGATCCTGACCTTGAACTTGCTCAACCTCTCGGGGTTGCCACCCAGCACGCGCGTCAACCACAGCTGCTTCAGCTCCTTCTCCAGTCTGCTTGGGAGGCCGGGGTACATGCTGCTGCCACCAGAAAGGACAATAGCCTTGAATAGCGAAGAGCGCACGTCGACGTCGGCGGCTTGGATGGTGTTGAAGAGGAATTCGGCAATACCGGGCTGATCGCAATCGACCAGGTGTGGCTGGAACAAGCACTCGGGGGCCTCGAACCGCTCGGAGCCGACGCGGATGACGCGACCGTCGGGAAGGGTGTAGCTCTCGACGAGGACGGTGGTGTCTTCGGACAGGCGCTTGTCGAGCTCGAGGTCGTACGAGACGTAGCAGAGCTTTTCCTTGATCTGGCGGACGGTCTCGAAGTCGGCGGTTCTGTTCAAAGCGTAGCCGCGGCGGAGAAGAAGGGCGATCAAGTTGCGGGTGACGTCGCGACCGGCAACGTCGAGGCGGCGGGTAAGGTGGTTGAGGACCACGGATTCGTAGACGGGAACGATATGCGTGACACCGTCACCGGAGTCGACTACGACACCTGAGGAGAGACCTGCGCGTTGTCCGTTAGTGGATTGTTGTCAATTCGTCAAAAGAAGCGGTGACATACCCTGAGCATACAACGCCAGCACCGCCTGAATAGCGACATAAACACCCCCGAATCCATACCGCTCAAACATGACCTCGGTCATCTGCTCCCTGTTCTTCAACGGATTCAACGGCGGCTCCGTCAACAAGATCTTCCTTCCCCGAGGATCGACCTTCATCTTCTCAAAGAATGTGTAGTCCCATAGGTGCTGCATGTCGTCCCACTTCTTGACGATGCCGTTCTCCATCGGGTAGCTGATTTGGAGCATGGTGCGGGCGGCCGCGGCCTCGTCGCCGCACATAATGTCTTTGATCACGACATCGGGGGAGTCGGAGAGCGATTTGGCTTCTTCGGCGCGGAGAATGGGGCGGCCGACTATGGAGGGGTATTGGAATTCGGGGAAGTTTTGGGCGGCGTAGCCGACTTTGAGGAAGCCGGTGCCGCCATCGAGGACTGTGGGCGGGGGCAGGTGTTAGCTGGGTGTTTGTGCTCATTGTGTTGTTTTGAATGGAAGTAATCGAGGACGGAACCCGACGGCGACAGCTACGATGACGACTGTGACGACGCGGTCAGGCAGATAGGTGGGTGGTGGTGGTCGTCAAGGTAGCTTGACCTCGAGACAACAGATGGATAAGGGGTTGTTGGCGGAGAGAGCTGACGTACCAATGGGAGCGTCGGTGTTGGCCATGCTGAGCAGCTGTTTGTTTTGGGAACGCTCAGAGGGATGCGAATAGCTTCGTCGGTTCGAATATCAAGTATATCGGAGCTAGAATGGAAGCTCCCGTGTGTCAATCAACAAGTGTCGCTGTCAATCGGTCGGTCGGTCGGTGGTGTCGGTGCCCTGTCCGGGTCACGGTAGCGGAGTGGACTACGGCAGCGTAATTAGCTGGAGTCCAGCGCTGTAGCCTAGCTGGGGGGTGGTGTGGGGTCATTCGCTAACTGCCAAGCTTTCAAACAGGTTGCCGATGACAGGCGGGTCTTGGCATTCTGGACTGCAAGTGGCAGGCATTAGGGTACCCACGTGATACCCCGCATTGGACTCGCACTTGTACATGCACCTTCCTTGACATCTTTCACGAGAGATCAGACGGAAGGGATCGTTCGTTTGAGAGTGGGGTTTGATATTGGTCCTTCTCTTTTCTTTATTCGTGATTATCAAAACAGAACCTTCAATCTTCCAATCTCTGATCTTCATGCCATCTCCCAGAAAGGACTCAGACCTGACCATCTTGACCTCCGACCATTTATCGATTCATCTCACTTACACACCTCCAGTCGTCAACATGAGTGGTGCCCAGCAAGAAGAGATCAGGATCCTGATCCTCAACCCCAACTCCTCCAAGTCCATGACCGATGGCATGGAAAAGTCCATTTCCAGTTTGAACCTCCCCGACGTCTGTCTCCCTTCCTCTCATCCCCGCCAACCAAGCTTCCACTAACAACCCCCCAGAACATCAAAATCTCCTACTACACAGCCCCCACCTCCAGCCCAGCCAGCATCAACGACGGCACCGACGTCCAAACCTCCGCCTCTGTCGTCCTCAACGATCTCGGCAGCAACCCCCAAGTCCTCAAAGACCACCAAGATGCCGTCTTGGTCTGCTGCTTCTCCGTGCACCCGCTCGTCCCCCGCCTCTCCGAGTTCGCTTCATCCAATGACTTCCCTCTCTCCGTAACGGGCATCTTCGAAGCCTCCGTCCTCGCTTCCTTGTCGCTGCTCACCGGCCCAACGAAGAAATGGGGCATTGTCACGACGGGGAAGTACTGGGAGGATCACCTGACCTTGGGTGTCAAGGATTTCCTTGGTCAAGGGGAGGGAAATAATGAGAAGTTTGCCGGGGTGCAGACGACGGGGTTGAATGCTGGGGATTTCCACGGGGATATCCCGAAGGAGGTCATTGATGCTAAGTTGGTGGATGCAACCAAGAAATTGTTACAAGCTGGGGATGTGGAGTGTGTGGTGATGGGGTGTGCGGGCATGGCTGGACTGGAGCAGATTATTCGACGGACTGCCATTGAGGAATACGGCGAGGAAAGGGGGAAGAAGGTCATGGTTGTTGATGGTGTCAGAGCTGGAGTTGGGCTGTTGGCCGAGATGGTGAAGAATAGGAGGATGTTTACCCAGTAGGGAGAGGAAGGGAAGGAAGTGGGTTTTGAAGCTGAGGGGCGAGGGTGAGAGAAGAGAGTGTAGAGAAAAGGAGGTACATTTACAACAGTTCGTTTTATGATGAGCATTAACACCAACGTCGGCGTCAGGATTAGATACCATAAGTGGTGCAAACCACATGAGGAATAATTGAAACACAGAAGACTTTGCGTTTTCCCTGGCCATGCTGCAATATCTCTTGTAAGTGCCTAGAATCCCTATGGAACCAAGTACATCAACCCCAACGTGTCATGGAAGACCTGAGACAACGAGACAAGAGAATAGCCGATTCCAGCTATCTAGTAAAGTACACGAGGTCTACGTTGTCACCCTATGCAGAGGCAGGTGCATCAGTTATCGACCAGAATCCGCACCAAAGAGACGTAGAAGAGGAATAACACATCACTTATACGACGAATGCCTAGGTATGCTCTCAGCAATGCACAAAACTCTGCCGTCCAAACAACACGCAAACGCACAACACAAACGCCCAGCTCATCAACCCACCACTCAGTCCACACGCCTAGTACGTCCCCAAACCTCATCCACGCTGGCCTTCCCCTTCGTCTCCGGCACAATCCTCACAATAAACAATGCCCAAAACGCCGCCAGTCCCGCAAAAATAAAGTAAACCCATCCAGCACCTCCCAAAGCCCTGTTCAGCGCCTCATTCACCACCGGAAACCCAAACGCCACCAAGAAAGTAGCAATATAACTCGCCCCCAACGCCCAACTCTGCGTAGCACCCACCGCCTCCTCACCCACCAACTCGCTGGCCAGAATAAACGGCACCGGGCCCAATCCAACCGCGAAGAAGGCCACGAAGAACAGGGCCGCTATGGCTGAGAGGATTTTGACGCCGAACATGATGGAGAGAGCAAGGACGAGTGACGACAGGCCCTGGCCGATGGTAGAAGCCAGGAGACAAGCCTTGCGGCCGAACTTGTCGGGGAGAGGCGAGCAGGCAGTAGTAGTGCCTAGGTTGATGATGGAGATGCAGATGGTGAGGAGGCCCGAAGAAAAAGAAGGGGGGAGCAGGTCCCGGAACAGGGAGACGGAGTACATGATGATGGAGTTGATGCCGCAGAGTTGTTGGGCGAACATGATGCCTACCACGGCGATGATGGCGGGACGGGTGTTGGGATCTTTGAGAACCTGGACAAAACCGAGATGGGGTTTGCTGGCCTTGTGGGGGTGGGGACGGGAAGACGTGGAAGGGGATGGGGAGTTAGAGCGCGAGGAGGTGTCTCTGCGCAACAGGCCTTCCATGCGGTCTTCGACGCTGTGAAGGAGGGATTCCTCCTCGCTAGTAGGTCTCCCACTTCCCTGGCCCCAGGACTCGACTTCCTCGTCGATATTAGCGTTCTTGCCCCGAATGCGCTGGAGCGTCCTCCTCGCCTGCGCGACATCGCCCTTAGCGCTCGCTGTCCACTTTGGGCTCTCTGGCGCCAACAGCAGTCCAAATCCTTGAGCAGCCGCCACCACCACTCCGGATACCAGAATCCATCTCCAGGCCGAGTCGTGACTCAAGAAGTATCCTAGTGTCTGCGAGATCAAGATACCGAGGTTGATGCTGATCTGGGTAAAAGCACCGAATAACCCTCTCTGCGCGGGGGGCGCGATCTCGCTGATGTAGAGGGGGACAATGACCGTGCTGGCTCCGGCGCCGACACCGGTGAGGAAACGGCCTGTCGAAAGCACGGGGACGGAGTGGGAGAGGGTCTCGACTAGAGAGCCGACGATGTAGAAAGCGGCTGTCAGTTGCATAGACAGCCAACGGCCTCGGGAGGAAGTGAAGGGCCCGGCGATCAGGGCGCCGAAGAGACCGCCGATGGTGAAGATGGCCGAGACGGTGGCGAATTGGGGGCGGGTCATGGGGATGCAGTCGACATCGCTCGAGGAGTTCTTGACGTAGGAGAGCAGGTTGGATATGGTCGCGGAGATTGAGGTTTTGCGGCAGGTGATGACATCTTCGGGGGCGTTTAACTCTGCCTGAGGAGATGTTAGTAGAGATATCTCGGTTTTGGAAAGGGGGCGCATACCAAATGGAAGCCAAACTGGAGAGGACCGAGGGTGCTGACGATTATCAGCACCACTAGGTACAGCGTCAGGTCGCGGAGGTTGGCGGCCATGGCTTTGACGATCGCCCGCACGACGAGGAACGCGGTAAAGACCTTGAGACCGATCTTGAAGGGTAATGTTCCAAATCTGAATAGGAATCTCAACTAGAGAAGTGTCATGGTATATCAAGCGATGGTAGGTCTAGTAGGTTGGTGCAATATAGGAGATGGTCGGACGATGTGTGTTGCCGTCATGTTGGAGGTTCACGATGGAAGTCGAAACAGTGGACGATAACAGAAGGTCACTGGAATGGGAAATGACAGGGGACTTGCTGTCCCCGCGCCGCTGTGGGTTGGCCAAGTCAGCGGGGAACGGGCCAGGGATCCTGGGCTCCAGGAACTGTTTTCGGTGATTGTCCTAAACGCATAGGCAAAGCCCGATACTAGAAACTGCGTCACAACACCACCGACACAGGGATTTTGAAGCTGTAGACTGGACAGACTGTAATTGTAGAAGGAGGAAGTGTCAAGATATTCTTGAATTGCAGGAGCTATGCAGCTGGATCTTCGGAGTATGGCTAGAGCTAGGTGAAGTACAGTAGAAACCCCTGCTTCTACAAGGAATCCGGGCAGCCGTTTTTATTGCATTTAAGGGGGAACTTGCAGAAAGGGGGGGTTGCATAGACCCTCTGGACGCTTTTGCCTACTATAATCGCGAGCTAACTACTAAAAAAAGTAGAGTAAGTCGCCCGGTTTAGGGGCCAGAAATGTTCTGTCCTAGTAAGAAGGCACCCCCTATACTTGCAAATCCGGCTTTGAAGCCTTACAGTTTGCAGTTTGCAGCTTTAGTATGGGAAAATAATTCGGGCACGAAATTTCTTGCATTTAAGGGCATTTTTACATAAGGGGGGGCTTGTAGAAGCAGGGGACATTACTGTAGTAAGTATGAAAGGATCATTGAGATGATGCTATTTTGTGACGAACGGCAGTCTGATCTGCCTAAGTGGGATAGCTGAAGGTTGATACTATCAGAAGACGTTCGGTGAAGCCAAAAGGTTCACAACAAGTATGGTAGCGTTATACTAGTCTCAGTGATGGTGATCTATTGACTACTGTCGAACTATCTGACAGTCTGAGTTCTCCAGTCGTCCTTTATACCCTGAGTGTCTGTCGCCGTGTGTCCTGCTCCCTGGTGCGCGTCTGCTCACTTGTGAGTACCTGCTCACCGTGAGCGCCTACTCACCAGTGAGCACCTGTTTACCAGTGAGCACCTGCTTACTAGTGAGCACCTTTGGTCGGCATGCACCTTCTGGTCCAATCCCCGTTTGAGGTTACACTGTCCGGTCTTGGCATGGCTGTTATGCCCCGATGGCTTGGTCGACCAGTGTACTCTTAAGTTCGTAACATATTTTTAGAAGCGCCTGCTAGAGTATCTCATACAAGATAGGTGCAGACTCTAACATGCGCTACAGCTGAGACTCTGGGTTTAACAGCTGCAAAAAACACCACCTCAAATGGAATTTGGGAAAGCGTAAGTAGACGGGAGCACCCGCCCCAGATCGGATTCCAGAGCAGTGACAACGACGGAATCTCGTCCTTGACAAAACTGTTGAAACCCAATTAGCTTACCGAATAGTCGTAAGAAGAAACCGAACACGTCACGGTCATGACATTATACCTTTGAACACAACTTATAAGCAATTCCAGATGGAAACATCCCTAAAGGACGCTAGCCAATGTGTTTTCGAATTATTACAATCCTTATCACAGTTTTGTAACGACCTTTGCTAACTACAGCGAGCCGTATTGGACTGTCTATGTTCGGTTTATCAGTTTTATCATGGACGAGCATACTCTAACATTCGTCAAGGAGCTGAGACTATATTTGTAATATTTGCCAGCAACACCACATCGAAGAGGTGAAATTTGCAAAGCGCAAGCGGACGGGAGCACCTGCCCCAGACTCCAGAATCCGTGGCAACGACGGATCGTTCGTGCTTTCCACTTGGGACAGGAACTAAGTGAGTTGAACGAGCAGGGATGTCAAGGTCGTACCTTCGATATTCTCAGGTTTCCTCTCCCAACGTGAAAACTTTGCGCTCTCAATTTGTTTCCACAAATCAACAACATCATCACTGCACTGAGTGATGCCTCATGTTCCACCAGAAGCCTCACACCATGACCGCCATCATGACAGCGCATGCGCGCTTCAACGAACGCCGTCTTGTCACCACGACATCGGCACCACACTATGAACCCCCCTCGAGTCTCGAATCCAGTCCTTGAAACACCGAGCCACTGAGGATGGTCTTTCGCGCCTGAGATACAAGGCGATCGGGTAGCGGTGCGTGCAAGCGCCTGGGATGCCCAGCAGCGGCCGTTACGATTGGATCCAGTCGTCCCAGAATGCAACCCAACGTGATCGTCGACCAGGAGGCCTACCACTTGGCCATCCTGCCTCGAGCCTGCTGGGTGACCTGGTCCCTCTAAGAGACGGGCGGGGCCATCATATAGGTAGGTAGGAGCACCCCTTCGTGATGTCCTCACACATTTGAACAGCTGCTCACAAGTTCGGGTGTCTAGTATCTCCAAGAACACGCTGCCACCGACAGCATGTCCGGCCTCGAAGCCTTCGGGCTCGCGTGCAATGTCATGCAAACAATTGACTTTGGTATGAAAATGGCGTCCGTGTGCCATACCATTTTCAAAACCGGCTCCCCAGACCCCACTACGGTAACGCTGCTGGCCCATTCTACCCAAATCACGGCGAGTCTTGCAAAATCGATATCATCCGCAAAGGCAGTCACTCGAGATCAGAAAGAGCTGCTCAGCATTGCCAAGGAATGTCTCAGCGCCATCTCTTGTCTAAAGGCCGAGGTCGACAAGCTCAACCGTCCCTCTGCCAAGGGCAAAGTCCTGACCTCATTGCGATTGGGTTTACGGGCAAAATTCAAAGAAGGAGAAATCAACAAGTTGGAGAAGAGAATGCGCGATTACCAAAATGTCCTCGAGTCCGGCCTTCTTCTGCGTGTCTGGTAAGGCCATGAATCTTACAGAGAATCTGTTCGTTCGCGCCGGCTGACTGTCCAAATCAACATATAGCAACCAAAACGACGCGCTTCAACTGAAAATGGAAACTGGTTTTCAACAACTCGACAGTACCATCCAGTGTTTCATAGAGGTTATTTCTCGAGGACAGGCTAATCTCCGAGACCTCATGATATCAAACCATGATTCTATTGTGGAAGTAGTTAAAGCCGAATCTAACGCGCAGAACGCTGCCACTACGGCGATTGCCTCTGAAGTTAAGAAGACGCAGGCAATGATCAAGGAAACGTCCCTGGAAGCGCCCGTGCGGGAAAAGCGACAACGACTACTCAAGAGTCTCAAGTACGACAGTATGGGTGAGCGTTTTGGCCAGGTCAAAGCGGCCTTTGAAGGGACATGTGGATGGATGATACAGGGTGTTCAGTCAGCGCCGAATGGAACTCATGGCGAGCCGGACGGAGAAAACTTGCCACCGGTCTGTCCGCATCGCAAGAAGAAACTCTCATGGAGCTGTTTTCCTTGTTGGCTAGATTCCCCACAGCACAAAATTTACTGGATCCAGGGCAAGGCTGGATCTGGAAAAAGCACACTCATGAAATTTCTCGTCACCAATCCCGCTCTCTGGCATCCCCAAATGCAAGTTGACGGTCAAGATCCACTCATTCTTTCACACTTCCTCTGGGCCGCCGGTTCGCCGCACCAAAAAAGTTTGCGTGGGATCCTTCTCAATCTACTCTACCAACTGCTATCCAACGATGAGCACGCTCTCGATCACGTTATCGACACTTTCCCCGACCTGAAGCTCAAAGACTACTGGGGAGATTGGACACTTGAGGAGTTAGAGAGAACCATGATGGACTGCCTCAACGCCATCGCAACCAGACCAGAAGCCATCGCAACCAGACCTGTGTTTATCTTCTTGGATGGCCTCGACGAGTTCGGATCATCCAACGCAAGCGTTGCTGATGACCCGCGCGATCTGCTTGACCTAGTGGCGAGGCTTTCAACCCACGACAACGTCAAAATGTGTATTTCCAGCCGGCCGGAGCCTGTGTTCAAGAATAAACTGGGCGGCCTATGCAGTCTGCGGCTACAGGACCTTACCCGCTCCGACATGGAGAAATACGCCAAGGCTGAGCTGCTCTCAAATGAGATCAGAGGCCTTGAGAACCAGGAGAAATATCAGTTACTTGTTGACAAACTCTGCGATATGTCTGATGGTGTCTTTCTGTGGACTGCCCTTGCGGTCCGAAGTCTCTCCAGGGGTCTCACCAACGAAGATGATATATCCGAACTGTACGCTCGGCTGGAGAAGATGCCAACGGGCCTGTACCCACTTTACAAAGACATGTGGGAGCGCCTTAACGAAGATCAACATCTCTACAGGAAAGAGGCGGCTCTGTATTTCCAACTAATCATGCATTGGTGGCGCATGCCTTCTCACAAATTTGAGAAGCGCTGCACCACGTTCCATCTCCTTGCCTCCCTCCACCCATCCATTTCCCTGGCATGCATAAATGACCCCAAGGCGTTGTTTCTCTTGGATCTGGAGGCAAGATGTCAAAGGCTTGGCAAGCGCGTAGAGATACGCAGTGCCGGACTTCTGGAATATGGCGGTCAAGGCAGCATTGACTTCATTCATCGATCAGCACTCGAGTTTCTAACGGATACTCCGGAGGGCCAGCAAATCATGGCCCATGATAGGTCTACCTTCAGCGAGCTCCGGTCATGGCTATTACAGGCTGATGTCGCCAGAGCGTACCTCATGGTCATGAAACCGGTTGAGTCTCATGTATTCAGGAACGGGCATATTGTTCGTCCAGATGGGGGGTGCATTTATGCAGATCACCTCATGCAAGATGTTCATTTCAACTGGGACGACAGCGCACTACCAGGCGACGTTCAGATAATGCTGCTCGAAGCGTGTAGGCGTATAGTCGAAGTGGACAAGGGCATGTACATAGCGGCGCGTCCGTGGGATTTTGCAGGTTCCTACGCCGCACGTGGGTACCACAATATTGCCATCCCTTTTGTCCGATATCCTCAATTCAGTCCTCACGTGGACGTTATCCGGTCACGGTCTTACCTCATCTACCTATTCATTGCATCTTGCGCGAAGCCCAACCCCGACGCAAGATCCAAATACGATACAGTGTGGCTAGGCAAAGCCAAAGTGGTCGAAGCTGTTTTAGCTGAATATCCTCTCCTCGAGTTTTCAGATCATGTTTCTTCCGCTATTGTGGAAAGCTGCTTCTCCACTGGTAATGGGCCAACATTAGCGGCAAACGAAAGAACTGCAGTACTAGTTCTACTTGCTGCCTTGACATCTCCATTCCACTTTGGAATCGAACAGATGAAGCTTTTCAAACAGCTCGAAATTTTGTCTAAACCACGGAAATATGTGGAAAATTTCTTCCAGCGCTATCCACATAACGAAGAGAAAGTCATTCTCCAAATATGGAAATATTCACCGGTGGGTGACAAATGGCTCATCGACATTGAATGTCTGGGGCCCGGGTTTCTCGACATTCATGGCAGCAACTATGGGGACAGTCACAGGCCGGGTCGGTCAGTGACCGACTTGGTGGTAATAGAATGCGATACAGCATATGCCGCAGAGCTCTTAACCCTTGGACAGGCTCGTCGAGGAGAAGCGGGTACTGGCGAGAACAAGGCGGCCACGGTGACGGACAAGGATACGATATGGAGACGGGCAGCAAGACTGAAGAAGACCGATCCAAGGATCCTGGCAGCAGGACTGAAGAAGACCGATCCAAGGATCCTGGCATGCCGTGGCTTAAGCATGCCGAGCACTTTGATTTTGGAGCCAGCCACCTACGACGATGCAAATCGCGTGCTCTCCAAGCTTGATAATATTCGTTTGGCGCAGGACAGGAATTCCTTCTTGATTCCAGGGCTACAAGACAGCCTGAATGAAATAAGGGAGAGAGAAAACCGTCTCAGTCATGATGAATATCTGAAGCTTGCGAACGCCAATTCGTTCAATAATTTTGCGCGGGAGTTTATGAGGAGCTTCAAGAAATTGACCTGCTCGGCAGAGTACTTGTCTTGGTTGACAGAAGAGCGGCAGCAGGAGAACGAGGAGTTGTTGCGGCGCTCAGGCACGCTGGTAGGAAATCGTTTCATGGATCAAGGATGGTGGCTTCGATTGTAAGAGGAGAACTAGCTAAGGTTAAGCCTGTCTGGCTAATCTCTTAAAGAGGGCGAGCGGATAGAGCGAGAGTGGATATGGAAGTAAAGTGTTGAAAGGGCAGTCACCACCCTCGAGTAGCACAAGTCTAGGTAGGCAGTCATCAGATGACCGGAGTAATATACGGAAGAAGGGTAGACGCAGATAGACGTTATATGAGAGAATTTAGTCTCCTTCAATTCTCAGGGTTCACTAACACTCCCTCCCCGTCCCCCCCAAAATCACTCCCCTCACGCCTTCACCCCAAACGTCTCCGCCTTGTACCCACCGGCCAAATACCTCCTCACCCCTTCCTCCAACGTATCCAAATCCTCCTGCTTCATCTCCAACACCTCATTATCATTTTGCTCATACAGCGTGCCGCCCTGAGCCCAGATCCTGCGCAGCGTGACGGGGGTAGACTGCGGCTTGGGCTGCGGCTTGTCGCTCTTCTTGTCCCAGAGGACTTCCTCGAGCTTATAGATCTCGGGGAGAGGGGTGTAGATGACGTCGAACACGGAGCCGGTTTGCTTGTTGAACTCCTCCAAGACTTCCTTCGGGGTTTTGACGAAGGATTGCACTTTGAGGGCTTTGCCGAAGGATTGGGTGGGGTGGCGGAGGGTGGCGGTGACGAATTTGCCGACGCTGGGTTGGTGTTAGTATGGTTGAAAATAAAGAGGAAACGGGGGAATAGAGGGATGGGGGTGGACGAAATGTGGGGGGGGGGGGAGGGGGGGGGGGGGGGGGGGGGGGGGGGGGGGGGGGAACAGTAGGAGAAATAGAAAACGGATAGGAGAAACTTACTCCCACATGGTACAAAACCCAACCTTCCCAACCTTCCCCTCTCCATCACTAATGATATACGCCTTCTTCTCCGCCGGCACAAACCCACCAGCCTGCTCATACCCCGGCGTAGGATAAAGCCACATATCAAAGTACGGTCCAGTAACCACATACGTGACCTTCAACCTCTCAATCTTCTCCCTGATATGTTTCCTCAGCGCCAGCTTCCCCACATGCGTCGGCTCACCTGGACTCTTCTCATTATGAGCCACATCCGTCCCAAACTCCGATGGCAAAAACCACTGCACGCTTTGCGAGTGCTCAGCTGCGTCGATGATTTTGGGTTGATACTTAAGCGTGGCGCGCCCCAGGCACGAGATGACGGTGTCGAATTTGCCATCTTCAAAGACCTTGGTGAAACCCGTTTGATCGAGGGATTCGACGTCGCCGGTGATGACGTTGAGGCCTTGGGATTGCCAGTGCTTGATGAGTTGGGCCTTCTTGGAGGACGGGTCGGAGTCCCAGCCGGGACGGGTGAAGAGGGAGAGAATGGTGTAGGGCTTGGGAGACGAGGCGGCGAGGAGGGAGGAGGTGATGTAGGCGCCGATGGTGCCGGTGCCGCCTATGATGAGGACGTTGGTTGGTTTGAAGTCGTTGGCCATTTTGGGTTGAGGTTCGAGAGGTGAGGTGTGAAGTTGAGTGTGGTGGTGGGTGTTTCTTTGGTGTGTCAGTGGGAGCCAGAAAGTGGTGACGGCGTTGGGGATTCTGGACAGGAGCTGAACAAGACTGAAAAGGAGAAGATAAATGGATTGCTTCTTTATTGACTTCGTACCTCTATGTATGTATTTCTAAGCACAAGTTGTCAAAGCACGTCATTACAAAGAGTTTATTGGTAAAAGGAAGTGATATTGGGTGACGCTGAAGTGAGTGTCCCACATTGCCCCGCACCGGGAGCAGCCCGGTGATAGCAGCGGAGATCTTCCAACTCCCGAGGCCGCCCCGGGACATGGACACGGCATCACGATCCGGCGATCATGCTCACACATCTTTTACCTATCGATTTTCTTCAACTTGAGTGTTGCTATCATGCAGACCCCTGAGTATTGGCTTTTCGCTGGCGTGCCACATAATGCTGGAGCAAGGAGCTGTAGGAGGCAGGAGCTTGAGGTAGAGGTAACTGAAGTGGACCACAAGCCGTATCGCCCTGTCACAGACACCACTCAATATGAGCATATAGTAAGATCTGAAGCCAAGCCGTAAGGTAACCAACCCACGGCATTTGCGAGATTGACGGTCACAATGAAGGCATCACCATGCCAAGCTTAGTTCCCGAAGCTCCTGAAATACAGGTGCTGCGGTGTTTATACAGGTGCCCGGCCAATTCAAGATTCAATGACAGGAGTCTTTTAAGACCCTTGCACTGGGGCAGGCAATGGGTCCTCCCGTGAAGAAAATGGTCCCACTACTCCAAATTCCAGTCACTTCATTGGCCGATTCTCTGGAGCTGCAGCCCAGCGGCAGGCAAAGCATCAACAATTTTTTTGCTTCGCATCGATAATCGCGAATTGTGAGGTCGGCTTGAAGGCCCATTCGCAACCACCACGCGCCGCCGCCAATTGTCAGTCAGCCCCGCGGTCGCCCACACAGTCGCCCATCATGTCGCAATCAGTAGCCGACTCGCCACCTCCCACCAAGTCCGAGAAGAAGCACAAGAAGGACAAGAAGCGCTCCAGAGAAGAGGCCGAAGAGGTCCCCGCCGTCGAGGATGCCCCCAAGAAGCACAAGAAGTCCAAGTCCGAGTCGCTAGAAACCGAGACCACCGACAAGAAGAAGAAGTCGAAAAAGTCAAAGAAGGATGACAAGGATGTTGAGGAGGAGGCCCCTGCCAAGAAGGAGAAGAAAAAGTCCAAGAAGAGCAAGGTAGAGGCTGAGCCAGAGCCTGAGGAGGAGGGGCAAGAGGAGGAGGCGGCCGTCGCATCAGAATCCGAGGCCGAGGAAAAGAAGAAGCGCAAAAGCAAGGACAAGAAGGAGAATAAGGAAAAGAAGGACAAGAAGAAGCGACAAGCATCCGCCACCCCCGAGCCCGAAACTACAACCGATGCGATGGACGTCGACACCACTACCTCCTTCCCCACCGACGACGTCGACTTCCCCTTCTACACCCAGGTCCATTCCCTTTATGTGCCCTTCTACCCCTGCGGCTTCGACAAGCCCATCACCAACGTCGCCGCCCAACACCTCGAACCTCTGCTCAACCACTACTCTCCCGTCCTCCGTGGCGTTCTCCTCCACTACACCAACCTGAACCTCTCCGAGCGCCCCGTCCAAGCCTCCGTCATCAACCCGCCCACCGACAAGACTCCCGCCCTCTTGCGTTCCGTCGACGAATACGCCGTCGGTTTCGCCTACCTGACTTTCGACGCGCACATGTTCAAGCCCGCCCGCGGCAAGTGGATGGAGGGTGTTGTCCAGCTGCAGTCCGAAGGCCACATCGGTGTGCAATGCTGGGGCAGGTTCAACGCCAGTATCGAGGCGAAGAGGCTGCCGAAGGGTTGGAAGTGGGTGGATCTTAAGGGCGACAACAAGTCCTACAACCAACAAGAGGAGGAGCAGGAAGAGGAGGAACAAGGAGAGGAAGAGGAAGAAGACCAGCTGGACGGCGAAGAGCTGCAGGTTGTCGAACAAGTGCACACCACCGGCTACTGGGTCGACGCCTCCGGCAAGAAGATCTCCGGCAAGGTGCGCTTCCGCATCAAGAACTTCGACGTCGGTCTCGCCGGCGACTACGGCTACTTGTCTCTTGAAGGCACATTCCTCGACGACGAGGACGAGCGTGCTCTGCAAAATGAGGAGCGCGAGCTGGAGCGCAAGCGCCGCTCGAGGCAGAACCCTGGTGGTCTCCTCAGGCCGATGAGCAGGAGAGTGCCCGAGTTCAGCATGACCAAGTTCGGCAAGGAGGAGGAGGAAGAGGATGCGGGACAGAGGACAGTGTTTGCGAAGGTGACGGGCAAGGAGGGAGATGTTACGCCGGATGATTAGGTGTGGTCAGGCCTTACGTGCTCGGGGTCGTCGCCGGTTAAGCAACAAAGGGGAAGCAGTCAAAGAAGTAGCCCGATGACGCCGAGGACGCCGAGGAGTCCGGGGTTTCGGTAGGACCCTGAGACCCGCCTGTCGTGGAAACTGAGGTTGAATGTCGAGACCGAGACCCCGTGGAAGTGGTATAGATGGTGATGCCAATGGATGGATGTGGATGTGGACATATAATTTTATGTGTTTCTTTCTCTTGGGTCGGAGTTACGGGCTTGTATGTGTTTTGTCATTTGCATTTTCTTTTCTCTCTGTATGAGATACATACTACGCATTTGATAGCAAAACCCCTTCAACTGCAGTGGTGCATATAGACACCATCTTTGATCATGTTGATTGGGAAAAGGGGGCCATGGGAAAAAGGGGGTTGAAAGGAATAGACTGATACCCTTTGTCTGGGCTGTCGTCTTTGGTGAAACCGTTTTTGAAGTCATATGGGAATACACACAGTCAACTGAGGTTCACGACGTCGTTCCTGGATGGGTTGAAGAACGTTTCTGTTACTCATCGGCTTTTCCTGCTACATTTCGGCATCAACTTTGAGGGCTCTCTATTTATTTCTCAGCTCTAAACCTCGAGACTTTTCTACGCCTGAAAATCCTCTGTGTCAATTCCGGGTGAAGTGCTTTTCACCTCGGGTGGTCATTCCGTGGAGGCCTTCCGGGATGGGGTCCTCGCTTCGGTCCTGTTGGTCAACGGGCACATTGCTCTTGTTAGTGCATGACGCTAACCGTACCCATGAACAGGGGGGGGTTCCCTAACAAACACTGTGCCCATAGCTCTAGCTGTATTTGGGCCTCCACAGTCGTTTCAGCTGTTCGTCCTGTCTTCGTGGAGTGACGTACAGAATGAGGGGTTCCGTCCCAAGTTTTATTTTCCCCTGACCATCATCTCGTCGTTCTCGTCTTCGTCGAGAATAGTCATCGGAACTATCACCACATAACGCCGTCGTCTCAACCCGTGGATATCGGCCCCATCCGCACCTGACTCGCCCAAACATTCATCCGCAGCCATGCTCCCGGTTCCTCTCATCCAGCTCCAGTGCGGGGTCAACTCGTACGAATGGGGAAAGAAGGGGAACTCGTCGCGCGCTGCCCAGTTTGCTGCTGCCTCTCTTCCCGAGAACGACTTCAAGATTGAGGAGGAGAAGCCATATGCGGAGGTAAAGAAATACCTCCTCCTCTGGAGTTACACTTCCCCGCTAACCCCCACCAACAGCTATGGATGGGCACGCACCCCTCCAACCCGTCGAAGGACAAACACACTGGCCGCACCCTCCTCGAGCTCGTCCAAGATAACCAAGCCCTCCTCTCCCCCGCCATCGCCGAGCGTTACGAGAACAAGCTTCCATTCCTCTTCAAGGTCCTCTCCATCCAGAAAGCCCTGTCCATTCAGGCCCACCCCAACAAGAAGCTCGCCGAGAAGCTGCACGCCCGCGACCCCAAGAACTATCCCGATGACAACCACAAGCCCGAGATGGCCATTGCCATCAGCGACTTCGAGGGTCTCTGCGGCTTCCGTCCGTTGAAGGAGATTGCCCACTTTCTCGACAACGTTCCTGCTCTGCGACAACTGGTAGGCGAGGAGAAGGCGAAGACATTCGTCGAGACCGTCAAGAAGAATGATAGGAACGAATCGGAGGAGGCCACGGCGGAGAACAAGAAGGCCCTACAAAGCGTTTTCGGCGCGCTCATGGCTTCGTCGGAGGAGAATATGACTGCTGCTGCCGAAAAGCTCGTTCAGTCGGCCAAGAGCGCTGGCGCTGATTTCGCCGGCACCGCTGTGCCCTCGCCAGGCGGTGCCAAGCTCTCTGAGCTAGTTGGTCGCCTATACGGACAGTTTGGTGCTGACTACGGCCTTTTCGTTCTTTTCTTCCTCAACTTTGTCGAGATGAAGGCTGGTGAAGCGATCTATCTGAGGGCAGATGACATCCATGCCTACATCAGCGGCGACATCATCGAGTGCATGGCCAGTAGCGACAATGTTGTGCGCGCAGGCTTCACCCCCAAGTTCAAGGACGTCGACAATTTGGTCAATATGCTTACATACGACTTTGCGCCTATCGAACAACAGAAGATGGAGCCAACCGACTATACCCAGGATGTCAGGAACAAGCGCGAAGCCGGTGCGACGCTGAACCAGGCTGCGATCGACTCCCAATCAGAGGTTACGGAGTACAACCCACCAATCGAGGAGTTCAGTGTCGTCCGCTCGTTGCTCAAGAGCCAGGGGTCCAAGGTCACCTTCAACCCCATTGACGGCCCAAGCATCATCATCTGCACCGAGGGTCAGGGCAAGATTTCAGTCGGCCCCAAGGTACAAGAGATCAAGAAGGGCCACGTTTTCTTTGTCGGCGCTGCTGCCGAGTGTGTGCTCGAGAGCGAGAATAACGACTTTGAGACGTTCAAGGCCTTTTGCGTGCTGGACGAGCAAAGTAATGGGAATTGACTGTCCAAGCTGTGACAGTCGAGATACGGTCAGAAAAAGAGGTGGGAGTAGGGCGTATACACCCCATATCGTAGGGTTTCCATTCTCGTCAGCTACCAGTAATGATTTCGCAAATTTCACCGCCAGGCGCGGGTTCCAAGTTCAATTTCTTTTTTTCCGGGAAATCTCCCCAACTCCCTTTGCCAAATTGGTAGATCCTGATCAGTCCTGCCCAACCTCCAGTGTATCCTCCACGCCTCGCCCAGAAACTTCCCAGCAAACCTCAAGCCACCAAGATCTGAAGCTATCCCGCATTTCAGCCTTTCCTTCTCATCTCGTGCCATATGCGTGCCATGGCCCTCCCCGGAGTTCCTTCCCTTTCTAGTCTACTATGCTCCTACCCGCACTCCGAGTCCCCATTCCGTTTGCACCTTACAACCCTGCAACCTCATACTTGCATGCAACTCCTGTACCTGCAATCTCCAGTCGCACGTCGCATCCTGCTGATTCAACTTCTCCAAGCGTCCACAAATCGCCGGTCACGATGAGCAGTGAGTCCCAGCGCTGCAGATGAGGTCTTTCCCGTAGTACCTCTTATTCACTTACCAGAACAGGAACCCTCTGCCAACCCGACCCCGGCGATAAGGTAGGTACCGATCCGACATGAACGACCTGCAAGTCACTTATGAGAAAGAGCACAAGGCGATGGGAAGGCAGACACGAATATAGGAAGGAAGGAAGCCAGGCATATGGGGAAGGAAGCCAAGCATAGGCGGAAGGAAGCCAAGCATATGGGGAAGGAAGCCAGGCATGTGGAGAAGGAAGCCAGGCATATGGGGAAAGCCGGGACCTGGTAAGGCCTGATGGGGAAGGAAGGTTGGCCACGAGATTCCTCGTATTTAAAGACCGCCCTCCCCAGGCCTTCAGGGAGCTGTTCTCTTCTCCCCATCTTCATCACATTCTTTTCGGCCTTGACAAACATTCTTGTGCCAACATCATTCTCACCGGTCTCCCCAGGCCTTGGGAGCTTTCTCTTCTCCCCATCTCCATCATCCCATTCTCTGCCACAGTTTTTATTTGTCCCTTTTGGCCACATCATCCGTCCTACAGTATCATCATGTCCTAGTCAGGCGACCAAGAGACAGCTCAGAAACTTGGCACAACAGCTCGTGTCCCAGACAAGCATCGGCATCGACCTCGAGTAGACGTTGACGATAAAAGAGTTGTGCCTCACCTACTACCGTTTGACCAGCACACCCTTCGGCATGCCAACGCAACGGAGCAAAGAGATGCACCGCTTCATCGCCGAAAAGATTTCACAGCTCACAGCGATGCTGATAGTATGTTCCCCTCCTCCTATCGACCAGCCCCCTCTTACTCACAGCGTCGATCACAGCGTCGAGGATGATCAACTCCCTCTCTCACCGTCCTCACGGGCTGCGTCGCCGAAAACCCCTCTAGTGCCCTCTTACTCACAGCATCGAGATCATGGAGGCCACTGCTGCTCCGCAGCCCTCCGTCAGCGATCCTGAACCCGAACACCCCCTGGCCACGAGATTCCTCGTATTTAAAGACCGGCCTCCCCCGGCCTTGGGAGCTTTCTCTTCTGCCCATCTCCATCCACATTCTTCCACTTCTCCCCCATTCCTCTTTTCTTGGGCAACATCATCCCTACAATGCAGCGCTAGAACCGCAATTCCCCCTACGAGGCAGAGCTCCGCAACTTGGCGCATAATCTGGTGTCGCCGACGATCCTCGGTAGGGAACTCCAGTGGACCTTGGCCATAAAAGAGCTTTGCTGCGCGTACTGGCGCCTAACCACAACGCCTTCGGGCCTGTCGATGTCGACCAAGTGAACCAAGGAGATGCATGACATGATTGTGCGTATGATGGCGGAGCTGACTGAGCAGCTGAGAGTATGTTCCCCTCCTCCCATCGACCAGCCCCCTCTTACTCACAGGATCGAGACCATGGAGGCTGCTTCACAGCAGCCATCCGGCAGCACTCCCGCTGAGCCCGAACACCCCCCGACGACTCGGCTTGAAGGTACGTTTTTCCAATGTCTCTCTTGATAAGCACTGCTGTTGGATGGGAATACTCGCTAACATGGATGGTTTCAGTTTGTCGTAGTGTTCCAGTCCTTCAACTGTCTCTCTTCCACAAGACATCACCAGGTCATCTGGCTCTTTCTCTTGATCCGTCGCCTCATTGAGGTGGTCTCAGTATACTCGATCAGCTGCTTGGAGAAGCTGGGAAGAATGTCCGGAAGGCGCGGGGTCGCAAGCGTTGATTTTCTTGATGTTTGTTTTGTCTTCCGAACTGGTGGACATGGATGCCATCTGTCGGGCAGTGATGTGATGGTGGAGTGTTTGCATTGGCTTGTGTCTTCAATATACACTTTTCCGTCCATTCTCCAAGACGATATGATGTTATTCCAACTCCTTTAGTCTTATTGAGGAGGTGTATTAGACGGTGTTGTTGACATTGAGTAATGGCTGCCATACATTCGTCAAGCATTGCCTACGTTCCACTTGTGACTTGTGATATGGGATTTGACCTTGCATCAGCTCGTCTTCAAGGCATTGTCAAGGTGTGGGATCCATAGCGTGCTTGGTTGGAAACTGAACCCGGTTCACCTGGCGAACCAGTCCTCCATACCCCAAATATGGGGTGGTAAGCTTCGTCGCCAAGTCGTAATCTCCTGTTTGGGCAGATCAATGCATCTTCTCCTCCCTCCGTCAACGGACTCGGAGCTGCTATTTATAGCTTCCATCCATGGAACCTGGATCCGCGATCCCAAACCGTCGTAGCATCGACACCCGTGCACGGAACGTTGACAGCTAGTGCAGTCAGAACTGCAACGGCAATCTATTCGGCAATAACGAGACAATTTGGAGGTGTGAGCTGATTGGTTTGCCTTACACTCAGCTTCCATCACCACCGCACGACACCAAGGACCACAACATCAAAGGACGGAATCCATACTAAAGTCGAATGTCGAGAACTCTTGGCTTTCCTATTCCTCGGTTCGTGATGGCATGCTCCGTGATTAACTGGCAATATAGGGACTTCACGAAGGGATCTTGTGGGTGCTATTTCCAGCTTACGATGCTGGACGGACCGCATCGGACGGGGAGTTGTTGATGATGAAGATAAAAGCTCGTGTTCTCTTCGCCAGGGAAGAAACATGAAGGCATCCAAGGTGAACTGAACGAGTAAACCATCGTCCATCTCAGTCTACACGCCAGCCTTGTCAAGATGGTCCAAAAGATCGCAGTCCTGTTTCTCGCAGCGGCGAGGTCAGTCCACCCTTTACCCTCTCTCATCATTCCCACTAACACAAACCCAGCTCCGTCCTCGGCCAAATCACCCTCCAACCCTCCACCATCACCACCACCCGTCGCACCACTGCCAACCCAGGCGGCACTCCCACCGTCACCCGCACCGTCACCAAGACAGAGTACGACACCATCACGGAGACCGAGACCCAGACCGAAACCTCTACCGCGACCCAGATCAGTACAAGCATCAGCACCACCACCGAGTCCTACATCCAACAAGTCACCACCACGGTGATCTCCACTTACACCGTCTCTGTCACCGAGTCTCGCGAGCCCATCACGGTCTCCGTCCCCGTCACCCAAACCGAGATCATCACCACAACCCTCCCCACCACCGTCATCAAGCCCACCATCACCACCACAACCGCCACCGCCGTCGTCACCTCCGTCTCTACCACCACCAAAACCGGTGCCTGCTCCTCCTCCCCCGCCGCCCAGTGCCCCACCGTCACTGCCACTGCCACAGCTTGCAAGTCTTGCTTCGTCCCGCAGTGCACGACTACGAGCACCATCACCAAGCCGTGTGGGTGCCAGGCGCTGCCGACGCAGAGCGTGAGTTTTCCGTGTGGAGCGGTGGATGCGTGTAATAAGATTGGGTGTACGACTGTTTATGCGGTTAGGAGTGCTGCTTGCTAGGGAATAGGGGATGGATTGGGGACTGGGGATATGGGATGGGGGATGGGGTGGATATTGAGGGATTGAGGGCGGCGGGGAGGAAATATGGAGTTTTGAGCTACATCAGTACGCAGTGGGTTTTGGCTGGGAGCCTGGCATCGATGAGAGGAAGTGAACCTAGAAGGAAAGAGTTCAGGACGGGTCAGAGGATGCTGTGCCAGGCCGGGCCGCTGCGCCGTCACTCCTGTCTTCTATTGAGGAAAGGACGAGTCAGTGTCACTGCAGCGAAGACATCAACGAGTGTTCAACTTGTATGACAGGAAGAAATTGAAGAAGCAATTATCGTATTAAGTCATCAATCTGATGGTAACCTGTTCTAAAAGGAGTGAACTCCAGCTCCATATGCCATGAACCGCCAATTGCATCCTCCTAAACGCCGAACAAAAACACCAAAAGCAAACCATGACTCCGGTCCTTCCTTGTCAGTAGAGATACCCTTACCCATCTAAACTCCGGTCCACAAAGCAAATTCCATTCTTTTCGCCGTACCCAACCTTTCCCTCAATCACTCGCCAACACCAAACAGCGCCAAAGCCATAGCCTCACACAGCATCGTCTGATTCGGCTGCCTCTTGACACTCATCAACCTGGTCAATCCCCCATCACTGCCCGCCTCTTGACCCTGCGCACACGTGTTGACACTCACGGACCTCTGCCGTCCACCCACCACTCCTGCTTCACCAGCACCAAACTCCGACGGCACCGGCAAACTGCTAATGCTTCCCCCCCTCTTACTGGCATTGCTCCTCCTCAAACTCCCCGGCGGCGATCCAGAAGAGCTTCCCAGTCCCATTCCCTGTTGCGCCATCAACGGATGACCCATCGGCATCGGCGGCCTCTGCTTCTCGTCCACAAAGCCGCCATTCCTCAGCTTCGGTGATGAACTCTTGCTCCTCAACGTGGGCACCGTAAACCGCGGCGCTTCAAACCGGCCACTGCTTCCTCCCGACGCCGAACCAGGGAGTCTGGGCCGTCTTTCAGCGCTCGGTTCCTTGCTGATGATTCCCCACAGCTGCTGCAACCATTTCTGCTCCGCCTTCTTGCTCGTCTCAGGGGGCTCCGGTTTCGCAGAGCGGCAGGGCAAGACTTCGGCACCGGCCATTTCACGCGTAGGCCAGGGGAACGAGACGGCCATTTCTCGGAGAGTCAAGCTGTGCATCTGCCGGAGGACGATACGGATTTGCGCTTCGACGTTGATCTCCGGCTTGAAGTACCAATCTTCTCTCTGCTCGAGGCGATCAGCAATTTGGGTCATGGCGCCCACGAGCCAGTCGATCGCGACGTTGTCCGGTACCGAAGAGGCTTGTTTTAGCAGCCAGTCCAGAGTCTCCGGGGTACCGGATTGGTTGAGGATGGGGATGCTGCGCTTGTCGTGCTCGCGGTCTTGCAGCTTGAGGATGAAGTCGTTGTAGTGCTTCATTGAGGAGAGAGGCAAGCCGGCGAACTCCCCGCGGTTGAGAGCGTGCACGAGCTCGTCGCCAAAGGCAATACCGGCTTTGATGCCCGAGTTGAGACCGCGGCCGGGCCAGAAGTGGACCGTCATGGCGGCGTCTCCGGCCACAGCTACGAGAGCGTGAGGACGCCGGACGAAGCGGGAGTCTTCAAGGGGAAGCTGTTGCACGCCTTCGCGCACGGCTTGCACGACGATGGGAATGCGCACGACGTTGATGACTTCGGACTCTTTGAAGCCGAAGAGCTTGAGGCCGTCTTCGATGGACTTCCAGAGGGAGGAGTCGCGGTGTTCCGAGGGCTTGAAGACGCGGTTCTCGGTGAAACCCTCCGGGATGGATCCGTCTTCGCGGCGGAAGCAACCCGGGGAGCCGAAGTGTACGGGCTCACCATCCACGCCGACCATCTTGTGCCATTCGTCTTCCGTCAACTGCATGTTCAGGTATCCCTTGCCGTCGTGGTCCGAGGCGTTGAGGAGGTACCGGGTTTGGCCGAGGGTGAGGAACATGTTGAGCGGTTGAGACCAGGGAAGACCACCGGCGGAACCACGGTCGAAGGCGAGACCGAGGGCATAAGACCGACCGCGCTCCTTCTCGTAGCCGCGGAAGTAGTCACGCCTGACCCAGGAGGCGGCGCCGTCGGTGCCCAAGAGAACATGGAAGTCGCCGCACTTGCCGTTCTGGAGCTCTTCCCGGGTGACGCCCTCAGCATGGAGGTGAATCAACCCACGCAAGTCATCATCCTGGCATCTCTTGAGGAACCGATCCTCCACCTTGCGAATCTGGATGTTGGCCGAACCAGGCCAGACCCTCTCCGGCCGTCCAGCAAAGAGTGCCTGGAAAGACTTGGGAGTCAACAGATCCGTGACCGAATCCTGCAGCGTCACGACCTGATCTCTCCTCCTGGCATTCGGGGGATATCCAACCTCCCCAGTCCTCTCATCTCTCACCCACCTCCTCTCCCACACGTGCACCTCGATCTTTCCACCTCCCTTCTCCGCCAGTGAGATAGCGCTCGCTAGTCCCGTCGGTCCTCCACCAACAATACAAACCCTCAACCTGCCCACAGGATACTTGTAAACCACCAACTCCTCACAAGGCAGCGGCTCCAAATTCCTATGCAGCGTCGGATCAAAGAAGAAATCCACCACCTGCCTCGCCTTCTCGCACACCTCCACCTCCGCCGGGACATTCGCCTTGATGAGAATAAACCGCATAGCCTGCACCAACGGCGTCACGCCGAAATCGGCATGTCTGTTCCCAAACACACGGTGCATCACCGCCCACGCCACGTGCGCCACACTCCGGCACAGCTCGCGGTTGGTGATCACGTCCCGCAGCTCCGCGTTCACCCACGGGTTGTTGGAACTCATCGAAATAAAACGCGTGATGAAGATGCGCGCCCGGTCGAGGTCGGTGCGGCCGTCGGCTACCGACGATTCCCCGTAGCGGGAGCCGGCCCACGCGTCTTCGTAGGCTACCGGGAAGGCGATTTCGTCGTGGGACGGTACCACGGGGGTAGCATATGGGCGTGGGCGCTTGCCGAAGCTGGCGGCTCGGGAGCGGGAGGTCGGTTGTGGCGGGGATAGGGGCTTGGTGAGGGTGGATTTGGAGGGTTTGCTTCGGAGCCCGCGGCCCCGGGAGCTGCTGGAGGAGGGCTGGGAAGGGGGAAGGGGGAAGGAGAAGCTTGGGCGGGAGCAGTCTTGTGAGGTTGAGGAGCGGGAGGACATGGAGGACATGGAGTTGTTGTAGAGGTGACGACGGGAGGACATGGAGGACACGGAGGAGCTGTCGTTGCAGTAGAACTGCTCGGATAGCGAGGGGGATGGGACCCGGGATGGCATGTTGGATGTGATGAGTCTGGTGATAGCCTGAGAAGAGAAGAGGTGATAGGGGGTTGTTGATGATGGTATTGTACTTGTAGCTCGTGTCGATGGTAGCTCTTATGTTGATGTAGTGTTCGTCAGTGATGAGTAAGGTAAGTTGAGGATGTATTGGATATCTTGTTGAGTAATCTAGGAATGTATAAGAGGTATTGTTGTACTTGTAGTTGTGATGATGAGGTAGTAGTGAATAGATTGTCCTCTGATCGTTCTCATCTGGGGTAATTATATCCGTCAAGAACCGAGGAAGCTTTGCCTCCTTTCCAGAACAAAACCACTAATCCTACCTTATACACACCAGACACTCGTCCGAGGGTGGGAGTAGGTAGTACGGTAAGGCAGTGCSGCACTGCCGAAGCAACAGGGGAGTCAAGCTGAGAGGAGGAGGATGTGGCCTGGATGCTATGTTGCTGCCTTGGTGCTGAATGAGGCGGGACACCTGGAACAGCTCACTCCAATCCGTTGCAGTTGTACGGGCAGGTTTTAGGACAGAGAGGCAGAGTCCAATTCTGGTGGTTGTAGGATTCCATCGGCATGCAGGCAGCCTAGACCCAACCGAGAACTCTCTCCAATCCATCGGTGGCGGGCATCGTACAGCGGCATGCTATGTATGGCACCAGAGATTCTGGGGATCAAGCCAAGTGGAAGCCATCAAATCGGGACAAGACAACCAAGACTGTCCAAGACGGGCAACCAAGAAGTATGCAAGTCAGCACCATGACCCTCCAACTCCAACGGCAGAATCGACGCCCTCAACACCCTTTCTTGGCTCCTATTGCGACCTTGGCTGACCACCGACCCCTATGACTTCGCAGGTATTCGTTCATTCAAGCGAAAGGGGAGTCCGACGGAGACGCATGGACGCGGCTATTTTTGCAGTGCGTAAGGCCCAGTCTGGTTTCTGTTTGGCAACAAAGAATGTGTTTTCCCCAGTCATATTTCGAACCTCTCATGCTCTCCTTGCTTGTGACAGGTGCAATCATGTTTCAGACAGACATTGAAGATGCCAAATCGAGTGCCGCATTCGTCTATGATGGGGATCATCCATGGGGATTGGCGACCATGGTAAACAAAAGGGTCTTATCTCCTATTTGCCCCCCTCGCTTGCGTGCATCGTAACGGTTTAGGTGATGACGAGAGATGGTTTTAGCAACATCAACGGGTAGAAGCCAAGGGCCCAAGAAGCAGGGTAGGGGTTACGGTTGACTGGTGGTAAGCGCGATGGTGTGTGTGTCTCGTTGGTCTTCTTTGGTGACGGTTGATCTCGTTGGGCAACAGCGTGCCGTCTCTATCCAAAACCCCGGCACCGGATCTCAAGCTAGCCGCGTAGCCGCCGGTACGATGAGACATCAGACACCATAAAAGAGACCAGAAAAGATCGTGAGTGGCGGAAGGAGACATGAAATGACATGTTGTAGAGCCGAAGTGTGTTCGTTGTCGGTCACTGGTGTGTGCGACATCAAAATAAATTATGTCTGTACCACTAGATGACAGCCACGCGGGAGCTGCGCCGCACATGCCTCACATGAAGGTACCCGTGAGGCAGTGCGCCCCTTTGTGCAAGAAAAGACACAAGACATGGCACCGCTGGAGGTAGACATGGGGACTGCTGCTGCCCTACGAGGGAACATGAAAATCTGGGGACCGGACATGGATCGAAAAGATAAAGTTAGTGCACAGCCGCCTAAATCTGTCTGGTCGTCCAGTCGTCGAGCCGAAGCATGGATAGAGTCCGATGGACGGATCCAGTGTCGGATACCTGTCAGCCTGCCTGCCTGTCATACTTTGATCGCTTAGTGCTGTACCCTTGCAACGGTTGCAGTGCAATGTGGCTCACTCACGATCGAGTCTCGATATTGATTACTGAGTCGTTCTCGCTTGGATGTCCACGTGCCCAACGCAGACATGAGAATATCCCGGAGGAGCTCGGACTGATGAACAGATGTGTAGGTAGGTAAGCTCGCTTAACGCAGCCAATCTGCTTATATCCGATTAGACGCATGCATCAATGGCCAAAAATACTGTTGCGCTGCCCGTTGAAGAGTGAAAGAACTGTCTGGTGTCTTGGTGTCTCGTGTCGCTGTCAAGGCTCCAGAGTCAATGAGTTGCACAGACCAGGTCGACGATGTTGTACACTGATCCTTCCATTCGTCTGGGATGACATTGCGACGAGTGAATGATTGGGCCCAATGGGATGTGCGTCTCATATTCATTATATTTGCACGGTCAGGTGGCGTACAAGTCCGAGTGTTCGGGTGTTATGAAGTTGAAGCATCAACATCAACGCCAGGCAGGCAGGTTGCGATATGGTATTTGGGAATGCCCTCCTTCTGGGGCACGGTCGGGCACGGGTCTTGTTTTGCGCCGCCGAAGTTCATCGTCGCGATCCGCGAGTCCCATCCAGTCCCGTCTCCCCGCTGGAATGATCTCTGATACCGACCGTAAATCCGTCCCGTAGTTTGCGAAATCTGGATCGCATTGCGGCTCAGTTCAATATAGGGCGCGGCAGGGAGGCACAGCGGATATAGTGGTCGCGCCTCCTTTTTCGTGATATCGTGATCATTTCGTGTAGCGGCGTGGTGGTTGGGATGTCAACGGAAGGGTTCGTCCCGTCTGGAAAAGGGAAAGGAAGCGACGCGAGGGTCTTGGCTTGCTGGTGGTCAATGCGTCAGTATGGGGCTTATGAGGAATAGATCCGCTCTCATTTTCAACAACAATCACTAGGCGTGGTGGCAGAGTGGTCTAATGCGCAAGACTAGAAATCTTGTTCCTTCGGGAGCGTCTGTTCGAATCAGGCCCACGTCGCACGATGACCATCAATAACTACTTTTTTCGACCTTGTTTTTATGCATCTATTGTCTGGCAACTCGCTTCCTTTTTCTTTTCTTTTTTTACATATTTTTATCTTCTTTCATAAACCTGAGATAGTCGAATATCATGTGCTGGTTGTGCATCTCCTCCAGCGGTTGTGGTAGATCGTCAGCTTTTACAACTTTGAGAAACGTAGAACATGTTTGAGAACCACAAAGGTCCATAGGAGATAATGAACAGAGTTCCCCAAAGTGATATATCCAAGTTCAATCCAGTGTAAAGTGCTAGCAGATATAGATTTGTATCATATATCTAGTTTCCTCACATGTTCGTCCGCTAATGAACGTGAAGTACTCTACTCCAGTCTACCAAGGATCAAGATCAAGTGACAACTCCATACAAGTTGCCTTTTGTGACAAGGGCTGTAGATCAGGGCTTGGAACAATAGTTCAATTCAGCTAATAAGTTACTTTGGTCTCGAAGGCCTTGTTGATCTTCTCAACCTCCAGGAGAAGGTTGGGCTTCAAGGCCTTCTTATGCCAAAGGGAATCGGTACGTGTCGGTACGTGCTTGAGGTACGCATCAAGCCTTTTCGCCTCAGGCTTCAAGGCATCTATCTAGCAGTCTTCATACATGTGGATCTTCTGAATGCCTTCGTCCATTCTCCATCTTCTGGCGCTGTCCTTCATCCGGGCGCCGTGCTTCTTGCTTGGTTGGCTGTGGCTGCTTCTGGGATGGCTGGGGATTGTCTCATGGTGTTTCATCAGCGTCTTCGGCACTTCCATAGTTGGCTCGCTAGCCCGAGGGTATTGAGAGGGGTTCGGGTAAGCAGTGCCAGTGGCAGAGGGTCCGGCCGAGGTGAGTGTTGCGGCCGGAGGCCACCGGGCATCTCGAGGCTAATGCCAGGCGTTGAGGCTCTGCTGAGCCTTGCGACCCTGATCCTGGACTGTGGACGATGTCCGTGTGACACAGGGGCAGATCGGCCGGACTTGTCTCCGGGATCCGATGAAGGTGGCCAGGACAAGGACATTCGGAGGATAAAAGGAAGGCACTTCTTCCTCGTTAAAGGGGAAGGAAAAGAAGGCAACTTAGACCAGACATTCTTTACTAGCTGGAACACACTTGAGCTTCGCTCCAAAAAGACCTTGTTAAGTTTTTCCCTCGTGAACCCCTTTGTCTTGTGAAACTGACCACCAGATCTGCTCCTCGCTGTGAGAAAAACTAACTTAGAGGGCGAAGCTTCGCTTCCCCTATCCCTGGTGGTTGAATGGCTGCTGTCTAGTAAACATCCATTTTGTTCCTTCATTGGAGTCCTGACAAAACTATCTTGACCAATAGATCTGCTCCTCACCATAAGACGTTTGGTGATGGGCTGCCCTATTCTGGTTTTGAGTGTTGTTTTGCTCCATTTCACCACCGAGCTGGGTGCGGGGCGAGTGGTGATACTTGGGCTTGATGGGGCTCGGGTCGCGGCGCGTTGTTCCATAACGCGTAAGATGGAGGCGGCGTCCGGCGCTTTGTGACCCGTCTGTTGAATGGCTTGCTGGAGGCCCGCGATCTGATCTTCAAGGGTCTTGAGCTGCTCAGGGTTGACGAGTTTGTCGAGGATGTCGTTGATCTGGTTGTCTTTGGCCGTGGTCCAATCCTCGATGTGGCCCAGGGCGGACTGTTGGCGGGTGGTTCTTTTGTGGAGGGCCTCGAGTGCCTGTTGGTGCTTCCTGGAGGCATCCCGAAGGTGTTGGATGGCCTTTTGGCGTTCCTCGTCCTTCTTGCCGTACTGGGCGACGACGGCCCAGACTTCAGAGGCGAAACGGGAGCTGGCCTGCTGGACTTGCTGCTCGAGACGGGCGACAGAGGCCTGGGATGCCTCGATGACGGCATCGAAAAGGTTGATAACGACATTTGTAGTTCTTCTTCAGGATGTCGTACTGTTCCTTGAAAGTCGTGAGCTCCTGGGAATGCTCCTGTCCAACAGCAAGGGCGATTTCGCGGACATGGTTGTGGGCCGCGGCGAGTTGGTCGTGCAGGGTGATGAGCCAGGCCGGAGGGTTGTTGACTGTGACGGATCCGGTGGGGATGTCGCCGTCGTTGTTCATGACGATGTCGAATTCTTCTGGCTTGTAAAGCACCAGGGAGTCTTGTTCGACGGATTTCATGGAGGTGTCTTGGGGAGAGTTGGTGTGGGGGGCCATGATGGCAGAACAATGGTAGTAAGGGTTGTTCGAGAGGAAAGTAGTTTATCTGTGACAAGGGCTGTATATCAGGGCTTGGAACAGTAGTTCAATTCAGCTAATAAACTACTTTGGTCTCGAAGGCCTTGTTGATCCTTTCAACCTCCATGAGAAGGTCGGGCCTTAAGGCCTTCTTATACCAAAGAAGGTTGGTACGTACCGAGCCCTGTGTGCCAGGCATCGGCGCGAGTCTAGTTCCTCTGCCTACAAGTAGATCTTCTGAATGCCAGCCTTCGTCCAGTTGCCCGTCGGTAATTCCGGTCGGCAGTTTGACTGATGAATATCGCCGGCGAATGTCCGTGTGACACTGCGAGACCAGCAAGGAACGACGGGATTTCGAGACGCTCGTAGACAAAATCGAGCTGCTTTCGCCGATCAAAAAGGTGGTGTGCTTGGGGCTTGGATCCTGACTTAGCTCTTCACGATGCTGCCCACTTTTCCGCGATTGTCCCTACGATGACAAAGAATTCCCCGAGCCGTGCAACATCCCCAAGCGTCCCCTTTTCTCGTCAGCATCACCAACTCTCGGAACCTGTTGGCTGCAAGGTACTGCGCTGTCAGTTTGGGCGGTACAGAGTCTGAGATTGAGACTGTGACGGGATTCACAAGTTTGATGAATTAGAGACACAGAGTGACCATCCAAATGCAAACACCCGCATCCGCCAAGTTAGTGTTCGGTGCCGCTGTAGAGGTAGCCCTGGAGAGGAAATGCACGCCAAGACCCTCTATAACAGCCGGGTGTTTGTTGGTACAGCTGTATTACAGCTTAAACGAACGCATTCCATGCTGTAAAGATTTCTGGTTTACAGCTTGAATGAACGCATTGCTGTAAGATTTACAGGTTTATCTTGGTACCGAGGTCGTGATACTTGGCATGGTGTTGAGGTACAGGTTTACCTTGGTTAAATATACAGATGAATAAATATACCGGGCAAGAACCGTATTAATCAAGTTACCGAGAAACCATGACAATGGTCAGTTGATTGTCGGAATCGTGTGTATATAAGGCGGGGGTCTCCAGTCGAATGGACCATCCACTCTTTCTTGTCATAACCTTCCTCCTCTTTGTTCCCATACATAAACCTCCATTACCCAAACCAGCACTATCAACACTATCAACACCAGTGCAGCTGTTGTAAGACTGTACCTTAAAAACTGAGATGGGGTTTTCCTACCGTAATACAGCGGCACCGAAGACACGCTAAACAGAAAACGCGGGTAGCACGGCGCGGCCAAGTTGAAAGCAGCATAGTCGCAACCCAACCGAAGGGGGCAAGTTGTTGGTTCCCACCCAGGGTTTCCCACTCCTCTCGGCGGGCGGCCACTTTAGGATACTTTTTCTTTTTCCTCCCTTCCCATTCCCCTTTCTCTTCTCACATCCGACTCTTGTCCCGCTGGACTTCTTTTCTTCTTGCGACAGCCGCTCATTCGCTCTCCATGCGAGTGGGAACACTTCTCGGCGGTCGAGTCATTGTCGCAAGCATCTTTGGTCGGGATTGCGGTTTCTTCTTTTTGGACTCAGCTGTAAACGACCACCCACCACCTCAGCCGCTCGCATGTCGATCCTACCTACCTTCTCTCAGCCAGCCCGGCGCCTCCTCATCCTTCTCCCTGTCGTTTTCGTTACACTCGCCCTTCTCACCGGCCTCTTCAATCATGAGTCCGTTCGCTCGACGCTGTGAGTATCCCGTCCTCGATCATAGCCCCACCACTTGACCGTCGCTAATCCGTTGTTCCTCTGGCAGGCCAAAGCTAGTCATGCCCACCAAAACCTCGTCCTGCGCTGCCAACCAAAGCAGTGGCCGGCTCGACAACCTCTCTTCCATCATCCAGGCACTCTACGCGCCCCTCGTCATTCCCATCACTACGCCCACATTCACCGCCCGTGATGGCACCGTCAAACGTCTGCCTCCAGTTTCAGAGCTGATCCACCACGAATCCCTCGGCAAGCGTATCTGCATTCTCGACGTCGACACGCGCCCGCACACCGACGCCGGCGGCGTCTTTTCCTCCTCTTTCCCGACCTGGGACGTCCTCACCCCAGCTTCTGCCGGGTTTCTCTCTCACTACCTCTACACCTTAATTCATGGCTATACCTACAAGTTCGTCCAGGCGCCTAGATACAAGGACAGAGCGCCGCACTGGATCAAGGTGATCTTCACGCAGGAGCTGCTGAAGAAATATGACATTGTGGTGATGCTGGATTACGACGTCATCTTTCCCAGCCCGGAGCTGCCGCTGGAGTGGATGCTGAACTACTGGAAGATCGACGACAAAGTGATGGTGGTCATGGCAGAGGATCAGGATAACCAGTTCACCCACGACAGCAAGGGGGGCCTAAACGTCAACACGGGCTTCATCATTGCGCAAGCGTCGGAAAACACGCAGAGAGTGTTCAAGGATTGGGCGGAATGTCCCGAGGAGACGAGATACAAGGGCTGTGCGAATTGGAAGGACATCCCTTTTCACGAGCAGTCGGGTTTCAGCTCCTACGTGAGGTACGACTTCTTGGACGGGTTAACGATTGACGAGGAACCGGGTAAGAGCATGTTGAGGACGCTGCCATGTAATGAGGCGAACGGGATACCCGAGGCGGAGCATATAGGTTGCACGGGACAACTGGTCAGGCATTATTGGCCTGATAAGGAGCTGGCGAAGAGGGAGTTTAATTATAACATCATGAATGCGATGCTGCCGCTCTTGCTACAATCAGCCTTTAAGGGAGACGATGCGGCGAGTGTGGTGGTAGATTATAGGAACAAGACGTTGGTAGGAGATCAGATTCTCGATAAGCCTCTTTGAGGCGCCCAAGGGTAGGGAAAAAAAAGGGAAAGAAAACCGTAGGGTTAGGGTTAGGGATAGTTGAAGCAAGTGAATATGGCTACGTGATATGGGAAACTTGTAATATAGATTCTTTATAGGTGTTAGCGTCATTCTGAAATGTCGTAGGAGGAAAAGAAGTAAACCTACTTTCACCTGCTTCGTGTTATCCACGCTGGCGGACGTCTCTGTATCAGAGGAACCGGTAGCTGGAGCGGCTGGGAGCCCGGGGGTAGGCATACGGGTAGCGGACATAGCGGTGGCGGCGGGGATTTGTTGCAGAGGTGCAGGGCAAGACTGCTCTTGGCCCTTATCGTCTTCCCAACACTCCGTATTTGTCACAGGGTTAGCCTTTGACATTGTCGCACTGCACTGACTGCCTCGTATAGCAGTTGCGCGCAGCTGCATGTGCGCGTCCACGGACTGGCCTGTCTGGGCTCTCGCCCATATAGCCAGTCCTCCACGCACATCTTCCTTTCCTCTCCTTCGCACAACAACGCATATCTTACCCTATCCCCAAAGGTGCCCTCTCGCCCCGTGATAGTTTGTTGTGCCTACTATGGCGCTGCGCGCGCTCACCCGAGGGAATAACGATTGCAAGCATCTCTTCAATCATCGCGACGTCGCTGACCTAGCGTCACCGACTCGAATCAATCAAGACTCGTCACCAGAGCAATCAGGACCCCGCGTCACGATCCCAGTCACGAGCCAGGTAGCCACCAAGCCGGACATCGCCAGGAGCAGCCCGCACCATTTCCCTCTTCTACCTGTCAGGCACATTGACCCAGCGATCAATGTCCAACAACAACACCCATTGTGAGAAGATTCTGGGCGTTTGCTGCACAGACCGCTAGTCCTTTGACAGCGGTTCTGGCACTTCCCAGAATCCCCTCCTTTGCAGACCTTCTTCCTCTTTGTATCGCCAGCTCTATATAGCTGGCGATCCCTTCCAGCCTCATTTAGCTGGATCCCTCAATCTACATCATTCCCATCATTCGTGATCCANGCGGTTCTGGCACTTCCCAGAATCCCCTCCTTTGCAGACCTTCTTCCTCTTTGTATCGCCAGCTCTATATAGCTGGCGATCCCTTCCAGCCTCATTTAGCTGGATCCCTCAATCTACATCATTCCCATCATTCGTGATCCATCTCATACCCATCCTCCGCCGGTGACCGACAATTTCCTCGCCGTCAGTGCGGTCGGCGCACTCGCAGTCGTCGACCCGGCCAACCAGGAGAGGTAATCGGACGTCGCCCAGGCATTGGAAACCCTCAACGACCAAGCGGTCCAGTCTAGCGTTGACACTTAGCACGCTTTCGACCTCGCCCAGCTCCCCGTCTTCCGCGCTGTCTTCACCGCTCTCATCGCCTTATCTGTGACGATATCATCAGCGCTAGGACCCAAGCACAAGAGACAGAGGACGAGCTTGAGCTATCAGAGACTAAGCTCGCTTCCGCCTGTTGGAGGTAACGAGATGAGACAGAACAAGTGGCAGTGAATGTGGGGGTGAATTCGGTGTGTTGATTGACTTGAGAGAGAGAGAGAGAGAACAGAGCAGGGAGGACGAAGTCCGACGTGGTTTATATACAGGGTGGCTATGTGTGGATCGTATCCACTTAGACAGGACGCCAAAGAATGGGATGGCTTCAACACCGCCCAGCAGGAGATCAAGCGTCTCAACAGCAACATCGCTACTATCCAAGCCAAGCACCTTCTCCACGAGCAGGAGGTCGCTAAGCATCACGACAACCAACTCAAGTCCCTTCGCGACACCCACTCAAGTGAAGTTGACACCCTCCGCGCCGACATCGCCGCCTTGAGGAAGGAGCTTTCAGAGCTGAGAGCCAATTCCAAAGCTGCTCATCAGAAACAACGTGCCAAGCACCAGAAGACAGTCAACGACCTTCGCCAACGCATCATCGCGGCTAAGGCTTCCAACACTCCCCTCCCCGACATCAAGGTTCCCGACGACGAACCCAGCGACGACGAGCCCGAGACCATGGCCATCACGGACGACGGCAGCGGCCATAGGTCGGTGTCACGTATCACCGTATCGCCCGCGTTCGACGGCAAAGGCACCGCTATCGAGCGAGCTGCCAAGTATCGCGCCTGGCGTCTTCGCATTCAACTTGCTTGGTCTGACGACCCCCAGCTCTTCAACTCTGAGCGCAAGAAGTTCTCGCTGATCGCCCGCTCCATCGAGGGCGTCCCCTTCGAGGCCATTGAGACGGAGCTCACCAAGATCCTGAGCGACGAACCCGCCAAATGGACCACGGCTTCCGAGTTACTGGCCGAGCTCACCCTGAAGTACGACAACGCTGACGTCGTCGTCCATTGTCGCCGCCAGCTGGAAGAGCTGAAGATGACCAAGGGTATGAAGTGGCAAGAGTTTGAGGACGCTTTCACCCGCCTCATCGATCGTTGCAACTTCGACGACGGCATGAAGATTTACTACCTACCCCAGAAGATCTCCGAGCGCGTCTGTGCCGCCATCGCGTACCAGAACCCTCAACCCGCTGACAACAAGTACGACGAGTGGCTGACGCTCGCTCGCAACCTCGCAAAGAACCTGGAGGACAAAGACTGGCGTGATAACAGTACCAACCCCTTCTACAAGACCGGTACCAACACCGTCGACACGTCTAGCATCTCCGCTTCTGCCACCGAGAAGACCGTTAGTCAAGGCGGCTCAACCATGGACCTCGACGCGATGTCCGCTTCTGATATCCAGCTGTTGCGTATGATCGATGACGACGTCTTCGAGTTTCGCATGAAAAACGGCATGTGTACTCGCTGTGGCAGGAAGGGACACTTCTCAGCCGAGTGCCGCTCTCGCATCAACTTCAAGAAGGAAGTAAAGCCCCGCAACAAGAATAAAAGCAAGAACAAGGGCAACAACAACGGCAGCCAACAGCAGCAGACCGCCCAGGGCCAGTACGGCTATGGTCAATATCGCCCCTACAATGGTGGTGGCCATCAGGTCAACGCTGTGGGCACTACCATACCCGCCCCCGGCAACCCCGCCCCAGGCTACTACCCGCCGCCGGTCTGTTACCCGGTCCCTGTCTACCAGCCCGGCTTTGTCGGCCCGGTTATAGGTGACGAGACTGGCTCCGTGTCCGGCCAGGGAAAAGTGCAGCCTCCCAGCTAAATCGCGTTTGGAGGCACCAATCCAGAGGGCAGGAGGAAGGAGGAAGACAAAGGAGTGTCCCTGTACAGCTAGATATTATAAAGATGAATAGATCTTCAATAGATAGCCGTTACAAACACCCTAATTCATTAAGTCTCTCCATTCACTTGTCCCATGGACCGCGTAAATGTGACGAACCGTTACAAGCACAGGAGTATATCGCTGGGAATAAGAACAACGGTCGCAGTAGCCAAAAGGTACTGATTGATTGTGAAAGCTAGTTGCTTGCTGAAGAGCCAGTATCTAAAGAGGCCTGGGAAGGCCGTCTTTATATA
>RAON01000059.1:0-155327 GCA_009805295.1 Neurospora sp. FGSC 6877 | reverse complement strand
GGCGCCTGGAAGGTGGCCAGGGGGCGGCGGAGGCGGAGGCGGCGGGGGTGGTGGAGGTGAAGGGCCCGGTGCCGCGGCTGGCGCAGACGGTCCGGTAGCATCGGTGACTTGAATCTTGGGAGTCTCGGTATCGCTGGGTGTGATGGGTGTCTGGGACTCCATGCTGGGATGCGAGGGACCGGTCGTGATACCATCTCCTTCCTCGGAGTCGCTGGCATCGTACCTCTTGACCTTCCCCGTGAGCTCGTTGAACATGCCATTGGCCTGCTTGGGGTCCACGACGGGCCTCCTGATCTTGACCACACGTGGCTTCTCGTACACGATCTCGCCGTCGTCCCCGACCTCGACATCGCTCTCCTCGAGAACGTTCTCGACATGCTCTGACCGGGAACCAACAGGCTTTCTGGGTATCTTTGTCGACCTCTTGACGCTGCCAAGCATGCTGTTGGTGAAGTCATTGGGTGGCGCACCCTCCGGTGTGTCGTCCCCAAAGCCATCCATCTCCTCCCGAAGAGCTCGGAGCCTATCCGAAGGGCCAATCATTTCGCCCCATACTCTTCCTTCAAGCTTGAACTGCGTCTTTTGGCGCTCAATCTGCATTTGCAGGCGCTCAAGAAGCCTCTCGCGGTCGAGGATGCCTTGCATACGGGCTACGTCTTCCTCACCAAGCTTAGCATTGCCCTTGGTGGCGTTAGAGGCAGCTACATCTTGAGCGTCGCGAAGCATGAGGTATAGTTCGCGGGTCTCTAGCTCGTAGCGTTGCGCCTCCTTTGCCCGCAGGGTCTGCAAGCTGGCAAGCTCCGACTTGAGGCCTTCAGCACGCCGTTTCTGGGCCTCAATGAACATGGCTTGCTCATCAATCTGCTTTTGTAGCTTGGCCACAAGACCGTCCGCTCCCAAGGCCAGTCTCTCCTTCATCTCATCCCTCTCCGCCATAGCGGCATCCGCTATCTGCCGGGCTTCGAGGGCCTCATCTAGAGCCTGACGAGCTTCAGAGTCGGTATGGAGCTTATCTAACAGACTTTGAACGGTGAAGTTGAGACTCTGCTTGAGGTCCATGTCCGGCAACCGGCGGTCCATAGCTACGTAGCTGAGCATAGAGTCCACCAGCTGGAACATGCGCAGTCTCTCCTCGCCATCATTGTCCCTGATCAACAGCAAATGCTGGAGAGCAGATACAAAGTAGTCCTGCGTCTTGGTTCCATGTAACCGCTGCTGGATAGCATCTACAATTTGTACCGGGTCGTTGAGATCCTTAACCTCACCTTCGATACTATCTTTGATGCTGCTGTTCTCACGCTCGAGCATATCCTCATAGTCGATAGCTTCGTTGGAGCGGAACCGCTCGATTTGCTTGTCGATCAGCTCATACTGAAAGGCCTCCATCTTGTTCAAGATGCGCCTGATGCCACAGGCCGTGAACTGCGCCCGAATGTGGATGCGCAGCTGCAGGTCCTTCTCAGGGGCATCGACCAACATGTTGACCAAGATGAGGGTAGCAACGGCGTATTCCATGAGCAGATTCTCCATGCCAATGCCACCACTTCGTACCTCCTCGCTAGCACCAACCAAACTGCCCATCTTTCCGCGGCCGTCGACGGTGACCTCAACAAGGCGCATCCAAGCATCGAAGCGCCCGTTTTCGCCTTGCTGGGCTTTGACGACGTCCATGGCCTCGATGACCTTGACATGGCCCTTGCCTTCGCCCCAATGGCAGAGGAATGTCAAGACTTCGCTGACGAGCTTCCGGGTGGTGAGTCGAGGTGATATCAGGGAGGTGGCCAGAGCCACAATAACCTGTTGGTGAGCTAGCGCATCGTCTGCGCCAAACTTGTTGTTCATAAGAGCCTTCAAACACTTGACAATGTCATATTCTCGGTCCAAGTTCTTATCCAATCTTCCATTATCCGGCTGAGCAGGTCCGAGGGCAGTCCTTCGGTTCATCTTTAGCAGGACATTGGTCAAGGCTATCTGTCCCTGACAGTCGATGAAGCGCTTAACCCAGCCGATCTGCTGTGTTCGAAGGTTGACTTCCAGTCCTCCGAGCCCTTTGCTGTCCAAAGCGTTCTCCATGACCTTGCGCACATACCACTCGGGGCTGCCTTCGTCATCGGAGGATTGGGTGATATCGACACTGCTGTATTGGCCAATCTTGGCCGTCTGCCTGCGCTTCTGTTCGCCCTGCCACTCGGTGAGTCGGTCCTGGTAAATCAAGGTCCATTTCTTTGCGGCGGGGTATGCGATCATCTGGCGCTTGGCCTGGTCCGGGAGGTTGTGCCATCCTCGCTTTTGCATCAGGTTTATGAACATCTGTTCGATCACATTGTCATCGTCTGGCTTGGGGAAGTTGAATCCTTCGGAGCCCTGGTGACCGGCAGCGACTTTGGTTAACCGCTGGGTATCTCTGTCCTTATGGGAATGGTGAGAAAGGTAGGATGACTGAGACGAAGTACTAGGGAGTCCTATCCTGGATGAGCGATGGCTGGTTCCTGGGGCTTCTTGATAGGGTCCGTCCCTACCTGAGTAGATGCTGGTATTGTCGCCCGAACTGCGGGTTGTCATGTACGAATTGCCTCTGGAATTGTACCCGGGCAAACTGCTCTCTCTTGGTGGCCCCCATTGCTGGTACTGGGCCTGGCGGCCCGTGGAAGCCATGGTGATATTAGCGGTAGCGAGAGTTGAGCGCGAACTTGATGCGCTGGGTGAATGCCCATTATAGGGGGAGTTTGGGCTTTGGTCGAAGGTGGGATACTGGTGAAAGTCACCGGTGCCTTTGTTTAGGTGGTGTGGGACTAGGTCTCGCCTTACGGGCATTTGGTCGGACCTGGGAAGGTGGTCGAGCGCGACGGGGGAGCGACGGTCGGAGGGAACAGAGTCATAGGGGATCGTCGTGACAACCCCTGCCGTCATGTTAAGGCCAGATTCGGGCGTGTCGGGACGGTCCAGCGATATTACAGACGAGTCCCGGTAATGGCGCGAACTGCGTGCGGTATGGGTGCTGGCGGCGTCGTTGTCGGCGGCAAGGTATCGGCCACCCTCATCGCTCGCGTTCCGTTTGTCGGCCTTGTTCTTGCCAGTGGCTCTCGAGAAGAAGGAGGATGCCTTGCCGCTCGAGGAGGTAGCCCTCCCATTCTTGTCGTGGGAAGACATGATGCGGGCGGGAGGTGTGAAACAGCCGCTTCGCTACCGGCAGGGCAGTACACTAGAGTACAGTCCCAGCAGCGCAAGCTGCCGACGTGTCGTTCGGGGGTGGTTCCTCAGCAATAGGCGAGCGGGTATCGTGGGTATCTGGATCTCCGTAGAGGGGCGTCGAGGGGTGTCGAGGGGCCGCGGAGGGTCTCGTCTCGAGGCTCGGGGTGGGTTGTTGTATAGGCAATCAATGCGCGGGTGGGTCAATCGGTAAATGAGTGCGTTGGAATGGATACGGAGCAAATGCCGTCAATGGACTCGGTGTCTGAGGCCCTGGGTGGATCGCATCATGTTCTTTGCGGGCAATAACGGTTGGTGAGCATGGCCGTCCTGCTGCATGAACCGGTGGTGTTTAGCATGAGGTCAAGTGGAGTGTTCGGAAGGTAGCCGTGCCTGGGCAAGCTTTTGCGCAGCGGCGGCCGGGAGCGAAGGGCTTCGAGGTAGGCTAGCACTGTTAATGGTAGGGTAGCACTAGGACGAGATGTGTATGTGTGCGTGACTAGCTGACCAAACTAGACTGTTTTTGCCAACACAGTCCAGATGGAAAATAGATCTTCGAAGGGAATGGAACTGAAGTGAAAGTCAAAGGGGTCAAGTCGCAGACGTATGAGCGGGCGCAAATTTCCGTACCCGTGTGTGCCCGTGTAGCGTAGCCGGCGATACCTGGAGATAGTAGTAGTGTAGGATGTCGTCGACTTCGACGTCTGGGTCTAGTGTTAGAAGTATAGAGTAGTTACCTAGTAGTGTACTGGTACTTGCGACCTGGCTACCTCTACGGCAAGGAGGGGTGATGAATATGCCACACCACAGCTCGCTCGCTACAAAAGTGCTAGAGTAGATACGCCGAGGCCGAACTAGGAGAGCAACAAAGTCCCGTCAAATCGTCAGGGCTCGTCAGGGACGGACTCTCCCGTTCGAGGGGTCTGGTGGATTTCGTCCAGGTTGTTGGCGGGAACTTTTGGGTGGAAGCGCGCGCGCGCGTGGGGCGCTGGAGGGCCTGTCTTGGACGGGCTTAGTTACCCACTCGGACGAAATTGAAGGTCGATTTAAGATCGGGCGGCAAATGAATGGTCGTCTTCTTTGAGCGATGATTGGGAAAAAAGGAGCGATGGCGACGACGACAGGTGGAGCGTCGTCCTGATAGTGGCTGGCTCACCCGCGAATTATCAGCTATAGAGGCAGCCTCGGGAAAAGGAGAAGCAGAGGCAGATGACCATTCAGAAGTTGCAGTGAGACTGAGGTGAGTGGTTGAATGAAAGAGATCACTTGAAGTGAGGTTGGGGTTGCCGTATGAACGTGAACAAACGCTCGGCAATTGCAGTGGGCACTCATCCATGGTGCGGGAGGGTGCACCGTGCACTCTTAACAGCTGCACCTTCTGTGATGGGAGACCTTCAAAGTCGGGCAGCAAAGGGGTTTCGATGCGCTGAAAGCGGTTTAGCTGGGCACATCATCACCCCTGATGTCTCGAATTACAGGCGGGGAATTTGTTAGTGGTCAAGACGCAGGGACTGTTTCTTGTTCTTCACGAGCGCGGGCATCAGCCATTTTCCCATCCAGCATCCGAAACATCTCCATCTGAACCGGTGGTTCATGTACAAGTGATGGAACCACAAATCGGCCCAGAGTAGGATGAAACTGAAAACCTGGAAAGAAACTCAGAGAAAGAAACATATCAACCGAGTACTAAAAAGGCCGTCTGTCAACCTGAAATATACGTATAATGTTGAAGAAAAGTCACAGTGGTACAATAAGACTCCATCCTCATATGCTCTGGTGGCACATTCAGCGGCGCCATATATGTCCACATTACCATGTAGCATAGCGGCTGGAACTATGACTTGGCTAACCTTCCCAAAGTGCCCTGGTGGGGGCAGATTAATATGATGGAATCACGTCGAACTGATATTAAAATTGGCTGATGATCCCTTGCCCAATCATCACCGTTCTGTCCGAGTATCATTGTCCCTGCTTCTCACCATCCACACCAAAAGAGGTCAAGATGATCTGAAGAAAAAAACAAGTCCTCAAGCTATGAGCCAGAAACACACATGTGGACGTCAAGGACTCTGTATAAAAGGAACAAATGTTGTTAGTTGAAATACATCATCTAGCGAATACAATTGGAGATTCTTACATGAGGCCGTTGATGCCCCTGGATCATCAGGGCAGTTCGTTTTCTGCATCTCGTCAACCTCGAGGGTGTCGTTGCTATTTTGGGGCCCTCGCTCGGAGTCGGGCCTTAGCTTGCCAGGCCCGCTTTCTAACAGGCCCAGTCCAGGAACGCTACAGTGCACTGTTCCACAACGCCTGGGCCGTCAAGGTGGCCATTGCGCGCACAGTTAGCCCGGTACACCCTTCCGCACACGATTACGTACCACTTTTGTAGATGTTTGTCGTAACCTCCGTAACAGGGGCACTTTACGCCGCGGCACCACATCTGGCCTGTTCAGCCTCATAAGGTAGCCTTTCATCACGACCTCAAGGCCTTTTCAGCCGAGACTTATCACATTCTGTATCTGGACTCGTTAAAGTCCTCACACGGCAGCGCGCCAGGTTGTCGTCATCATGGGCTCGAACTTTTCCGCGATCAAGGTGAGCAAGACGAAGACACAGATATTCCATCAGTCACGATTGTATGCTGCTCGTTATCAAGTTACTAACCTCTTCGAATACCTATAGACATTAATTGTCCCCGCGATCATAGCCCTGCTTCTCTATCTCGTATTAACATTCGCCGTCATTCCCATCTGGCAACGATACCGCAACCGCTACAGCCAATATCTCCCGCTCGAGACGATAACCGATGGAGCATCATCCCTGCGTGCACGCATCACCGATCGCATCACTACATGGTTTATAACTTCGGCGTGGAGGACCAGACTGCAAGATCGCATCGATGTGGCCGATAACCGCCCAAGCACTGATTTTGATTCGGATGATGGGGAGGAGCTGAACGAAGTGGACGAAGCTCTCAGGAGGGCTCTGGAGCGCCGAGAACAGCCTACAATCGACGATAGCAATAGGAGGCTGAGTAGAGAGTCAGTGACCGTATCTTTTCCCCCCTCAGGCTGCCTGAGGCTAACAAGATGGACAGTCTGGAACAGGGCTTTCGAGACGATAGCGACGAGGAGACAGATGATCGCACGGGGAGGTAACATGTTAGCTTGGCTAAGGGTGTTAACGGCAATGGGCACAATTTCGAGTTCATGAACCAACGACAAAGGAGATACACGCAACATCATATTGGAGTTATGGCATACCGAAACATTGGAGTTACGGGGTTTGACTGGGTTTTCTTGGACATGGTAGGGGAAGCACGGCAGAGTACTTGGTGATGTGAACACTTCCTCGACGTGAGCAGGACGGAGTAATGCCATAAAGTGCTATTCTGAGATTCATGATCTTGGGTTTCTGTTGGCGACCGATGAATAAAACCTTTATTGCCATACTTCATTGTAATACTTTGACTGACTCCTTTCTTTTAACTCTCTTAGACTGGTGATACATGATTGACCAACAGCTGGCTTTGCTCGGCAGAATTGACTCTTTAAGACGCAGATTATCTCACAACCATTCCGACGAGTGGTCTATATCAAATTTCGACCTTCAATCTTCAAATCCCGAATTCCGATATCAGCTCCGGCATGACGATCCCGCCTTGTTTACCCACGTGGTGCCCCGGAACAGCGGGTCCGGCATCGTGGGGTCAGTTCCCCACACGGTCCCGGAGGCCCCACCAAAGCGCAACGATGTGCCCCGTCCGTACCAAAGTTACCGCCCGGTATGAACCGTTCGCGACTGCCGTTAACAACCAAGATTCGCGGGCTTCCGAAGATCAACACGGACCGGGAACTAGACGGAGCCTTCGAACCCACCGGCGCGATGAACTTTTTGCTCTTGGGATGGCAGCAGTTCGTGACCGTATTGGGCATCAAAACCAATAATTCTTCTATACAGAATGAAAGATTGAATCCACGGCTAGATAACAAGAAAAAGCCAATGGATGCCGCGCCGAGGCACCCTAATGTCCCACCGTTAGTGGCATGCGGGGCAATGTGATTTCTGTAGCCCGCAATCCGCACTGAATGCCGCCTGTCAGTCTCTCAGTCTCCGATCTCCGATTTGCGCAAGATTGACAACAAAGACAATTTCTGTCTCAAACTGGACTTGACATTTTTCTTCTTCGCCCAACTTCTCTGCCTGTAACCTTCTGGCATATCAGACTATATCTTTCTTTCAAGCTGAATACTTTTGTTTACACTGTAACATATTTTCTTATCTAACCCCATCTCTGATACGTTTTCGCCTTCACTGGCCCCGTCTACCTGACTTATAAAAAGCGAAGAACGGCCATCCTTGTCCGGTTCCAGTCGTTTCCTTTGGACTCTTTCTTTTTTTTCCGGGAAATCCAAATTCTTTTTCCGCATGTTGGCGCGCCCGAGTCCAAGGTAGCACCCACAGTATCACCCGGATACACACCCAGGACACCCACACATCGCCCGCACAAACCAGAGACAATGACGACACCTCAAGAACAGGCCATCGCCTTCAAGAACGAGGGCAACAAGGCCTTCGCCGCCCACGACTGGCCCAAGGCCATCGAGTTTTACGACAAGGCCATCGAGCTCAACGATAAGGAGCCTACTTTCTGGTCCAACAGAGCCCAGGTTCGTGCCGCTGCCCGCATCGCCTACAGTCGCCAACGTCGTCTCCTCCCCGACAATCGCGCCTTTGAGTGGTCGCGTGACAACTAACCGCGAGTTCTTGCCCCGTCGCATAGGCCCATCTCAAGACAGAAGCATACGGATATGCTATTCGCGATGCCACAAAAGCCATTGAGCTCAACCCGGGCTTCGTCAAGGTACATCCAAGCCCTGGCTGACACTACCGCAGCCTTATCGCCCCTCTCTTGAGAGGAGTCGCAAACCTGAGTAGTGGCTAATCTGTGCCCTGCCCCTCCATCATGTCTAGGCCTACTACCGTCGCGCTACCGCCTACGCCGCCATCCTGAACCCCAAGGAAGCCGTCAAGGATTTCAAGACCTGCGTCAAGATTGCCCCCGATAACAAGGATGCCAAGCTCAAGCTTGTCGAGTGCGAGAAGATTGTGCGCCAGCTCGCCTTCTTCGCCGCCATCGAAGTCGGCGATGAGCTGTCCGCTGCCGAGGGCCTCGATGTCGATTCCATGGCCGTGGATGCTTCCTACGACGGCGTGCGCCTGGAAAAGAATGAGATGACACAGGAGTTTATCGACGACATGATCGAGCGCTTCAAGCACGGCAAACTGATCCACAAGAAATACGTTTACCAGATCATTATCGCCGTCAGGAACATTGTGTACAACGAGCCCACCATGGTTGAGGTGGACATCCCCGAGGACGTGCAGTTGACAGTCTGTGGTGATACCCATGGTTGGTTTGCCCTTGCATAACCCCCTCCGAGCTGATGGTTATTGACAAATTGTGAATAGGCCAATACTTCGATCTGATGGAGCTCTTCAGGTTGAACGGTTTCCCTACCGATAAGCACTACTACCTGTTTAACGGCGACTTCGTCGACAGAGGCTCCTGGTCGACTGAGATTGCCCTCCTCCTTTATGCCTACAAGTGGTTGAGGCCAAACGGCTTCTTCATCAACCGCGGAAACCACGAGACAGACGACATGAACAGGGTGTATGGCTTCGAGGGCGAGTGCAAGCACAAGTACAACGAGAGGTGAGCGAGCCGAACACTTTGCGCCCATTATGCGACATCTAGAATTTTTGAGCTAACAGCTGACATTTTCTTTCCAGAACCTACAAGCTCTTTTCGGAAAGTTTCTCAGCCCTCCCGCTCGCCACCTTGATCGGCAAGAAGTTCCTCGTCCTCCACGGCGGTCTCTTCTCGGACGACAACGTCACGCTTGACGACATCCGTAAGCTCGATCGCCACAAGCAGAAGCAGCCCGGCCAGGCTGGTCTCATGATGGAGATGCTCTGGACAGATCCTCAGCCGTTCCCTGGTCGCGGCCCCAGCAAGCGCGGTGTCGGCATGCAGTTCGGTCCCGACGTTACCAAGCGTTTCTGTGACAAGAACGGTTTGGAGGCCATCATCCGTAGTCATGAGGTTCGCATGGACGGTTACGAGGAGGAGCACGACGGAAAGTGCATCACTGTCTTCTCGGCGCCCAAGTACTGCGACATGACGGAGAACAAGGGCGCTTACATCAACATTGGCCCCGATTACAAGTTGAAGTTCTCGCAGTTCGATGCCGTGCCGCATCCCAACATTAAGCCCATGGTGAGTCCTCGTGACCCTCTTTGACTACCATCACCGTACCGAAACTAACCCTTTCTCTAGGCATATGCGCAAAGCTCCGTCATGTCGTCGCTGATGTAAAAGTTGGATGTATTTGTATAGCACAACAGAAAATAAAATGGCGTGAATACATCGGGTTGCTATGTAAATCGGGCATGTTTTGCAGGGAGAATGGTTCTGTTTTGGCTTTTGATTGCATGTGATAAGGCGTCGCGCGCAGGAGTATCGGGGGCATGGTGCTAGGATTCTTCTTGTCTTGATGATTTTGTTCCTTCTGATGTCATTTGGGTTCCATAATGGTGGTCTTTTCTGGTCTGCCAATCAACAATCTCGAGGTTGCCTCGTTCATAACTCCGTCGGCATGGTTCCGCAAACTTGTCGTAAGAGTTAAGTCTTCTGTCTTCTCATAGGGGGCCATAACAATTATGTACCTCAAACAGAGATAGAAGCAAGTAGTCCGTATGACGCTCTGAATCTCGTGTACAGTCGCTGACCCAGATCATTCGCCGCGATGGCTGTACCGACTAAGCCAACTCTTCCTCCACAGGGATGGCCGTTGAACCAGGACGAGTATAGTCATCTTCCCTCATCTTCCTCACATTCCCTTCTTGAACCTGCCGTAGCTACCAGCCTCGACCTCTTCCTACCACAGGACTCTCATGGCCGTCCAGCCCAGGAGCTCTTCCAGTTCACTGCGATCCTCTCTTCCCAACTCCTGGACAAAACGTCCTCCTTCTCAAAGACGAATCCCCTCCCAAGTCTCACCTCATGCCCATCCTCGAGCCTCACCCACCCACTCACCACAGAATCAACCTCAACCTAACCCCAAACTCTCCCCTCTCCCTCCCTCCCGACCAAAGTCCCCAACCAATCCCCACACCCCACCACCCTCATCAGCAACACTTCCTCCTCCCCTCCGCTGCCGCCCACTTTATGGCCCGGGTAAGCCGTAACCGCCGCCGCAAACCCCGCCAAATCCTCCCTAGGCACGCGAACCCAGCACTCGGCGCCCTTGACGAGCAAGATGTCGATGGCCAGCGAGGCGCCGGTGTCGCCGAGGAATTGGCGGAGGGCGGTGGTGAGGTAGTGCCGGGCGGTTAGGGTGTCTAGTTGGGACGAAGGGGAGGAGGAGGGGGGGACGACCAAAGAGAGGTGGGCGTAGGAGAAGGGCGGGGAGCAGATGGTTGTTTGGGAGAGGGTTTGGGATTTGATGGTCTTGGATTGGCGTTTGGTGCTGGTGGTGGGAGGGTCGATGTTCATTTTCGTTAACATTGTTGTTGTTTATTTTGCGTTGATGGTGGTTGTACTTTGGAGGCTTCGCTTTGGCTATGTGGTGGCTTTGTGTTTCGGTAGATGAGATGGGCCGCTTGATGGATGAAGGATGAATTTTTCAGTGTCGATATTGCTGAGATGTGATCAAGTCAACCGGCTGAAGGGACTGTTTTGAGTTTGGGATGGTTAAAGCTTTGATGACAGATACTGTGAGTTGTAAGTGGAAGATTTCAGTTCCGGTTCGAAATGTCAAAATGAAACTTTTGAACTTGTTACCTTTCGTCTGAGCTACAGTATCAGGTCTTTCTAGACATTTACCCTTCGTTCTACCTACAGGATGAAATTTCAATCACAGCATTAGATTTCGAACTATCTCTTTTTCAAAGGTCAGGAACACCACAGCCAGCTGCATGAGATGGAGAAGTGCGTTGTGATAATAGCTAGTGTTCGGAGCGAGGCCAGCCAGCTGGCCCCATCCCTTCCCAGCGGATGCAAGGCTGGATCCTGGGTTGTGGCCCGTGTAGAGCTGAATTTGGGGTTGCAGGGTAGCTAAAAGGTAGGGAGAAATCTTAGCCTTGAAATTGAGGTAAAAAGATAGTTAAAAGGAGTTAAAGTCTTTAGATATATATAGGTAAATGCAGGTGTAACTAGAGGTACAAATGGAGGTATAAATAGAGGTGCAAATGGAGGTGCAAATAGTAATGCAAATAAAGTATGATTAGGGAAAGGTCCAAAGTGTACTAACAGCAATTATACAATAAATGTTAGGCCTAACAATTAGTTTTACAGTGACGTGCGGGAAAAGCGGTTCGTGCAGTAGCGAGATGGTAGTGTGTGGGGGGTTTCTATACGGGACCGCCCGCGAAAAGCACTAACACCCTAACCGCACGTTTAAGCATCAACCGTCGTGTAGGTATATAGAGATGGAATGTTTGCATACGTCTGCTTTCACATGAAAAGTTGTATGTACCAATCAGGGACCCACCTCGATACAGGCATATTGCTGATAAACACACAATGCCCCACACTTATCGTCGGGTCTAGCTACGTCACTTTCCCTACCGCGGCTCGTCCATGACAAAATTGATGAGACCTTTAGCCGTAGCCTTAGCGGGCGATCAACCAACTGGGCAAGTAAACCAATCCAATACCGCTCGTTATAAGTATGAAAGGCCGTTACAAAACTATAATAAGGATTATGATAATTCGAAAACATATCGGCTAGAGTCCCTTAGGGATATTTTTATCCAGGAATTGCTTAGAAGTTGAGTTCAAAAGTGTAATAAAGACGCTTGAATGCGTAGTAAGAGTATACCCAAGATATAATGTACTGGCCATGACGTGTTCGGTTTATTCTGACGACCATTCAGCACGACCTTGATGGGTGCGTGATACCCAAGACATCGAAAATACTACGGCTCGAGAGTGTGATGCTGGGGATTACTGCGGGAAACATAGTTTCAAAATCCTTTTCTACACTACCCTCAAGTGTACGACAGCTTTGCGCATCATTCCTTACTGAACGGGCAATGAGCCCATCAATTTTAATACATCCAGTTTCCCTCGATCGCTCCTTGTAACCTGATCTTCAAATCCGGCGTCCTTGAAAACCACCTCACTTGACTCTTTCTACATAACGACGACCACAGACCTATATGTCACTGTGTCTCACTGCCGCGCCTACGAGCTCACGCCATCCTCGAATGATACCAAATAATACCTCCCACGCCTTAATCTCAACCTCAACATCATGGACCCCACACGGAGCATGGGCTCTCTGGGAGCCATCCCCGTGGATAACCTCGCAACCCTAGCCGGACCGGCCGTCGTTCTCGCCGTGGCCTACTGGTACATCAAAGTACACGGCTTCATGTACGCCGCCAGTCTAGCATGGACCGTGGTGGGGGTGATCAAGACCATCTTGACGGTGCCGTTCAACATGGTGTCCTGGGTCGTCACCTCGATTCTCATGGTACCGTACTACTTGCTGATGGTAATCCTGTCGCCTCTTGCGTGGTTATGGTATGCGGTCATGGCGCCGTTCCATTGGTTTTTGGGGTTTTTGGGGGATCCTTATGTCAGTTCTGTCCTACTCCCCTTCACTCACTCACTTATAAACAAAAATTACCTGCTTATAACTGACAAATTGTTTTCCCAAAAACAGCCAGTCATAGTCTTTCTCACCATCGCCTCATTAATTGGCACCTGCTGCGGCCTCCTCATGTCGATTACTTCCGCCGTAGCCAGCTCCTTCATCCACAGTTTTGCCTCCTCCTCCATCCGTCCTAGGAAACAACCACCAACTGTCACTTCCACTAACCTCAACCTCACCAACCCCGCCATCAACAACAACAACACCAACTCCCGAGAAGCCAGAGAAAGAGACAGACCCTCCAGAACCGGCTTCCTAAACCCCCTAGCCCTCAACCCCGTCTCCTCTTCTTCTCAGTCACGCACCCGCTACAACCCCTACGACGCCGACAACGAACTAGTCCACATTGAATACCCCAACCTAAGCGACACCAATTCCCCTACCCTTAAACAGCGCAACAACACTGCCGGAACCTCGTCTTACGTTGACCAGCAGCAGTCACAGTCACAACGATCACCGAAGTCGATGTCACCCGGTCCTGCGCAGTTACATGCTAGACCGAGGTCGGCTGTTTCTGTCAAGAGGGGGTTGGGGTTATCTGCTATTGGGGGAGTTGGGGGGTTGGGGGTTGGTGCAGGTGGACCAGGATCGGGGTCGTCGACGCTGTTGAGGGAGACGATTCAGGAGGAGGAGGACAGTGGGTTTAGTGATGATTCTGTTTATTAGATTTATAGGGCGACGTAAGATGAAGGGAGGTCGTTTTTTTGCCTTGGAGGAGAAGATGAGAGTGTGATTACGGGAAAGGGGGGATGGCTGGAGGGAAGGCGATTGGGGTTTGGGACTTAGGGTGGAAGGATAGGAGGGTGGGAGGAAGGATGACAAGGTGCGGTTGAACTTAGACCGGCTGCCAAACGAGACGGGACGGGAATGTTGACTTGAGTCATCACTCGATGTTTCACAGGAGAATGATTGAAGCCTTTCTTGTTGGAATATATTTAGAGCAATGCCATTCCCTTGGTTGATGCATCTCATCTTCACCGCATCAAGCAAGTTCAATGTTTTAAGGCATGCGAGTGTTAGTGAACGGTGAAATCACTGATGAAATGATCATGCAGTTAATTTGTTTTGGGCTTCATCCATTTCCGCTCAGACCAGTGCCGTATCGTAGGTATATCTTGCGCAACGTTAGGTTACTCCGCTTCCAACAACCAAACGACCAGAACGCATATCAACCCCGGAAAGCCACGCTAGATGGGGAAGAGTGTCGAGGCCAAACGGAAAGATGAGGTTCCTTCTTCAAATCCGCCACTTTATTCACCAAAACGGCCCCAGCAGTGAATCGCTATCAGACCCTCACTAAGCTAACGCCATCTTCACTTACGGCACGCATCGGTCTCATTTTCGCGATCCCGATCCCCATCACGGCTTCCCGGCCGGCTTACTTGAAACCCGGCTCATACGCTCTCATACTATCCGACTCGCGCAACTGTGCTATGTAGCCTCAAGGGGACCTGTCTCCTCCCTCCTTGAGAGCGACGCTTGTTGGAATACCACCACCGGCACTTTGTTCCCTTGGAGACTCGTCTCCCATCTCTTTCTCTGGTATGAACGCCGTACATCATAAGATGCGCGTCCTTTCTTCTACGACCTATCATGATCGTCCCGTCTCAGGGTCGTCCCATCGCCTCCACTAGGTCTATAGCTGTCACTAGGAACCCAACTGGGCCTATGATTATCACACCCAAAGAGGCGAATACCCGTCTTCCTCAGGGCTGCTGTCCTGCTCACCCCTATCAGGCTTATAACTGTCCCACTCGCCCCTATTAGGCGTACTGCACTCGTCTTCCTCAGAGTTACTCCTGTGGCTCTCAGGACGGCGAGTATCAGAGCCTTCCACACCAGGCGAAGAACTCTATCTTCGCGCATAGGCATCGCGGTCCCGACCTCGATCGCGGTCACGAACCGGGGATCTGCTGCGTGTTCGGCTCCTCGTCCTGCTGTCCCGGCTCCTAACGTCATATTCTGGCCGTCTCCTATCCCGGTCCACTCCTCCTCGCCTGTCGTCCCAGTCATCACGGCGGCGCCAGTCTTCTCGGCGCGGCACGGGCCCGTCGCGGTCGTAGCTGGGGATGTAAGTGTCTACATTGCTCGGGCCACCTCCCCCTCCTGGCGGTCCACCGGGACCCCTACGTGGTGGACGGTCACGGTACCCATCGGCATGATCCATCGGCCCGTTGCCATGGTAGTCTGCGGGCATCGGAGGTCGTGGTGGTAATCCCCGTGCACTATGCCACGAGGGAACTCGCTCGTCGCCTGGTGGGGGACCACGGTGGTATGGCGGGTATCTGCCGCCGTTTGCGCCATTCCGGCCACCACCGCCGTAGCCATCCCTACCGCTGAATCCGGTATCTGGGCCTTGGCCATTAACAACAGCCCCGCGACCCACGGTGCCTCCTTTAGGCGCAGGCGGTAACGCCGCTTTCCTGTCTTGGAACTTGCGTCTGTCAAATTCGTGACTCTCCTCGAACGTTGGTAGATCGCCAGGTTGAGCTGGTAGTGGCGCAGTCCGGAAATATGGGTGGTTGAGAGCATCGATCGCGTTGATGCGTGACCTCCAGTCAAGCTTGAACAGCTCCTTAAGCAGCGAAATAACCACGGGTCCGTGCTTCTCGAATCTGCGCGTCAGATTTCCTGGCCTGGGCTTTGATGCGAATGCTTGGCCACCGGGTAACGTCCTCCATCCGGGCATCGTCTCCTCAGATGGTGTTCCGCAAAGGTCCCAAACGAGCTCTAACTGGTGAAGATCGCTTTCTCCCTGCAATACTGGCTTTCCTTCCAGCATCTCTGCGAATACGCATCTGTGATGGTTGTTAGCATGAAAGAAAGCGCATGCAAGGAACATGTCTAGTCTTACCCAACACCCCACATATCTATCGCTGTGGTATACCTCTTGAGATGCATCAGAAGCTCAGGGGGGCGATACCATCTAGTTACCACCAAGCTAGTGTAGTCACGCCTCCCCTCGCCGCTTCCCTTTCCGGGTTGGGGAATGTCGCCCTCGTAATGCCTCGCTAGACCAAAGTCGGCAATCTGTAGTATACCCTTGTTGTTGATGAGAAGATTGGCCGCCTTCATATCTCTGTGAAGAATGTGGTTCGCGTGCAGATACTTGAGACCTTCTAGCAACTGCAACAAATAACATTTGACTTGTGGTTCTGTGAAGCGGACTGAAGGGTTATCGAGCAAGCCGGATAAATCGTGGTCCATGTAGGGCGTGACCATGTACACGATAGGTCTTGTTCGCTTGTCGGCTGATGACGGTGGTTTCTTAGTAAAGGCCGTCCTCATTGTAGCTCATGACAGGTTGACCTACTTCTGGGTGGATGCTCAATCGCCATCTCCTCTAGGCGCAAGACGTTTTTATGTGAGAGAAGCTTGAGCAACTTGATTTCTCTGAGAGCGGTGATGGGGAACTGATGGGCAAGTCAACGTTAGAGACCGTCGCAACCAAGACCGAATCGAAGGGCAAGCGCGGTGACGAACCCCATCTCTCTCGTTGTGCATGATGATCTTCTTGAGTGCAACCAGGGCGCCCGTTTTCCTCGACCTTGCGCGGTGAACCTCACTGAGCAGGATAGTGTCAGTAATCGCAACGATCGCTCTGGGGAAACACACGATGAACACATACCCAAAGGTACCCTCGCCCAGTTTACCCAGAACTTCATAGTCGGCAATCCTAGAGCACCCCACGAAGCTGCCCCTGTCCCTCTGGTGCGCAATCGCAAAAGCGCGAGGAGACATGACAAGGCCTCCGCCGCCCTCCTTTGCCTCGTCGATGCTCATCGCGTGGCAGTCCTCTTCTTGTTTGTATAAGATCTTTTGGCGACGATCGGTTAAAGTTGAAGGGCCAAAAGCCAATGTTGTGTTGGAAGCTGCGCGATGTTGTTCGGCTTCGTGTATGGATATCGTCGGCGTTTTGTTTTCCAGTTGGAAAAGCAGAAGGGAAACAGGAGGATGGAAGGAATCCTCTGTCGCTTTGCGCAAGCGTCAGTTGCCGCGTGTCTGCCGGCTGTTGGTGAGTTCAGTTACCTGGCAGTTGGTGCTGTCAGGTGAAAAGGGAAGACATGAGGCGACATGCGAATTCGTCGGTTGGTGTTTGGTTCACCTTTCCATTCTTGGACTTTTAAATGTCGGATGGAAGGGAACAAAATGCCCCGTCGCCTTTCACAAGACTGGGAGGCGCGCTCTGGTGGCAGGCCCCCCGTATCGGTTCCAGCGATCGATGGAATGCGCTGCAACCTCAGAACTTAAGGTCTAGCGTACAATGCACGAGCCCACAAAGTACCCCAAGCCTAGGCCGTAACCGTAGCGGTACCTTCCACAGTTCCTAGCGCGCCTTCCAGCGACGGGAAGCGATAAGATGGGCGGGCAATGCAGACCATGACGTCTCCAACTCATCGCTTGTACTTTCGTACCCTTTCTCCCTTCCACTGTAACCGTCTGAAAATCTGTAGCCTCATATATCAGGCATCCAATCATTTGAGAACCTCAAAGGTACCTTGCTACAACCACGCATCCTCCAGTCGCGGCAGCTTGGTGGTCAGGATCCCGAAGGACGGACGACTCCATCGCCGTCTCCCCCCATCGTCGCAAAACCCACGCCCTCAAAACCACAAGGTGAGCTCCACCACCATCCATCTACATCCTCATTGTGGTCTTTGTTGATGCGCAATTGAATAAACCAACTAACATACACAAACGTCCATCCAGAGAAGGGTAATATTCACAATGGCAGGAGGCGGAGAATTCGAACGAGTCCCTCGCCCCGAGAACTACCCTCACGGGCCCGAGTTCCAGCCGCGCACGCTGCACCAGAGGTTGCAAGGGAAGTGGTGGTACCGCGTGCCTCCCAACCACAGCAAGCCCGTCTACCAGTTCCTGGGCATTGGCCTTGGTGCATCCATGTGGTTTTGGGTAAGTTCCTTGTCATTTACGAACTCTGCATATCCTGGACAAGTGACTGACTCGTGCTCGCTCTATGCGTTTACCAGATCATGTACCGGGCGAAGAAGGACGGAGCCGTTCTCCTCGGCTTGAAGCACCCTTGGGATCACTGAACGAACGGTATCGACGCGAATATTCAACGACGTGGAAGTGGGCATGGGGACTGCGTTTGGACTTTTACGAAGCGAGATGGTGGTTGGAGCAGAACATCATCGACTGGCATGGGACCTGGACCAACAGAACAGATATCGGCCCGTATAACAGGAGGGCGTCATCATCAGTCATCACTCATCAGTTATGAAGCCAGGCTGCGGATTGCGTTAGAACAACAGTCAGGCGCATCATCAATGAAATAACTATATAAGGGGGAAGAATATGAAGAGTGATTTCCGTGTACGCCACGCCAACCTTCACCAATTTTCTCATGGAACTTTCGACCATGTTTACCCTCCCACCCAAGTTCTGACTTCAAAGGGCTAGCAAGCCGAACATCGCATTCTGACTTGGCTTCTCGAACAAAGCGTGGGTGACCCCCCACGTGTCGCCTCCGTCGGTCTTAAACATTTCCGAGCTGGCAAGGTGGAAGATCTGCCACCGGTTATGCCAAACGAAGGCCTTGTCCTCGCCGTATGTTTCCGCCAGGTGCGGCATCATCTTCTCCCTTCTGGCCATGGTGTTTTCGAGCCAATGCTGTGTGAGAGTCCTATGTGTTAGCCCATGTCTCAGATCCGGATGTGCATGCTACGCTCTTCCAAAGAAAACATCGGGGGGTCTGAATCGGTATTTTTACCTCGAGAGACCTCGAGTAGTGGTATCCATTGATCCACCAGTGCTTCTTGATAACCAAGTCCTTCTGGAAATACAGAAGGAGATCTGAGGAGGGCATGGTTCCTCCGGTGAAGAAGGTGCGTGCCATCCATCCATCCTCGTAATGGTACGGCGTCGTACGGTGGCAGAAGTGGTGGATGAGAAGCTGGCCACCGGGACGAAGGGCTCTCGACATCTTGGCCATCAGACCTTCGTAATTCTTCATGTGCTCGAACAGCTTTAGGGCCTCCATGTTAGCCACTCACCATTTCTCCAAAGTATTTTGGGGGGAACCCCCAATTGATTGCTTACCTCGACGGACAACACCCGGTCGAAATAGTTGGGCTCGAATTCGTAGTCGGTACAGTTTCCAGTGATGATCCGTACGTTCATCAGGCCCAACTCCTTTGCCTTGGCATCGATGTACTCCTTCTGGGTACGGGAGTTCGAAAAGCCCACGATCTCCATGCCGGGGATCTTCTCGGCGAAGTACAGAACGGCAGCTCCCCAACCGCATCTATGACTGGGTTAGCCTCTTTCTTCTTCGTGTGTGCAATCCACGCATGGGATATTCAGTCCCATCAGCAGGAGTGATAGTGAACTGACCCAAGATCAAGGAACCTCATGCCAGCCTTCAAACCTAGCCTCTCGATGTAGAGGTCAAGCATCTTCTCCTCGGCCTCTCCCAGTGTCTCATTGCCGGTGGGATAGTACGAGCAGCTGTACTTGATCCTGGGACCAAGCATGTTCGCCATAATTCCCGTGGCAATCTCATAGTTCTGGCGGTTGGCAGCGTCCGTCTCGATGGCGATGGGCTGGTGACGAACTGTCTCGAAGAAGTTCATCTTGTACGCCAGAGTCTCCGACCAGCGCGAGATGGGAGCAAGGACGCCCGGGAGAAGGGCAATCTTGGGTGAAGCCAAATCTTCGAGTTTGGCTTTCAGGCTGGGATTGCCCTTGGCAGACACTGTGGCGATGACCTTGTCCGAGAAGGGAGGAGTGATCTCATCGAGGCGACGACGCAGCTCCCTGCGGATGAGCACGCGAAGGACAGCATGCGGGAGGACACCGCTATCCAGGACACTGTCGCAGCAAGTGTCGTTGAGGTTGTTGAGAAGCTTGCCTACAGGAAACCACGTCAGACCGGATCTCCTTACTCCGTATGGGTCACACAGTGGTGAACAGAATGTCAGCATGTACTCACTGATGAAAGGGAACATCTTGGATGACGCAGGGCGTTGTCGATAAAGAGTAGTGAATGCTGCAGTCGGCGAGGCCGCTGAATCGTGGTTGTGATCTTAGAGGAGTGAGGTGTGAGAGGGATATATCCTCTAGGTGTGGCCGATGAGAGCAGTCGGTTTGGTGATAAACTGGGAGAACGATCGGAGTGGGTTGCAAGTTGCTGCTATGGCAAAGACATCGCGAGAAGTTTGTTTTATGGGAAATATCTTTAAGTCGTGGAGGCCAGGTTCGGTCTGTTGCTGGAGAAGAGAAAGAACGAGGAAGGAACTGCTCAAGAACTCGTTCTTTTATAGATGGGTGAAGTGGGTAATGCCTTCCAGCCCTTCTGAGGATGACTCCTTGTGAATTTGTTTTGGAAGGAAGGTGCGATGAAAGAACAAGATACTACAGCCCAAGCGCCACTACAAAATGCGTCGTTTGCACTGGATGGGAAAGAGCAAGTTGAGCAAATTAACGTCTCATCGTGGAAGATCCTAGCGGTGAGTGTCTCGTCGTCAAATCAAGATGGGAAGGGTCTAGACCTCGAAGAAGTTGGGATGAAGAAAGATAAGCACGCGGTACTGTGTAGAAGGTACCTTGAAGGCAAGAACGCCCCAGACAGGGGATGACGAGGACCATGACTGCAAGGTGGACGCTGAATGAGAATGAATCGCTTTTAGATTTTAGGCAAGTCTTCGACTAGATACGCTCGCTCCGAGCCCGAGAACTCAATGGGCTACAAAAAACATTTYCATGCTTGAAACGCCTAGGCGCCGTCCATGCCTATGCTCATATATACAAAGTGTTGAACATGAGGGAGAGAGGGATCCCTCATTTAGCAGATCATTCTCTCCAATATGACCTTATACTCCTTCCTCTTCTTGGGCTCCTTGGTCACAGACTGGCTGATCTTTCCGATCAAGCGCGCAAGTCGTTGGAAGATAACGTGCTCGCCAACCCAAGCCAGAACGAGATACATGATGCCCAGGGTGAAGATGAACATCTTAAAGTCCCAGCTGATAGGAGTAAGGTCCATCAGACTTGCGAGCCCGGCAGCCGGACCGAGGATCATGTATCCCGTGAACGCAAGAGTGACAGCAATCGCAGCAACGAAGGGCCCTGTGAGTAAAAGTTAGCATATCTGATTGGGTAAGTAACAGTCAAGACTTAAAATTGGGAAGCGTACAGTTGTTCCACGGAGGTTGCCTGAAGGGCCTGCCCGCATTCAGAACCACACCTGCGAGTATATACTCAAAACAGGACGTCAAGAAGAGAGCAGTATTTTCAGAATTCCGAATGTTGACCTTCTCGTGCTCTACCTTGGGCGGGATGTACCAAGGTTGCTCACGCACAGCGATGAACGCCATAGTTTGGATGAAGATGCAGATAAACATTTGTCCAAGAAGTGGCACCAACACCTTCCGAGAGACCAGGTCGGCCGTCGGTCTCTTACGACAGAGCTCTTGGAATGGGCCGGCCCAGCTCATAAAGACGGCGATCGGTAGGATGAGGGCCAGATCAATGAACAGGAACTGAAAGTCGCCCAGGTTCGATGCTGAGGCGTACAGGAAGCTGACTGACGTGAACTGGATGGCCGAGTACAAGCTCATGTACTTGAAGCAACTGAAGCTGGTGACAAGCGCGGCTCGGCCTTCGCGAATCACTTCGGGGACGCAGCGGATGTCAAATACTCTGGATGTGAAAGGGGCGGCTACTGATGCCTCAGCCTCGGAAAGGGAAATACCGACATCGGCGGCCTTCAAGGCGCCGCAGTCATTGGCGCCGTCGCCACAGAAGCCACAGCAGTAATCTATGCTCTGCAGTTTTTCAACAAGCTCATGCTTCTCGTCAGGAGACATGCGGGCAAACACCTTGCCCGTGACAAGCATTCTCCGCATGACTTCTGGAGGCGCATAGTCGATCACCCATCGGAAAACATCGCCGCTCACAGCCAAAGAATAATTCCGTAGGTTAGAGATGTCGTAGGGAAGAGAAGCATCTCCCTCTGGCGGTGGTGGTAAGGGGAGCAAGGTGCGGTCCTCCAGCTGGTAAATCGGATTGTCGATGCTCTCCCATTGTAACTTGGCGTTAGGGTCTCTCGAATGACCAGCGACGAAGCGACCAACGAAGCAGTGAGCCGTCTTGTTAATCAGGCTGCACTCCCGCGCAACGCTAATCGCAGTCAGAATGTTATCTCCAGTCACCATGACCGATCCGATGTTAGACTCGGCGAGCTCTTTCAAAACCGGGGCCGTTGCAGGCTTCAACTTGTTCTCGAAGACAATGAATCCGACGAAGTCCAGATCTGACTCCACGTTATGCCGTGTCATTTTCTGAGCTTTCACCCAGCTAAGTTTAGGAATGTGCTTAGTGGCGCAGCCGATGACTCTGTACCCCTTGTGCGTATAGAAGTTGAGCTGATCATCGTAGTCCGCGGGAAATGATTCCGGCTTGCAAATTTCTCGCATGCACTCCGGAGCGCCTTTAACAAAGATGTCTCCGCTCTTCTGTCCAAACGTCCTAACTATAACGCTTGCTCTTCGGAGCTGCGATACGAACTCGAAAGACTTGAGCACACCCAGTTCGAATGGTGCACGTCCATTTTGTGTAGCATCTTGTCGGTCAGCATCCGTGTAGCCCTTGTCTACAGTTGGGGGCCTGGCGATGGATGGCTGCAATGTTCCTTGCTCTTCCCCGTCCGTAGCGCCTCCTCCCTCGTGTCCTTCTTCGAACGACCATCTCGTGAACTCGAACATCTTGAGATCCAGGGGATCACCAACAAGCTCATCATCGACTGAACGGAGAGAGTGGCACGTTGCCATCGTGTACAGTGCCGCCTTGAGCGTATCGGTCGAGTCTTTGATCCCGGTGCCATGATCTTGACGAGGAACAAGATCGTCTGGGTTGTCAAGGATGTCGCTAAACCGGTTGTTGGATCGATTAACCACCCGAACCCCAAGAATATCAAGGCCTTCCTCAGTGAGAGTTCCTGTCTTGTCAAAACACATAATGTCTAGTTTTCCACCAACATTAACTCGTTGTGGGCTGATACAGAAGATCTTCTTTGACTTAAGACGGCCGAGTGCGAAGTTTGTACCAATGGTGAGTGTTGCTGGCAACGCAGGAGGGACCACGATGGTGATCAGATCCAAGGCCCGAACGATGATGAGATGCCATGACAGGTTGAGCCGTATGAAGTTGATGAACGAGGCCGCAAACCCAACCATTGCAACGCATGCCATGACAGAGATGTATCGGAACGAATCGCGGTAAAACTTGAAGCCCGACGGCTTGGGGAAAAGCATCGACCGAACCAAAGCTCCTTTGGTGGTGTTGAATCCCGTTCTGACAACAAGAGCGAGGGCAACAGCCTCCTCATTGTGGTCATCTTGAGGCCTGCGAGCACGAATGATCTTGGTCCCACAAAACAAGAAGTGTTTTGCTACTTCTGGAAGCACGGTAGAGGCACCAAGATCCAGATTCCGGAGCGACTGATCGGTTGCCGGGGTCTTGGATACTGGCACGGATTCACCGGTGAGCATGCTCTCGTTAACGATGCAGTCGCCGCCAAGTAGAAGACTGTCCGCAGGAAACTGGCCGAGGCTCGGATCGCTGACCTCGTAAATGTCACCAGGTACAAGATCACTGGAAGAGACATGGCGCCCTGTACGTGTTAGCAACTTGCAAAACTACTCGGAGGGGTAGTCTCGAACTTACAAAAGCCATTCCTGAGCACCCTAACGTCGCATACAAACCGAGAAATTTCCCGTAGCCTCTTCATTGTAGATTTGGTTTCGATAAGAGTAGCTACGATGCTGCCAACTGACATGACGAAAATAGCGACGGCATAATAGTAGTATTCATCAATTGACCATAATATCAAACTGGCAATCTGGAACACATAGAAGGGGTGGAAGACCTTAAAGTCATAGTGTTAGCTCGTATACGGCGCAACAACACAAAGATGACACCTTACCTCGTCGGCCAAGAGGCGGAAAGTAGACTTTTCTTCGATGTCAATTAGATTTCCTCCAAAGACGGCATGTCGATGGCTCTTCTCCTCGCTGTCGATACCAGAGCGAATTGTTTGGACGTCTGTCCAGAGCGGATCCTTCCAGCCATTGCAAAGAATGAACTTATCCTTGAGCGGGTGGTAGAAAAAGCGCACGTAGCGGTAGTTGATCATGCGGAGGTCCTGGATGATTGGGTCATGGTCTTCATCCAACGAATAGTTGGCCAGTTTACCCGGAGTTCCGAAGACAGACGAAAGGGCGCGCCCATAAGGCTTTGAGTCAACGTTAAGGATGGCCATCTCGTTCCATGAGTTTTCAATAACCACCCACTGACAGTCCCGTAGTGAAGATGGGCGTCCAACCAGCTTGACGTGCCATCTAGGTACCCATCGGAATAGAAGCCAGCCCACTCCAAAAGTCAATAAGCATATGAGGATGTAAACAGCCAGGCCGAGAGTACTCGTGCGGAATCCAGCGATGGCGATATAGAGATCTTCGTTTACCATGTATACTTTTTGGCTGGTACGGTTTCCACCATGTCCGCTGCTTGCTGATATACCGCTGTCTCTGCGCAGAACCCTACTATGCCCAGATCTCCTGGACTGAGTTGAGGACCGTCTGTTGAGTACATATTCGTCGTCTGGAGCTTGGCGCTCCAAGTCTGATGAACCCATCTCTGATGCGCCAACGTCGCCCTCGTAGTCATCTTCGAAGGGTAATTCGTCAAGGTCTTCGACCGAGGCGACCTCGCCTGTTTCAAAACGTTCATCGAGGTCTTCTTGGTAGAAGGAGAAGCTAGTGGTAGAGTCGGCGCGAGCTCGGCGGTGGTTGAATGCGGACACGCTGGTTGGGAGCGACTCTGCCATAGGGCCAGAGTAGAGCTGTTGCCGCGCATATTAGATACAACACAGACTGCATCAGGGTAGCGGGGGAAGAATACGTACTTCGTCGTGTGCCATCTCGACATCCTCAAAGATGCTCGCATTGCTTTGGTTCGAACCCAAGGTGTAGAGGCCTGGACGGTGATCATGGCTGGCGCGCCGGCGGTCAAAAGACTGCGATGACCGCCAGCTAGCGTTGTGGGCGTCATTGACGCCGTTCATGTTGGCGCTGCTGTCGGTGTTGTTCCGAAGCTAATCCTATGTATAAAAATAGTATTTATAAGCAACTGGCACGCATCTTATATTTAGCGATGGCAGCAGCAGGACATTGCACAGAGTCCTGAAGTTGTGCAATTGGGGAATGTCCAAGTAGAATTTGAGATTCTTGCCGCGACTAAGTCAGTCGTCTGAACTTGTAAGCGCAGAGATCTGTTTGGGAAGGTGATATCGATAAGAACATGACGTCGGTTTGTTTCACTTGATACGAAACCTCGAAAACTGTATACTGCACGTATTGATCCACATTGTCGCTGGGTCGGACTTTGTTTAGCCGTTTCAAACTTTGATGTTTTACGCCAAAGCCGGCACTATACGGTCTGCCAACAATGTTGGCTTGCCGAAGACAAACTTTTCCATCAACCATCAAGAGAAGAAACAACCGAATACCAAATAATATGTGAAATACTGAGGAGAGCGGCGGGCCTCTTGTTCTTCTTCTTCTATCTCATCTTTGCTCGGCCACAGGGTTACATAAAAAACATTAAGGTTCACAATGTTGAAGCGAAGGACAACCAGTGCTTACCATGGATACCTCTGGGCTCCATGATACATAGAGGTATCTTCTATTTCATATGAGGTCGATAAGGCGTTCCGGACGATGACTGGAGACGGGAATAATGGAATTCGGCAACATTGATTTGTTGACTTGGACGCCGGAGTCACGGAGAAGGATCGTGGCCAGAACGTCCCAACGGGCAGGCAGCAAGTGGGGCAGCGACAGCTCTTGCATGGGATTTTTCTTTCAACACTGCCCGCCAATCGACTGCCAAGCATCTCCACTAGCCGCTTGCCTAGCCAGAAAGGTCGATGGCGGAGATGGGGTCGCTATCCACGGTTTTCACGATAAGCACAGTGTAACAAGGGTCGTTCTGGCCAAAACCTTGTCGGCTTCAGTTGACGATGGGGATTCGCGGAGAGCAACCGACAACCACCAACAGGAGGGAGGGAGGGCGTCGTGGGCGTCGTGATGATCACTTGGCAGATGCCGCGAAACGGTCTCACTAAGTACAACGTGAGAGAACGTGCTACATACGTGCCCGTACGTGGTGTACTGGGTCACTGCAGCATCTCGCCCACGACGGTCCAAGGCCATGATGGTTCACATCGGTCCGACCATAGTCGCTGAACCCAGCATGCCAGCGTCGACTCACAAGTCATAAACAGAAAAGTGTGCAAGTTGCCTCTGCTAAAGGGGGTTTTGTTTCATGGACTCGTTGAGAACACAGTGGAACATCAGAGTTTTCAAACTCGCCATCCAAAACCTGGCTGACCTTAAGAACCCTCTTAAGTCGGGAGCATTTACACGTTAGTAACGTGCTATGGCGGTCCCCGCGGTATGTATCTACCCCGTGCTTGACTTATCACAACAACCCGACGCCGGTGAGAAGACGACATGTAAACACCCGTCCAATATACATACGCTGTTCGGGCGGCGAAAAGCAACTCCCATAGGAGAGAGTGAGGAGTATGCCGTAACCACACGCCGCGGTATCTTGCACTTATAAGGTACCTTGTAAATGGTATATACCTACCTCTATGAAGCCAGCATGCCACCAATATCATTTACATTATGTCTCTGGCCGGGATCCCTGGTAAGAACACTAGCACGCAAGACACGCCAGCCAAATGCTGGAGCATGTGGTGACAGGAAGCGAGGCGCGACAACCTGGAACTACACTACGTGAACGCCATGCACATCGACGGGCTTGTACGTACGATAAGAACAACGGCTTGTTCGGGTTCGGAAAGGCTATCTCCCTATCTGAGGAGATTTTCAGTTAAGTCGGGTAGACTATACAATGTCCGAGTGTAGAATCAAACAAGTGACAGGAGCTTCACCCAAAAGACATGAGGGGATCGTCTCTCACGTGGATGTTCGACAAGAGCACCTGCCTTCTTTTTGCTAGAAGGTCAAATACCATTTCATTCCTTCCCTAGGGCAAGCGGCAATAGACTCGCATTGCTCCCATGAAAAATCAGTAACACAGTGGGCAGCAAGGAAATGGAAGTAGCGGACTGGGTGGTCGCCGGCGCAGTGCAGGCATCATGGAGTGGTCCAACGGGGCGCCTCCCGCTGCAGTGCCCTCGACTGCTCTCTGCCCGCACTGGCCAGTGCCCCGCAAATTTTCATAGCAACCCCATTGACAGCTTTTCTCCCCTCCCGGTCCCCTCAGACCCTCGCTCAACATTTCCTCCACTACTGCACAAGCCTTCTCTGCCTGGACCGACCGGCAACCACAGAACTTTTTGCCTTTCCCACCAGCACCGGGGTCCCTTCATCAATCTCAACACCCGACCGCTTCTTAAATCCAAATTTGCCCTTCCTTCTCCCATTTCTCCCTCCGACATCCACTGTACGTCGGCCACCGGGTTCTACCACCGCTTCCTTCTCTGTATCCCAACTCATTTCCTTCTCTTGACCAGAACCAGACAAAATGGCTGAGCCCATCAGAAACAAGCGGGCTGATCCCCCCATCGCTCCGTAAGTTTTCATCTCCAGACTTGATGGGATGCTCATCCGACTATCGCGTACCGTTACTGATCAGCCTTCCCCTCAGCACCCCCCAGAACACTCCTCTTAACACTGCCCCCATCTCTTCGCACGCTCAGCAGCCCGGTGTTGCCAGCATCAAGGAGGGTGAGTGAAGAATCTTGCTGCTGCCGAGACTTCGGTTGTCTTCTGGGCCTGTTACTAAATCTATTGTTCGTTGCAGAGGACCTTGACCGTGCCGCCGCCGCTTCCATCTTCGCCAAGGACCCCAGACTTGTGTCCCTTATCCAGGGCCGTCTCGGCTCTCTCGTCGGTCGTTCGTCTGGCTACATCGAGTCTCTCCCTACCGATGTCAAGCGTCGTGTCGCTGGCCTGAAGGGCATTCAGAAGGAGCACTCCAAGCTCGAGGCCGAGTTCCAGGAGGAGGTCCTCCAGCTCGAGAAGAAGTACTTCGCCAAGTTCACTCCTCTTTACCAGCAGCGTGCCGCCATTGTCAACGGCCAGACCGAGCCCACTGAGGACCAGGTCCAGGCCGGTGAAGAGGATGAGGAGGATGATGAGGAGACCGAGGCCGCCCCCAAGGAGGAGAAGGCTACCGAGTCTGCCGAGAAGGTCTCTGGTATCCCCGAGTTCTGGCTCTCTGCCATGAAGAACCAGATCTCTCTCGCCGAGATGATCACCGACCGCGATGAGGAGGCCCTCAAGTCCCTCACCGATATCCGCATGGAGTACCTTGACAAGCCCGGCTTCCGCCTCATCTTCGAGTTCGCCGAGAACGAGTACTTCACCAACAAGACTATCACCAAGACCTACTACTACCAGAATGAGAGCGGCTATGGTGGCGACTTCATCTACGACCACGCCGAGGGTGACAAGATCAACTGGAAGGAGGACAAGGACCTTACCGTCCGCGTTGAGCAGAAGAAGCAACGCAACAAGAGTGAGTTGCAGTTTCAACCCGAATTTTTCAAACTTGCTGACTAACAAATTGCACAGCCACCAAGCAGACCCGCATTGTCAAGAAGACCGTTCCTACCGAGTCTTTCTTCAACTTCTTCTCTCCCCCTAAGGCCCCCACTGATGACGACGAGTCCACCACCTCCGATATCGAGGAGCGTCTTGAGCTCGACTATCAGCTCGGTGAGGATATCAAGGAGAAGCTCATTCCCCGCGCCATCGACTGGTTCACTGGCGAGGCCCTCGCCTTCGAGGAGCTCGATGAGGAGGACTTCGAGGACGCCGAGTTCGATGATGAGGACGATGAGGATGATGAGGATGCCAGCGAGGACCAGGATGACGAGGATGAGAGCGATGAGGACGATGTAAGACTTCCTGCTTTCTCCTAACACATGCTACGCTTTGCAGGTATGCTGACAATTTTAACAGGAGGACGGCAGCAAGCCCAAGCAGGAGGCTGCTGAGTGCAAGCAGAGCTAAATGCTGATCCCTGAACGAACACAAAAATGATACCACTATACCACGCAGGCAAGGGGCAGAACGCCTATTGACCTTTGGCATCTGAGTTCCAAAATATTCAGTGTCACGTATGACCGCATCAGGGTGGCCGTGGGCTCAGGAAGAACAGGAGTTTGCGGATGGCCGGAGCTTGTGGTGGATTGATAGACCATTCTACGGAATTCGAATTGGTCGTATGAGGAGTTGGCTTTAGCACCTGCCTTGACGCTGTGGTTGTCTCTCATAATTCTTAGCAGGATAGTTCGTCCTGACTCCTGAAGCAGTGGCATGTTGGAGGGCAAGGATGGGAGCAGATATGCGAACTAAGCCGGAATAAGGGTCGATTCGTGCGTAAAGGGATGATATTATACGGGACAAAAGTAGTGATTCTACGAGGATTTAGGTGTTGATTTCATAGTATAGCATTGCGGGTGTTTCTACATGACAAACAGTCATCCTCCAGCGTGACTCGATGTTGACTGTCTGTGACTGTAAAGCTTAGTGGACCACGACACCGGAGGGCAGATCACCTCACCAGGGGGTTCCGCGGATGGATGTAAATCGTCATGACCCCTGTAGCCTCGCGTGGTGTAAACGGACGAAAGAGAGCCGGGTTGAGGCAGTGGAAGGCCTGAAGGAGCTGGGCTTCCGGGCAATTAGGTGATGTCTTTACTAACACGCAAGCTTGGCGGCTCTAGGACCAAGTGCATTGTCTGCAATAACTTCAGTGCTCAGAACACGACGAGAAACAAATTTGAACGAAACCATCCGAGGTGAATCAAGTAAAGCTGTTTACATAAAATACAGTGACTCGGGACAAAGTTAAGGAGGACAGCATGGCCATGCCAGGTCGTTATGGCAGTCTCCCATTCCTTGTGCAGTCAGCTCGATTCCTGAGAGTTCTTCCTCTCTTGAGGTGGAAAAGAAGAAGGGCCCAAAAAGAGGCACAGGTAGCACGGGACAACACCTCATCTCATGTCTTCATAGTTTACCTCTACGTAACTAACATTGAAGAGCAATACAGATTCTATGTTGTTTAAAGGACTGTTAAAGCGCAACCGGCAAACCGTATCACTGAGTATTTGCCTTTATGGCAGAGCTTTTGTCAATTATACGATGTCAGTGGCGCAATGCGTCATCGTCAAGATTTTCCTTTGGTCGAGCTACCCACCGAATTCCAGCCAGTAGATGAGTGTTGTTTTTGGGTTCCTGTGTTATGAGTCAAAGGCGACCCCCGCTGTCCGCGTTTTATGTACAGCGCTGTAACAACCCCCTCCAAACCCGCCCAAACCCCACCAAGGATCGCACGCAAGGTGTCTAGAGGCACCTTGGGGTACACAATGGTCCGGTAACAGGAGTCCACTTAGCTGTCCACACCTCTCCATCGAACCCGAAACGGCCCGGTGGGATTCCATCTGTTCGCTTTGCCCTTGCCGATTGACGGAGCCCAGAGATTCAGGAAAGACCTAGCTCCGACTCATAAAGAGTCCCTGGTTGCCGCGGTTCTGCCACTACGGGCCACTCTTCTTTTGCTTCATCCTCTCAGACCATCCCGACCTTGCTCCTCTTCCCCTTTTCACTATGACAACTCCCAGAGAAATTGCCCAGCCCACCGGTGACAAGACCGCCGCCCAGTTCAGCGTCTCTCCCTCAACCTTCCAGTCCCCCATCTCCAGTTCCAGCTTCATGGCGTCCGCACTCGCCCACCGCTCTGCGCCCAAGCAGCTCAAGCCCTTCAACACTGAGGACATCAAGATCCTGCTCCTCGAAAATGTAAACCAGACCGGCCAGGAGATCCTCAAGGCTCAGGGTTACCAGGTTGAGTTCCTCAAGACCTCACTGCCTGAGGACCAGCTCATTGAGAAGATCAAGTAAGACTCTTTACAAACCCGTGATAAACAGAAGCACACCTGACTCACGCGCTCTTTAAAGGGATGTTCATGTCATTGGAATCCGCTCCAAGACCAAGCTGACTGCCAATGTTCTCCGGGAAGCCAAGAACTTGCTCGTCATCGGCTGCTTCTGCATTGGTACCAACCAGGTTGATTTGGACTATGCTGCTCAGCATGGTATTGCCGTTTTCAACTCGCCTTTTGCCAACTCGCGCAGTGTTGCCGAGTTGGTGATCGCTGAGATCATCACCCTCGCCCGCCAGCTGGGTGACCGCTCCAACGAGATGCACCGCGGCACCTGGAACAAGGTGAGCTCCAAGTGCTGGGAGATCCGCGGCAAGACCCTTGGTATTGTTGGTTACGGCCATATTGGCTCGCAGCTGTCCGTTCTGGCGGAGGCTATGGGCATGACCGTCATCTACTATGACGTCGTTACCCTGATGGCTATCGGCACGGCTCGCCAGGTGCCTACTCTCGAGGCTCTTCTGGCGGAGGCTGACTTTGTCACCCTTCACGTCCCTGAGACCCCCGAGACTAAGAACATGATCTCCAACGCTGAGTTCGAGAAGATGAAGACCGGCTCCTACCTCATCAACGCCAGCCGTGGTACCGTTGTCGATATCCCTGCGTTGATCAAGGCCATGCGCAGCGGCAAGGTTGCCGGTGCCGCTCTGGACGTTTTCCCCAACGAGCCCGCTGCTAACGGCGACTACTTCACCAACGACCTCAACCAGTGGGGCGAGGACCTCCGTGGCCTCAACAACATCATCCTCACCCCCCATATTGGTGGCAGCACTGAGGAGGCTCAGCGCGCCATCGGTCTCGAGGTCGCCGATGCCCTCGTGCGCTACATCAACCAGGGTGTCACCACTGGCAGTGTCAACGTGCCCGAGGTTACCATGCGCTCTTTGACGCTTGATGAGCCCAACCACGCTCGCGTCATCTACATCCATCGCAATGTGCCTGGTGTGCTGCGCAAGGTCAACGAGATTCTCGCCGAACACAACGTCGACAAGCAGATTTCGGATTCCAAGGGCGATATCGCGTATCTCATGGCTGACGTTAGTGAAGTCAAGCAAGACGATATCAAGAATATTCGCGACAGCTTGGACTCCCTCAGCTCGCGCATCCTCACTCGCATCCTTTACTAAACGGGAAGGATCGGAACAGTGTACATGGCCAGAAAAGAGGGTTAGTGAGTTGCCTTGGGGTGCGGTTATGGGTCAACATGATATCTGGAGTCGCGGAGTCTGTCGGGTGGATGCAAAAATACCGGTTTCAACATGATTTTTTTTTTTTTCTTACGGTGTGTCCACCCGGTGTGTGTGCGTCCGAGGAAAGGGAGAAAGGGTCCAACATGACGTTTCTGGCACTGGTTCAACATCTAAAGTCTTTTTTTTCATCAAGTTTTTGGGTCATTGGGAGCGCAAGCACAAAAAAGGGCATGGCAGGTTCTTAAAAACAGGACAATGGGGGAAAAGGCCTTTCAACAAAGGCTTCGAAGAGTCGATGGTGTGCATTCCGGAAAAAGGATGGGAAAAAAGGGTTCATCACCTGGCATCGATATCCATCATGTTGTCACCAACAGTCAACGATTATACCTACTAGATAATACAGACATCTCTTCCAACCTTTCTCTATTCTGAAGCAGCGGACGGCTATGTCGTCGTCGAGATCACGGACGGAAGTGCCGGCTTCTTCACATGCTGTTATCACCATTGGATTTCCATCATTTCGAGTCTTTCGCACTCCGTCGCTTGGCTACGGCGTAACATTCCCACTCCACCAAAGATTGCAGCCATTCAGCCAGGATGTTCCGGGCTTGGGACGCGGATAAGGTCGACGATGAGGTGATGCGCACGGACTGCTTTATCAATTGTGGTTGTAGGGTGGAAGACGCTGTACCCACTTCTCCAGTTCTGTACACGTGTAGATACGAAGCCATATCAGTGGCTTCTCAGCCTGGAGACGGAAGGAAGACATCGTGATATCCAATGTCGTTTGCGACATGGATGGTGAGAAACTTGGACCGAAGATATCTCTGTGGTTGATTGTCGAATCAAGAGACATAAACTTCCTTGCTGACGGATGAAAAGCTCACATAGAATGGCTTGATCACGAAGCAGAGCAGAATCAGGACGTCGTCATGTCAGTCAGCATCACGGGTGCCATTGTCACCGGACGGCAACGAACTCACCCCAACGAATCGGCGGATAACGTCCCAGCGCGGGATGTTGACAGCTGAATAATAACAGTCGTCGCCAGTCCAGTCCGGCCACGGAGCACTAGCAGACAAAAAGGCGGCGGCGACGGCGACGGCGGAGTCGGCGGCAACAAACCACCATGGCACCAAAAAGCACCGCCCCTTCCTCCCCCTTTTTCTTGTCCCCCGACACTCGGACTGCCGGCCGCACGGGGGCTGGCGGGGCCCGTAGTCTCTTAACAGTTCCCACATGGTTGTTGGAGCCTCCAAAGCCAATCATCTTAACGAATCACCATTCGCTGGATTGGAGCTTGGCGTTCCCCTCTCTGTTGTTTCCCCCTGCAGATTCCAGAAAGAAGAGAAAAGGAAACAATTCCAATGCAATGCTGAAAGTCACGGTGTCAGCCCAGTCCAGTCTAAACCTGTCCTGGACAGACGCCATGCCATGCCATGCCTACCTATTCAATGCCATATTACTATGTACACTATGCCCCATTTTGCTTTTGCCCATCTCTCTCCTTTTCAGACGGACATGTCAATGCATTTCAACTGTCACAGACCAGGCAGACGGGGCTGTCGGACGGCAGATCGGACGAACGAACGGAAAAGTGCAAACAAACAATTGGCCCTGGGAAGACTGGGTGGAAGTTTGGAAAGTTCGTTCAGGGAGTTGTGAAAACAAAATCCTACCCTGATGAGGGGTGCTGTGAGCTGTCAGGTAGAAACACGAGACCTACCAAAAAAGTAGAAGAGTAGAAGAATGAAAGAGCCTTACATATCAAGAAGACAAGACAGGATGAGACAGATGGAAGCCCCCCGAGGACATCTTGACAGGTATACAGGTCCGGACATGAACATTCATAGGGATTTTCTGCATCTCAAGATAGAGCATAGACACCATGACCTTACTTGTATATGTTGTCTTCCGGACACCTCTCAGGACAAGACCGCATAGCTCTTCTTATACGCTACTCGGAAGTCAATCATTCTTCTTCGTCGGCCTTGTCCGTGTAGTGTACTGGCTTTCACGCAGAGCCGCGGGATTCCCAAGCCTAATCTTCTTCGCAGTGTTGGTTAGTGCCCCCTTTAAGGAGAGCCCTGCTCGTCATTTTGGAATTACGGATCCTTGGAGGGGCTTCATGGAGTCCAGCTCCCCAAGACGAAAAAGTCCGTGCTTCTGTGTTAATGCAACCGGGAGCCCAGCGACGCACCCAATTGGGCGGTGGCCGCCAATACCACCTCAATTAGCCTGCCACCACCACGGCCCGCCAGTGCTCTATCAGACGGGGCCATCACCGGGCACCTCAGCTACAAGCGGAAGTCTACCCCTAAACTTTCAACGGCATCCCGTCGTCCCGCCTTCTCGCCTACCCCGACTTTTGACTTATTGACCACACCGGCCCGACAGGCTTCATCAGGTTCTCTCTCACACACGTGCTATTTCGACCGCCAGCCATACAGAAGAGGCTGCCACCGTCAAAGAGAACTCGACTCGATCACTCGTCTCCCTCGACGAATCCGTTTCCCACCGCAAGGAAGGCAGTGTTGGGTCCCCGCTCCCGTCCTGCCCGCCCCGTTTATACCGGATTCCACAACCTTCTTGTCCTACACAGTGACAGGACCTGACCTATTCCCGGTCAGCCAAACACCTAGCTAGCTCCTTGGGCAAGCAAAGCAAACAACAAAAACAACATCTTTCAGCACGAGCCGAACCCCCTTTCGAACTCCTCGAGACCTACATCGTCTTCGACCTTGTTTGTCGGCTTGGGCTCCGTTGCCAAAGCACACACGGCAGCGACGTCTTCTATACTTCTTTAATCTTTTGCTCCACGTCCAATCCCTATTTTGTATCTAATTTCCCCCCTCTTCCATTCCCTTCGTGAATGTCGTCTTCGCCAGCACCACACTCCCGCCGGCCTTTTGATTCCAAGCTTCCGCAGCCGAACTAGCATCCTGGACCATTCTTCATTCCGGTCGTTGCGTCCGCCATAACAAACACGGTCCACCATTATCCCTATCCACCTACGTCGCCCCTAGCCGTGCTGGCCGTTCCGCCGCTAGAACTGGCTTCTTGAAGCCATCCAAATCCGACTACAACATCTCTCCTCCCTTGCTCCTGACTCGCAGGTTCGCGCCGACTTTCTCTCCCTCGAGAATACACCGATACAAGCGCATCCAATGTCGGAGAACTATGATGTTGGCACTCGAGCCTGGCAGCCCGATCCCACCGAAGGTTGGGTTGCCTCTGAAGTAGTCAAGAAGACGGTAGACGGCAACAAGGTCACTCTTATTTTCGAGTGCGAGAATGGCGAGGTAGGTAGCTTACGCTTTCCCCAAGTTTCCGCATATTCCGACTTTTGTCCTTTGGTTTAGGTGCTTTGCGGCTTTGTGCGCTTCAAGATGCTAACATGTGTTACCCTGCCTGCAGACCAAGACCGTGGAGGTCTCCCTCGAGGCCCTCCAGTCAGGCGGCCATGAGTCGCTACCGCCCTTGATGAACCCGACAATGCTCGAAGCCAGCGATGACTTGACGAACCTATCACATCTTAACGAACCTGCTGGTAAATACATACACCTTTGCGCTGACTCGCCCCGCCATCTGGCGCATTCAGAGAACATGATGCTGATAGGATGTGCTGTGCTTAGTGCTTCAGGCTATCCGCCTTCGATATGCCCAGAAGGAAATTTACACATACTCGGGTATCGTTCTAATAGCTACAAACCCGTTCGCGCGGGTTGACTCTCTCTATGTCCCAGGCATGGTTCAAGTCTATGCCGGGAAGCAAAGAGCAACCCAAGCTCCCCATCTTTTCGCCATTGCCGAGGAAGCTTTCATGTACGGTTCCTCTGTCGACCTAGTCCTCATGATGACCGGTCAATGCTAATATAAACAATAGGGACATGTTGCGCGATGGCAAGAACCAGACCATTGTCGTTTCTGGTGAGTCCGGTGCCGGTAAGACAGTCAGTGCCAAGTACATTATGAGATACTTCGCGACAAGAGAATCGCCCGACAGCCCCGGATCACGAGTGAAGAAGGGTGGCCACGAGTCTATGAGCCAAACCGAAGAGGCTATCTTGGCTACGAACCCGATCATGGAAGCTTTTGGTAACGCAAAGACGACAAGAAATGACAACTCCTCGCGATTCGGTAAATACATCGAGATTATGTTCGATAAGGGAACCAACATTATTGGTGCCAAGATCAGGACCTACCTTCTTGAACGATCGAGATTGGTTTTCCAGCCGTTGAAGGAAAGGAACTACCATATTTTCTACCAGCTGGTTGCTGGTGTGTCGGATAAGGAGCGCCAGGAATTGGGCTTGCTTCCCGTTGAACAGTTCGAGTACCTCAACCAGGGTAACACCCCAACGATCGATGGCGTCGATGACAAGGCCGAGTTCAATGCGACCAAGGCATCACTGAAGACCATCGGTGTCGACGAGTCCAAGCAAACCGAGATCTTCAAGCTTCTGGCTGGTCTCCTCCACTTGGGTAATGTCAAGATTGGCGCCATGCGAAATGACAGCTCCCTCGATCCTTCTGAGCCATCGCTGGTCAAGGCTTGCGAGATCCTCGGCATCGACGCTCCAGAGTTCGCCAAGTGGATCGTCAAGAAGCAGTTGGTCACTCGTGGTGAAAAGATTGTATCCAACTTGACCCAGGCGCAGGCTATCGTTGTCCGAGATTCCGTCGCCAAGTACATTTACTCAAGTCTGTTCGACTGGCTCGTCGAAATCATCAACCACAGTCTTGCTTCGGAGGAGGTCCTCACCCGAGTCACTTCCTTCATCGGTGTTCTAGATATTTACGGTTTCGAGCATTTCGCCAAGAACTCCTTCGAGCAATTCTGCATCAACTACGCCAACGAGAAGCTTCAGCAGGAGTTCAACCAGCATGTGTTCAAGTTGGAGCAGGAGGAATACCTTAGGGAGCAAATCGACTGGACCTTCATTGACTTTGCTGATAACCAACCCTGCATTGACCTTATCGAGGGCAAGCTTGGTATCCTGTCCCTTCTGGACGAGGAATCGAGGCTGCCCATGGGTTCTGATGAGCAGTTCGTCACTAAGCTGCACCACAACTACGCTGCCGACAAGCACAAATTCTACAAGAAGCCCCGATTCGGCAAGTCCTCCTTCACCGTCTGCCATTATGCCATCGACGTCACCTACGAGTCGGATGGCTTCATCGAGAAGAACCGTGATACCGTTCCGGACGAGCACATGGCGGTTCTGCGCGCATCAACCAACCACTTCCTTGTTTCGGTCTTGGACGCTGCTTCTGCGGTGCGCGAGAAGGATCTGGCCTCTGCCAGCTCAAACGCTGTGAAGCCCGCTGCCGGAAGAAGAATCGGTGTGGCTGTTAACCGCAAGCCCACACTCGGCGGTATCTTCAAGTCTTCTCTTATCGAACTAATGAACACAATTAACGGCACGGATGTTCACTACATCCGCTGTATCAAGCCTAACGAGGCGAAGGAGCCCTGGAAGTTTGAAGGACCCATGGTCCTAAGTCAGCTTCGCGCCTGCGGTGTACTAGAAACTGTCCGCATTAGTTGTGCGGGTTATCCCACAAGATGGACGTACGAGGAATTCGCGTTGCGGTATTACATGTTGGTACCGTCGACGCAGTGGACCTCGGAGATTAGAGAGATGGCGAATGCCATTTTGACCAAGGCCTTTGGCGCTAGCACCGGCAAGGGTCTCGACAAGTACCAGCTCGGTCTCACCAAGATCTTCTTCAGAGCCGGTATGCTCGCTTTCCTGGAAAACCTGCGCACCACCAGACTCAACGACTGCGCGATTCTCATCCAGAAGAACCTCAAGGCCAAGTATTACCGTAAGAGGTACCTTGCTGCTCGCAATGCCATTGTCTCTTTCCAGGCCTTGGTTAGGGCAAACAAAGCTCGCAATTCAGCACAGGAACGCCGCACCACCAAGGCTGCTATCACGATTCAGAGAGTCTGGCGCGGTTACAAGGACCGGAAGCAGTTCCTCGAGGTCAGGAACGACGTTATTCGCGCCCAAGCCGCCATCAAGGGCTTCTTGCGGCGCAAGCAGATTATGGAAGAGCGGGTCGGAAACGCTGTGCTCATCATTCAGCGGAACTGGCGGTCGAGGCAGCAGCTCCGCTCCTGGAGGGATTATCGCCGGAAGGTTACCATTGTTCAGAGCTTGTGGCGTGGTAAGACGGCGCGTAAGGATTACAAGGCTCTCCGCGCCGAGGCACGGGATCTCAAGCAGATTTCATACAAGTTGGAGAACAAGGTGGTGGAACTGACACAGTCGCTGGGTACCATGAAGACGCAGAACAAGGAGTTGAAGATTCAAGTGGAGAACTACGAAGGACAGGTGGCGACCTGGAGGAATCGTCACAACCAGTTGGAGGCACGCGCCAAGGAGCTGCAAGCCGAGGCCAACCAGGCCGGTATTGCTGCCGCTCGTTTGGAGCAGATGGAGGCCGAGATGAAGAAGCTTCAAGCAAGTTTCGAGGAGTCTGTGGCCAATGTGAAGAGGATGCAGGAGGAGGAACGCGAGCTCAGAGAGTCCCTGCGCGCTACCAGCGCAGAGCTTGACTCTGCTCGCATCGAGAGCCAACGGCAAGAGGCTGAGAAGAACTCGCTCCGCCAGCAGTTGGCTGACCTACAGGAGGCTCTCGAGCAAGCAAGGAGGCAAGTACCGATCAATGGTGATATCCTGAACGGCAATGGTATTGCTCCTCAGGTCCCTACCGGGTTGATCAACCTGGTATCGTCCAAAAAGCCTAAGCGGCGTAGTGCGGGTGCCGAACCTCGTGAGATGGATCGGTACAGCATGGCCTACAATCCACGACCCGTTTCCATGGCTGTTCCTGGCCTGAACCGCCAAACAACACTCTCCGGCTCAACCTTCATTCCTGGCGTCGATAGCATCGAGCTTGAACTTGAAGGCCTTCTCGCCGATGAAGATGCCCTTAATGAAGAGGTTACCATGGGTCTCATCCGTAACCTCAAGATCCCTTCCCCTGCCACCAACCCTCCACCTTCCGACAAGGAGGTGCTCTTCCCTGCTTACCTCATCAACCTAGTTACTTCGGAGATGTGGAACAATGGCTTCGTCAAGGAGTCAGAACGCTTCCTGGCCAACGTCATGCAGTCCATCCAACAGGAGGTGATGCAGCACGATGGCGAGGAAGCCATCAACCCCGGTGCCTTCTGGCTTTCTAACGTTCATGAAATGCTCTCGTTTGTCTTCCTCGCGGAGGATTGGTACGAGGCTCAGAAGACGGACAATTACGAGTATGACCGCCTGCTCGAGATTGTCAAGCACGACTTGGAAAGTTTAGAGTTCAACATCTACCATACGTGGATGAAGGTTCTCAAGAAGAAGCTCTTCAAGATGATCATCCCAGCCATCATCGAGTCGCAGTCGCTACCCGGCTTCGTCACGAACGAAAACAACAGGTTCCTTGGCAAGCTCCTGCAGTCTAACACGGCGCCGGCCTACAGCATGGACAACCTGTTGTCCCTCCTCAACAATGTCTACCGTGCCATGAAGGCTTACTACCTTGAGGACTCGATCATCACGCAGACCATCACCGAGCTGCTCAGGCTCGTTGGTGTCACCGCGTTCAACGATTTGCTCATGCGCCGTAACTTCCTCTCTTGGAAGCGTGGCTTGCAGATCAACTACAACATCACTCGTATCGAGGAGTGGTGCAAGAGCCACGACATGCCTGAGGGCACGCTCCAGCTTGAGCATCTCATGGTCAGTATCTTTGAGTGAACGTTTATTGATGCAACAGGCGCTAACCGTTCAACAGCAAGCCACGAAGCTTTTGCAACTTAAGAAGGCAACCCTTAATGATATCGAGATCATCCAAGACATTTGCTGGATGTGAGTATCTTCCTCGTCTTGAGAAGTTGCGTACCAATCATACTGACTTTGATCCGAAGGCTATCCCCCAACCAGATCCAGAAGCTGCTCAACCAGTACCTGGTTGCCGACTACGAGCAACCTATCAACGGCGAGATCATGAAGGCCGTGGCGTCTCGCGTCAGCGAGAAGAGCGACGTCCTCCTACTGCAGGCTGTCGATATGGACGACAGTGGCCCGTACGAGATTGCCGAGCCCAGAGTGATCACAGCGCTGGAGACTTATACACCATCCTGTGAGTTCGATCAGGGTTTCTGGATAACGCGAATGCATAACTGACTGAGAAACCACAGGGCTGCAAACCCCGCGTTTGAAGCGTCTTGCTGAGATTGTATCTCAACAAGCGATCGCGCAGCAAGAGAAGATGGAGTTCGGCTCTCAGGTGGGCGACTACCAGCACGGAGATTATGACACACAAAGCATGAACGACTTGACAGAGGTGGATGAAGGGCAAGAGATCGTGGAAGCGAGTGCCTAGGTTGCACCCCCGCGACCATCACCACCTCTACCTCTACCACTACCACCACCTCGCTCTCGTCCGTCACTGTCATTATCATTGATTCCGAGCCCGACTTCTACCATACTTAACCCCTGGAGGACAAATAATAACTTCATCATCAGTGATTCTGTTGTACTGCCACCGAGGACTACTAACGGTACAAGGAAGATGAGGGTCAGAAGTGGGACTGGTTGAGTATTATCCGGTTAAAAACAAAATCAAATTTTCTTGTTCATCTGTGGTGTTGTTGCTGCAGCAGGGTGTTCTGTGTGTTGCACAAAAAAAAAGAGTAGGGTGCATTCTGCATTTGGAACCTGGCTAGAGAAGAAGAAGAAGAAGAAGAAGAAGAAGAAGAAGAAGAAGAAGAAGAAGAAGAAAGATAAGGGCAATGACAGGGAGGGAGACAGGCGGGCAGGCAAAGAGGCAGGCAGGGCAGGGCAGGACAGTTTATGGAAAGGTTGGGTGGGTTCGAGCCGTGAATCAACATCTTGCCAGATATAGTACATGAAGATGGAAGGAAGGCTCACGGCGTGCAAATCAGGATTCGGGTGATTTGCTTTGGGTTTCTTGTTGGAGAGAGAGAATTATGGAGAATTCACATTCAAATTTCACGGTTTCTTTTTCTCATTTCATTTTCGTTTCACTTCTTTAGCTTTGTTTCAGCTTTTATCATCGGCCGATGTTTTACTTTTGTTCAAATCATACCATTACAAATATTTTGTCTGAGCCATATGTTTCCTTCTGTAAAGTTCCCGGCGAACGGTAGGCATTACACGTTTCATTCTAGGTGATTTAAGCTTGCACGGGACGAAACTCGGAGAAAGGGCAAAAGAGTACATGTACCAAAGAAAGTGTAGCAAAGAGACTGGAGACCTAGGATCACCTAAGTGCAGATCATGTGAGTAGGTTTCTGCAAGACATGCTTAGTGCCTACTATCCATATAGTCGGAATAGTGACGACTGTCGGTGATTCATGTGCTGTCTGTCTCTTCTCTTCTCTTGACATTCATGGTATCTTCAACATCGGTGAGCCTGATGGGGAAGTTACAGGGAAGTGCGTGGTGCAGTATGCGTATTTAGCAATATGCAATAAAACAGGCTGGTTGACAGTAGCAAAGCACAGTGCCACCGCCTCTCAATTCGTACGTGGCCGAAACAGGTTCGTTCGAGAGAAAAATCCTGCAGTTGCATGCCGCACGATTCTGGCCCCTCTTCACTTCACCTGTCCAAGAAAACGAAACACTGCAAACACTGAAGTCTCGAGAGGAACCCCACTATATTTTTAAGTTATTACACCAAAAGATAGTGACTGAAAAAGATCCATCTTAATCCTAGTCTTGAACTCACAATACACCCACATACTACACATACAAAAACTTGATCTCACTCAACTCACACCTCAGATTCGGTACGTATAAGCCGTCTGTTCTTTAAAAACCCAGAAAGACAAAGAGACTGACACCAAACGACAGACAAACAACAGCAGACAAAATAACAATGTCTCGCACCCTCCCCAACATCATCATCACCGGCACCCCCGGCGTCGGCAAGACCTCCCACTGCGAGCTGCTGGCCGAGCGTACGGGGCTCAAGCACCTGTCCGTCAACGACGTGGTGAAAGCCAAGGAGTGCCATGAGGGGTGGGATGAGGAGTATCAGAGTTGGATTGTTGATGAGGATAAGGTGAGCTCCCAGTTTCCGTTGGACAAAGGGTATTATGTTGTGTGTGGAAGAAGAAATAAGGGCTGATTGTGTGACGGGGAAAAAAATAGCTCCTCGACGCCATCGAAGACGAAGTCAAGCAGGGCGGTTGCATAATAGATTGGCACGCTTGTGATCTTTTTCCCAAGAGCTGGATCGATTTGGTGGTGGTTTTGAGGGTTGAGAGTTCGGTTTTGTATGATCGGTTGACGGAGAGGTATGTTCTTTTTTTTTCTCCCTCTTCCTTTCCCTCTTCCCTTCCTGTTTCCTTTCCAGTTCATGTGAAGGAAACGCTTATAAGCTGACACATGACCCCCCAAAAAACACAGAAAATACCCCGAGCTCAAGCTCCAGGAAAACCTCGACTCAGAGATCATGGAGGTTCTCCTGCAGGAGGCTCGCGACTCGTACGACGAGGAGATTGTCGTTGAGCTGCAGAGCAACAATGCCGAGCAGATGGATGAGAACGTGGATCGGATTGAGGCTTGGTTTAAGCAGTGGAAGGAGAACAACTCTGCTTAAGGGTGATGCAAGGCAGACATGGTTTTGAGAAAAGGAATGGTGAACGGAAAATCAGAAGGGAAAGAGAGGTCTTGATACCCGGGATTGATGAGGTCTTCACAAGATGTGAGAGGAATAGGTATAGAAGCGGCGTGATCTATGAAATACTTCACGAAAGATCAGTGAAAATTCCATTCACAATGCGCCGATACTCTTCAGAAGGAGTCTTTTTAAATATTTCCCGTGGTCTACCTATCTCGTGTATGTTATTTTCCATGCTCGGTCGTCACATGTGGACTCACCCGCGGAAAATGCAACAAACGAGGATTTCATTCACGTACACAACACTTCGTATTTTTTCCAAACCGTATCTTACAACCATCCCTGTGTAACATCGATAAACAACGATCACCGGCCTGACTCCCTCACCCATCTACTAATCCACACTCTCCCTTCTCTCACACCTTGAACTCACCACCAGGTCCGAAACCAAACACCGCCAAAATGTCCGCCCCTTCCCAAGCCCGCCACATTGTCAACTTCATCACCGGCAACGCCAACAAGCTCGGCGAGGTCAAGGCGATCCTCGAGCCCGCCATCCAAGTCGAGAACCAGGCGCTCGACCTGCTCGAGATCCAGGGCACCTTGGAGGAGGTCACGCTGGATAAGTGCCGGAGGGCTGCTGATTTGGTGAGTCTTTTTTTTCTGCGTTTATGCATCTTCTATTTGGGGAAGGAAGGATTACGGAATTTTTCATGTTTGGAAATGAGGATGTCAAATTGCAAGAGAATGCTAGCTAATCATAGATGATATCAACCATACAGGTCCAAGGCCCCGTCCTCGTCGAAGATACCTGCCTCTGCTTCAACGCTCTGAAGGGTCTTCCTGGTCCTTATATGTACGTTTTCTCCCACACCCATTCCTCACTCGTTATTAAACCAAACAGCTTAACTCACACCTCTCTTTCACATACAACAGCAAATGGTTCATGAACTCCCTCGGCCATGACGGCCTCAACAATCTCCTGGCCGCCTACGAGGACAAGTCGGCCAAGGCAGTCTGCACCTTTGGTTACTCTGCCGGTCCCGGCCACGAGCCCATTCTCTTCCAGGGCATCACCGACGGCAAGATCGTTCCTCCTCGTGGTCCCCCTCACTTTGGTATGTTACGCCTGCACCTACCTACCTACGTGTCCGTTAAAATGGAAAGAAAGAAAGCAACATGTTCACTGACTTAAAAAAATCACAGGCTGGGACGCCATCTTCGAGTACGAAGGCCAGACGTAAGTAAGAAAAAAAAAAAAAAAAAAATTCTTGGCATATCATGTCATGTCATTTCATGGACTTTCTCATCCTTATTTCATTCACATAACTCCGGAGCTTTTCGACTAATGCAATACTTCCACTAACACCTCGGTAGATACGCCGAGATGGACAAGACGGAAAAGAACAAGATTTCCCACCGCGCCAAGGCTCTTGCTAAGCTGCAGGAGTGGTTCGCTAAAGAGATGACCGCTTGAATATTTTCTAGGAAGTGAGGAACAAATTAAGGCAGTGAGCGGTATTTGTGAAGGACAAAAAAAAAAAAAAAAAGAGCAACGCAGGTATGAGGAAAATACAAAGCTGTGATGACAAGGCTGTGATAACCAAAACAAACGACCCAACGAACAAAAACCCCGCTTTGAAATGCAGTACCAGAAAACATAAAAAATGCAGTTCGCTATGTCCAAGTTAAGGAAGGACAGCGATATAAAGGATGATCGCAAAAAATCATGTGCGAGATGTCCCTAGGGGTTAATAAGAATTCGTCCCATCCGTGCATGGCGTTCTACGCATTTATCCTCAGACGCGGCCTCAACCTAGCGTAGAGTCTCGTCAGCCCTGCTTAACTTCCATCTCGGCACAAACCCAGAAGAGTTGTTGAACGAAGCAAACATACCTAATAACCTCAAACTCCCTAAACCTCCCCAGATACTTACTCCCGCGTCGGTAAGGATTAAGCGCCATATTCGCCGCAAGAGGCTGTAGGTGATGGTGGACATGCACATCCCGGCCGACATGTTTAGTGACATTCGACGCATCGTGGAACATGGGGTCGAAAACGATCAGGTTCCGCGCACCCGACTTGTCGTACTCCAGCCCGATGATGGTCATCGAGTGGCCCGCGTGCTGGAAGTATATTGGCGGTAGGTCGGTCTGCCAGACTTTCTGAATCTGCTGGATGCTGGGATCTGCATCTTCGGGGAGAAGGATGCCCGTTTGGAAGTACCGCTCGACCATGTCTAGTAGGTTTTTTTCGGAGTGGCCGGGCTCGGGGTCTTTGAAGGCTTGGACGTCGAAACTAGAAGAAGGGGGTGGGTGTGAGTTTCATGTCCTGGAGGCAGGAGATATGAGGTGGATGGATGGATATAAGGGGCTCACGTACGGTATTTGCAACAACCGGAACATGGCCATCGCTTCAGGCGTCCCGATGTATTTTCTGGTACCGCGGATACCGCCTGTCTCGACCCTTCCTTGAGCGTTGATTCCGTGGTCCCATGCTGTCTCGATCTTTTCTTGGATATCAAAGATCGTGGGGATCTCGCCGCAGAAATGTTGGTAGCCTGGGTATTTGGTGCTGATGATGTACGACGACAACATTTGTATGTTGCGATAACCACAGAAACCGCCTTCACACGTTCGTTAGCTGATATGGTCCTTGAATTTTCGAACAGAGGTAAAACTGACCTTCTCTCTTAAGTTTTGACACATGGTTTGTGCTCGGGTGGCACAACAAGGCACGTCTTGTGGAAGAGCATTGCTCGAACAGTTGCGCCAACACCGGAATAATGCCTTGACACCCAGTTAGCTGTGCGCGTCTAAGCGTAACCCCATTCTCCGGAATGTGCATTACCTTCAGCCTTCACATAAAGCCCCTTCTCAAGATGCTTGACAAGCCAATCCGGCATTTGCTCCTCGTGCGCGTACTTGCCGAGCTGCGCTTTCTGTAATACGGCTTTAGTTCAATGCTTCACCACAAACAGTTGCTAAGTGAGGGAAGACGTACACCAAGCCGGATACCTCGCATAACTTTCCCAGTTCCCCCCGAGGCTCGCCCAGACAGTCGTTCCGACATCTTCTCTCTATGGCGCTTCTTTGGAGGCTTTGGAGACATAGAGGAGGGCGCCTCAGAGGAGTGATGGGAGTGATGGATTCCGAGGAAGGCCCGCCATATCGATTTGCTCTTACTACCGTCCCTACTCCGGTCGCTGTGATGGTCGTTCTTGCGCTCCCCTCGGCGGTGCCGTTCAGTTTCGCCGCGGTAGGCTTTCGAAGAAGAAGTAGTACTAGGTCTAGCCGAAGAACTGGAAGAATGGGAGGTAGGAGTGCGCGTCGTCGTGTGGGTTGGCCTCCTTGCCGGCGGAGACTGAACTTTCGGGGATGGGGACGGGGCGGGAGGGTTGATGACGGGGCTGCCAGTCTCAGTCTCGGAAGAAGCGCTGCCTCCTTGCTCAGCGGCATGGAGTTCTAGGTGATAGTCCAGGTCGGCCGCGAGCAGGACTTCCCCGCAGTCTTCTGCCGGACATTCGATATAAAGAGGTTCTTCTTCTTCTTCTTCTTCTTCTTCTTCTGGAATGTGACCGCCATTGGCCGCTGCAGCCTCGTCAGCAACCACAAAGGGAGACTCTCTCTCGGCATGGTTTGTCTCCATGTGCTAGTGTCGAAGTCAGTCAGTTAACGGGTTCACACCCAAACAATGCGGTCCGGAAGAAGAAACACACTAGCATGATGGCGTATTCGTCCGTCGTGGTCGATTCCCAGTTGCAAAAGGGACAGGCCATGCCGCCTTTGTTTTTCTCTGGGGCCCCCATTTTCAACTGTCTCAGATCAGAACAGAACGGCTGTTAGTGAGATGTAGGTTTCTTTGTTCTGAGATGCGACCAGACAAAGTGGCGACCCAATTCGGAATCCCTCCGAATAACAATGAGACTCTGAAGTGGCAACGCGGGAAGCGGCAAGCGGGATGGCTGATGAGTTAACGAATGTTGCTAATATGTAACTAGAAACGGAAATGAAGCCGGGAGGATGATCGGTGAACAAGCCGCACCAGACGCGTCTAACAATTCAGCTCAGCTGGAAAGCTAATCGCGTTCGGCGAGCAGCACTTGTCTTTTTCAAGACCAGGCGCATGTGGACTCTCCAAACCCCTTGCCGACCGGTATCATCAAGACAAGTTCAAGTGCAAATGACACATAGCGAGACCCGTCTCACGGAAGGAGTTTGTTACTCTGATTCGTTTGGTCGATGGGACGGCGCGATGGCTCACATGCCCTAAACAAGCAACAAAGGCATCAACGACTGGCGAGCAAACCCCTGGCCGGAAAGAGCCAGCTTGTTGGATTGGTTTGTTTGCTGGTAGCCATTGCCAATTGTAGTTTGGGGGCTGAACTTTGTCCAAGGAAGCGGAACTCTGGCTATGCGATTGAAGAAAACTGTGCGTCAAGACAAGAAGTTGCAATAAAGAGAGGGTTAAAGCTCATCCGAACGCCATCTTGTGGTCGTTGGCGATTTCCCCTCGTGTTCAACACCGTTGGGACGAATTGACGAGGAAGTGGTTAGGAGCAGAAGAGGGAAACTTAAAACGTTTATCAATGAAGTTAAACCTGGTGTAGGCATGCAAATTCTGTGGGAAATATAGCATAATATATGATAAGGCATGTATGTGTATGCTGTGGTAACGTTAACACCATGACGTGAGGTCGGCCCGTTTTAGTGTTAGTGATGCTCTTCTTAAGCGAGTGTTAGCCACAACCGCTATATTTATAGCACGCTTCAGGGGAGTAGGCGCGCCCCAGCTCAGACGCACAAGCACATCGACGATGAGGTTCTTCCTCTCTCCATTTCAAACTGTTTTCCTGTTCACGCTAACCTAAACTCCCACTTGGTGTGACATTAAGTGGAAACTATCCTAAAAGCTCCAAAATCTAACTATTTTTGCAACCTTACGGCCCGTCAGTGTTCCCTCAGCTGCAGTTCTCCCGTCACGGTGTCCCCCGCCCGCCTTGCATCCCCGAAAAGTCTCAGCTGAATGACAATTTATTATTCAGCTTCATCCATTAGTCCCAAGCAGCCATTCAAATCCATCCCAGGCTACGATTAAGTGAACGATTAAATGATTACTTATCCAATCGCCGAACGCTACACTACTTGGTGCTTGGCGCGCATGTCTCGAACTCTCGACTACTCGACCACTGATGTCATGGCTCATTCTCAGATTCCAAATCCGGCAGTCATGGCGAACTGGCGGGCGTTGAGCTCAACGCAGCACATCCGATCTCACTTTTTCGAAAATTGAAATGTCGCTGCCTGGCTTTAACCTTCCTTTCCTTTGGGGCCTTTGCATTCCGTTCCATTATTACTGCTGCGGTGCTAGGGCTCCCGCGCTCGATACACTTCCCGAAGACTCGAGAGGACCCGAATCCCGACTGCGATTGAGCGATGAGGAGGATTGTGTGACACTCACTCCTCACTTGCGTTGAAGGGCGCACTGGTTGGTTGGCTGAGAACGGAAAGAAGCCGCCCTCAACCATGCGAAACATCATTCCCATTTCCCAATGTCATCGTCGCCTACCTCGGACATAAGCGGCATCTACACATGCATAATGATCTCGGGGCTTGAGAACAGTCAGCAACGTCCCCCGTCCGGATATGTCCGTCCTCTGCGGCTCGTAGGGTAGGCATACCTGTACACGAGGGGGTCATGATGCAGGTGATGTTCCGTCATGCCGGATGCAGACCGCTATGTCGGATTCGCCCCCATTTTCTTCTACAAGGAGCAGTTGCTGATGGTGTCGTTGTAGATGTCGTCGTCCCTGACCCCGGCCAAGTGGTTCAAAGGGTAGATGTCATGCAGAGAAGGGTCCCACGGGTCCCTCAGCCCTATGACAGCCTCGTATTCCCGGTCCCAGCCTCGGGGGCCGCAGCCGGCTTGGCCTGGGTTTGCGCCCTTACACCGACATATATGGGCATCTAGGTATCTGGTCTCTCGTCTCTTGAAACGTTACTGCCTAACTATGTGGCTATTGTGGCGATCTGTGATATATGTTGCTTACTGTCTTGATGATTCTAGACCAGAACGCTTTTACGCGGAGGATTCGAAGCTGTGGATGAACATGAAGGTCATGTTGGATCGATCATGAGCATGACAAGTGGATGCTGGCCTTGCAGGGCAGTTGAATCCTTGCTCTGTGAGTGCAGAAGGGAGGGCGGCAGATCTGGGTAGGTTAGGGGTTCCACTCTGGTTCCGTTGATGAACCAGAGGAGATACTAGAGCAAGTCATGCTTCGAAGTCTTCATGGTGCAGTGAAAACCAAGCTCATCTACTGTACAGAAATGGCTATCGTACTGCCATCAAGCAGCATAGTAACCTATTACTCCTCATAGTTGCTGCGCCTTGCTACGTTGACTCAAAACTATGGCAACGTTCCAAATCAACGACACTCAATTCGCCCACGTAAGGTTCACAACCAAACCCCAACTAAACTATGCATAATTTGACATGGACAACGTAGTTCGAAGGTACTTGAAGGTTCTGTATTCGACATGTCCAGGAAAGAAGCTTTGGAGAAGCTGGAAGAAAACTTGATACTCAAAGTCTACAGTAGCTAGGAACTTGCGGAGTACCTGGAGCCCGCGGACATCACACAGCCGCCACCTCAGTAATTACTGACAATAGGAATACAGTCAATTGCGTTCTTCTCTATCAGTCCAGCACAAACGGTCCAACCGATGTTCTTGTGAGTTTGTGATGCAATATTCATCGGCCAAGTAAGGTAAGGCTTGGATTCGTTAATAAAGAGCACTAACAGTAAAAGACTATCTAAATAGTGGCGTTTCCAAGACACCAGCCAGTAGACCTGCACCTGCACACAAATCATTCATCACGATCACCAGATGTATACTACAACACTGACTAGTTGCTGACCGTGAATCCTGGTGTTCTTTGTAAATAGTACTATGAAGCGCTAAAGCCAAGTATGTTGTGCCAGCTCGTGTGTCGCTGACTAACCCGTTCTCCGGCTTTCGTCCGCGCGCTCCGCCATTCACGACTTGCAGTTGCACGCCCACGCCCACGCCCACGCCCACGCCCACGCCCATCATCGTCGCTTAACCCCAAAGCATGACATACGCATGCTGCAGGAAGTACCTTTGGGATTTTGTCATTCTGTTCATCTTGCATGCATCGCCAAAAGAACATAACCACAAATCTTGATGCCTGGAAAAGGGCTGAGTTATGATGTAAATCACGAATCGATTTCAAATTCGGCTCGACCGGGTTCTCTTGAGGCTCTTGGGGATATGATCGATCTGTTTGTTTAAAGGGAGAGGAAGTTCGCAACTTCCCGAGTCCCGAGATGCTGCAGTTTGTGTTTGTTCAAGCAATTCGATTTCGGGTCCTCCTACCGAGCCAGAAAACATCCTTACCCTTGCCAAGACCCTGCCAAGCCATACGCCAAGCCGGGAAGAACCTGTACAGAAGCTGTACAGAAGCCATCACAGACCGTCTCCAAAACAGCACAATGTCCGAACCTCAGCGCCAGGAGCCTGCACAGGCCACACAGCAACCCCTGAAACGTACATTTCACGGTATGTAAACAATACCCCCTAACCGGAACCCTTCACGTTCAGCATATTCTAATCGTCAACAACACTTGGAACAGGTTGTCTGACATGTCGAAAGAGAAAAGTCCGGTGCAAAGGAGGCGATCCGTGCCAGAACTGCGCTCGAATGAACATCACCTGCCACAGCTCCTTTGACACCAACCTTCGCATCCGGGTATCAACACCGACAGGCGCAAAGGATGTAGAGGCCACATCCAGCCGGTCGTCAAGACCAACGCCTCCAAATCAACAAGAGTCCCAGTACCAGCACCAATACCAACACCACCAGCAGCCACCAGCCCAACAGCACCAACAGCCCATGCCGGCATTCATGACCTTTGACGGACACAGTCAGTCGTTCGTCCCCGAAGATCCCAACCACTTTGCCGGGTATCCCACGTCTTCGACCATCGGTGGTCCGTCCACGCTGTATGCTCCAGTCCCCCCAGTAAGCTATGTAAACTTCGGCACAGCTTCCACACCACTTGCTAGCTCAAATAACACCGGAATTCCAGACATGAGCCAGCTCCAGTATCAGCAGTATCCGGATGCCGCTGCTTGGGAATATGACTACCCTTATGACCCGAATGATCCCAACAACCTTGGCTATGACTATGATGCCGCGATGGATATGAGTATGCAAGCTCCCCTACCGGATGACATCCAGCATGGTCATCAGGATGCTAGTGGGTGGTATGGATATCCGACGCAGGGAGGGTCGAATCAGCAGCAGAATTGGCGGTGATGAGGGGGTTCTTTTGGAGTGGTCCTCTGGTTGAACCAGTTTCGAATTTGATGGTCTAACACGTGGAAAGCCATTTGCTTGCTGGTGCACTTACATGGGCTAGGCCCTTTGGCCTGGCTTCCTGGCAAGGTGCATCAGGGCTGGTCTAGTCGATAGGATTCTGATATGGGGGAACACAGGGAGTATGTTCCAGAGAATGCAGGAAATAAAAGGGCAAATAAGTGATGGCGATACAAGAACAATTAGATGAGAGATGAGATACAGGAGACGGAAAGGGAAAATCGGAGGAAAACAAATGTGGAGTACATGAAGGGAGGTTTCAGGGGCATGATTGTATTGTTAATGGATGATGATGAAATACCGTACTCATTCATTACAGCCTTGTGCGCAACGTTCTCGGATGATAGGCGAGAACGAGTCTTGAAAGCTGGAAGTGTATCGATTCGAGTCGGATGTCGTGGCGAGAGCCTGGACCGTTTCGGCCTTAATGTACCGATGAGCGCGGTGTCGTTCCGATGCGTACCTTCGAAAAATAATTCAAGGGGCGAAATGGGTATGCTGTCGTTGACGTCGGTAAACTTGAGCATCAGGTTGATTTAAGAAGGAAGATCAAAGCCCAGAGCTGTCTGGCGCTGCCTCGGTGTGACAGACTGGATGAGGATTGAGGTTCCTGTTGATGTTGGTGCTTGGTAGATGTGGTTGTAACGGTTGTTGACTCGCTCGCCGTTTGAGTCACTTTGGCATATCGCTATATCGGGGATATGCTTTATGATCGTTCTGGCCGTGCACTTTGGACCCCTGGCGTACCTGATACCGAACCTCCACACCCCACTTTCCCATCCAAGACCTGCCCTGCGCCTGGGCTGGGCCCGCCGAAATAATTCTGCCCCGCCGATTTGGTGTTCCTCTCCCGTCAAGGTTCGCGACACGACACCATCGTCACTTCTGTCTCCAGCCCTATTTACTGCCAATCCCAGGACGAGCCTTGAATAGCTTCATAGCCCCCAAGGATCCGTAAACATGCTCGACGTCAACGATTTCAGTACGGCACCCTCGCATATGCCTCTCCACACTTCCTGCGCCCATTCGCATGCCCAGGCGCATTCCCGTCTCCAAAACACATGTCGCCGCTCGCCGTCTTTGCCCAACATGCTAACCTGCTATTGTGCTCTGAATAGTTGCTGAGCGCGGCGGCAACCCCGAGAAGATCCGGGAAAGCCAGCGCAAGCGCTTTGCTCCCGTCGAGGCCGTCGACGAGGTCATTGCTCTCTGGGAGGATCACCGCAAGAGTATGTGTTGCCTGTCCTGTGCCCTCGCTGCCTTCGCTGCCCTGCAAACAAAAAAAAGGAACTCCATCTGATCTGATCTCCTTCGTGTCTTAATAGCCGCCTACTCTGCCACCCAGCTCAATGCCAAGATCAACGAGGTCCAGAAGCAGATTGGCCCCAAGAAGAAGGCATATAACCCATATCCGTCCACGACGATTGTTCCAAGACTGGCTCTAACACTACTGCGCTCGTAGGCCAAGGAGGATGTCGCCGATCTCTTGAAGCAGAAGGCCGATCTCGAGAAGGAGAAGAAGGATCTCCTTGACTCCGCCGCCGAGAAGGAGAAGCTTCTCAAGGCATGTGCCCCGGATACCAGTCTTAAAGCTTTGGTTCAACAGCTAACAAATTGTAGGTCAAGGTCAAGACCATCGGCAACCTCGTCCACGACTCCGTCCCCGTCTCCAATAACGAGGTTAATATTACCCAGCAACACGATCTCTCTTACTCGAACGATTGCCTGACAAGGATTTAGGATAACAACACTGTCGAGCGCACCTGGGCTCCCGAGGGTGTCACCTTCGAGAAGAAGGATGTCCTTTCCCGTTAGTTCGCCTCAACAAACACTCGAACATACAAAGCGAGACTGACAACGCTGGATCTATAGACCACGAGGTTCTCAGGAAGTTGGATGGCTATGACCCCGAGCGTGGTGTCAAGGTTGTTGGCCACCGCGGCTACTTCCTGAAGAAGTGGGGTGTTTTCCTTAATCAGTAAGCCATATCTGATTTGGGTCACGCTTTTGGCATACGGACATATGTTAACTTGGTTGTAGGGCCATCATCAACTACGGCCTCGAGTTCCTCTCCGAGCGAGAGTACACTCCCCTCCAGACTCCCCAGCTCATGCTCAGGGAACAGATGGCCAAGACTGCCCAGCTTTCCCAGTTCGACGAGGAGCTCTACAAGGTTACCGGTGACCAGGCCGACAAGTACCTGATTGCTGTGAGTAGCCCGATCCCCTTTGTAACAGATATGACTACGAGGATACTGATACGATGTGTGTGATAGACCTCCGAGCAGCCCATTAGCGCCTTCCACAGCGACGAGTGGCTCCAAGCCAAGGACCTTCCCCTGAAGTACGCTGGTTATTCCACCTGCTTCCGCAAGGAGGCCGGTGCCCACGGCAAGGATGTCTGGGGTATCTTCCGTGTCCACGAGTTCACCAAGGTCGAGCAGTTCTGCATCACCGAGCCCGAGAAGTAGGTTTTTCTCTCTGCAGCCTTCCCCAGTTACGTTGTTAGACAATATACTTACAAAAACATCAAAACAACAGGTCTTGGGAGATGTTCGAGCACATGATCTCCAACTCCGAGGCCTTTTACCAGTCGCTCGGCATCCCGTACCGTGTCGTCGCCATCGTCTCCGGCGCTCTCAACAACGCCGCCGCCAAGAAGCTCGATCTCGAGGCCTGGTTCCCTCACCAGGGTGAATTCAAGGAGCTCGTCTCTTGCTCGTACGTTTTTGATTTCCATTTCACACATCTACATCCACATGCATCCCTCTCAATCTCACCATCAAAAATATTTTACTAACCTTCTCATCCACCTTACTCAGCAACTGCACCGATTACCAATCCCGAGACCTCGAGATCCGCTTCGGCGTCAAGAAGCAGACCGACATCAAGAAGACCTACGTCCACTGCCTCAACTCCACCCTCACCGCCACCACCCGCACCATCTGCGCCATCCTCGAGAACTTCCAGACCACCGAGGGTGTCAAGGTTCCCGAGCCTCTGCGCAAGTACCTCCCCGGTGCTCCCGAGTTCATCCCTTTTGCGCCTGAGCCGGTCAAGGAGGTTAAGGAGGGCAAGGGCGGCAAGAAGGATAAGGAGGCTGCTCCCAAGAAGGAGGAGGCTCTTCCTATTCGCCAATAGGAGGATGTTTGTTGTAGTTGGTTAGGTTATGTTAGGCTAGGTTAGGTTGTCCGTGTGTTGAGATTGAATGATATGATACCAACTCAGTTCGGTTGTTAGCGCCATACCATGGTGTCAAATGTTGTTAGTGATGTTGGTGAGGGGATAGTACATATATGGTGGTGCATCTCGTAGGAGCTCTGAAGTGAACTATGCTAAAATTTATGTTTCCCGAGACGTCTTGTTGGGAAGTAGGTGTGACGATTCACGGAGTAATGTTCAGTGGCCGAGTTCAAAGATTTGTGAAGCAATTGACAGTTTCTTGCACATTGCGATATGTGTAAGCCCGTTCTCGATGACGATCAACGAGGGCAGATACATACGTTAGGCTAAGTACAGAGAACATGCGACTACTATGAACAAGCATAGCTCGCAGCCATGGTATCAACTATGCCCTTTGAAATCCTCACTCCGACGTGAGCGCCAATGGCCCGTCGTTCGTTTGGCTCCTTGATCCCATATGGACACGGTCAGCTTTCTTCAAAACCCATGAAAACCTCATTAAGGAGAAATGATACCCGCCGCCTCTCCCGTATCAAACCCAATCCAATCATTTCCCAAATCACATCGGTGCAGCCTTGCCGCCAGATTGATGTGAACACATGAACAAGGTATAGTGTCGAAATCTCCTCTCTATATCCACAAGCCGAGTTGAAGTCTCGTTTAAATCAAACACCGAGGGTAAATCAACCTAAAAGGAGAAAAAAAAGGAAACTCTGATGGCAAAGTAAAAGAGATACAGCACTTGACTTCTCTCCTGCGCGCCAGTGCTTCCCGTGAAATACAGAAACAAGGTCGTGAAATGTGCGTGATGGACGGTGATGGAGTGGGCGGCCAAACTCCACTTGTGGTAGGACCAAGTGCCAAATTCTGATCCCTCAAGCCCTCGTGTGGTGAGAAGACTTTGCTCTCCCTTTCGAGATGTGCCAAATCTCATCCCCTTTTCGTGAGTGAAAGGTTTCGAATCAAGGACAGGTGTTCAACGCCTCAGAGACGCCTGTCCGTACCATGCTGTATGGGGTTGCCGCACCACCATGTGCCGTCGCGAGCCATAAGGAGCAAGATGTCCAGCAAATAATGACCGTAGGTAACGGTGAGGAGGTCTGTGGTTGTTGTGTCGTCTTCGTGTATGCGTGGAAACCCCCGGTTTGTGCCTGTCATGGAGCTTGCCATCGCTCATGAGATCCGACGTTTGAGCGCGCCACTGCTCATGAGAGATGTGGTCATCCCTCTAGTGACCGCAGAGACAAAACCCGATGGACTTGTCTTACATAACCACACACTTTCCGTTCTCGTTGGTCGCCGTGGGGTTATTTGATTTCTCGACCTCACCGATGAGAAGCTCAAATGCTCTGGCGACGTTCTCGTTATAGCGAGCACTAGCCTCAGTCCAGGCGCATTTGTATTTCTCGGCGAGGGCCTTGCCGTCCTCAGGAGTGACCTGGCGTTGTTCTGGACGCAGATCACTCTTGTTACCGACGATGCAAATGGGTACATTATCAGTTCCCTGTTAAGGTCAGTAAAAATCCACAGAAACTTTTCAAGACGAAATCTCGATGGACAGGCGCTGCTCACCAGGTGGTTGAGAATCTTGTCCCTGATCACCTGGACCATCTCGAAAGATGCCAGGGAAGAAACGGAGTAGACCAGCATGTAGCCGTGGATGCCGATAAAATGTTTGCTATTCAAAATCGAATATTCATCCTGTTCAAGTGCCAATGTCAGTAAAATGCGTCATTCTAATGGAAACCCCCACCATTTGGGTAAAGTGAAGAAGGAGTTAAAAACATACCTGGCCCGCTGTGTCGACGATCTCGGTCGAGTAATCCTGATTCTTCCACCTGATTTCCTTTGAGAATGTATTCTCGATGGTGGGATAGTAGGATTCGACAAAGTGCCCATCCACAAAGCGAACAGCGAGTGAAGATTTGCCTGTGACCTCGGTTAGTGTCTGTTGCTCATCTCTCACTTCCGTTTCACTTTGCGATGATATCGCAAGAGGTTCTGCTTGTCTGCGACTCTCACCCCGCGGGCGTGTATACTCGTTGCGAGAGTGAGGGCAGCGTGACAGACACACGAGTTGCGTGTTGAAAAAAATTCCTGTGATGAGGGCAAGGGTGGAAGGAGGTGAACTTACCAACGGAGCGACTACCTACGATGGCGATCTTCCGCTGCTTTGTGGCGGGGGACGGCATTGCGAATGAACGTCAACTGACGTGAGATGGGAGCTCGGGATCTTGAACTGTGAATATATATACGTATACGACCGGTTCAAGAGTCGTTACGCGTGGTAGTTGAAGCTGGTGAGGATCTGTGGGTGAGATGGGGTGGTGAGTTGCAAAAGGTGAGTGAGGGTTTGAAGTGTTGAAGGTTGAATGTGGGATGGTCCAAGTTCACAAAAAACAATTTGTTGTTTTGAATGACAGGCGGGCGACAGCGGAGTGTACCGAACGGAACTAACAATTGTGAGAGCTTGTGAACCAAGAGCGCCCCTGCCCTGCCACCTACAAGCTTAGTCCAGAGTCTAGGCAGTTTGTGGTAGTAGTGTAGTTTGGCGAGGCAGGTATGTAGGTACTGTTTCCGCTTGAAACTGGTACGTGTATGGAAATCGGACCGCAGTTCTGGAACTTGGAGGCAAGAATGGTCCGGCAAACCCGCTACGTAAAAAGAATGCCTCTGTGTCTAGGCCCAGGCAAGGCCGGAACAGTTCTTCAAGTCCATATAAAATGAGATTCGATATGAAGTTGAATCAATAGGAAGAACGGCAGATTTACATTGAGATAGCACAATTGTATAATCCCCTTCAGCATCGTCATGAAGTCATGACCGAATCTAGGTAGATCTCTTTCGCTGATTTCCCAAGGGTTCACTTCCGACTGGAAATACGTTGTTAGGGTTGTACAAGTCATTGGTGCATGGCCCCACTCGTTGACGACCACGCGAGACGAGTGTCAAGAGTCGTTCCTTCCCGTCTGTCTCGACTCGACTCGTCTCGTCGTTCGGCGGACTCGAGCGACGACACAGACACTTCCACTTCTGACCCCGCCCCTGGAATTTGTGACTGACAGGTGCAATGCCGCCGCTGTGAAAGTCTGAGACAGCCTAGGGGAGACAGGCCGACACCTCAGCGGCAGCGACCGTGGTTGCCCTGACAAAACAGACTCGCCCGTCGCCAGAGACAAGAGGCAGCCGAGCCTGTACTGAATGGTGGGGTACATGGGGATTGTTGTGAGGTAATATAGTGGAGCCTCCCTTACCCCACTGTTTCTGTTGCACCTGCCGCACCTTGCGGCTCAGTCGCTAAGTTTCAGCGCCCCACATTGTGGCACTGCTAAGCCTCTAAAACACCAAGCCTGGACCCTGGAATTCGGCCGTGAACCATTGCGGCATGACCAGTTGCTTCTCCAAAGGAGCTTGATAAGCTGAAGCTCTTGGGCTCTGTTGTCCCCGATGACTCCGTACCTGGTAGTCATCTGCGCCCATCCGAGCTGCTTCTAAGCGGAAGTTGTGTCACGACGGACTACAGGCGGACCGAATCTGCTTTGTGCTAACGGAGACTATCCGGTTCCTTGCGTCTATAGGGGGTCCAGTCCGGACAAAGTCCATAAAGAAAGATATTGTTACAAGATAATGTTTACAAAAACTCCACATCACCTATGGAAGAATGCCAAAGGCCCAAAGGTGTTCAGATTAGGTGGGCAGCTTCTTTTGAAGACCGTATTGTATCCCAAACCAAGTGAAGCCATTCCTTGCGCTGAGGTGGTCATGACCAAAGTTATCAGCCATCCTGAAGAATCCTGAATTCTGCTCCATAGTACGTACCATCTCAACCAACTTCGTTAGCCAGGGCAGTATGTCAATCCGACCGTTTCCCGCACGTAAATCGTAAAAGTCTATTTCCCGTAAGTACCCAGACCCTCCCTACCAGAACAAACCCCATGTGTATCAACCGCAACCCATAACCCCCAAACCGTGGACCAATCCGTTGAATTCCTAGAGAAAGCAATAAAAGCAACGCGATGCCTCACTCACAGAGGCCAGAATGTTGGTCCAGCCCTGTGATCATCTATCGATAGTGTTTCAGGCGCATTCTGACTTGAGGACGCTGACCAGTTTCTGGAGACGCGCCATAGCAGAAGACTCGTCACCCTCTTTCGTTTCCCCAGAACCACCCTGGGCTTCCTCGACTCTTTGGTGGTAGACGATGAATTCGTTGAGGGAATCCACCAACGGCTGGATGCCCTTTTTAGGGTGGACTGAGATGAACCTGTCCCTGATGGGTTCGCGGAGGCAAAGGTATCCCAGCAAGATGGCAAGATAGCCGAGAGCAACGTTGAGCTGAGCTTTCTCTTTAGAATCGGCCTGTAATATTTCTTGTATTAATATTTATCTTTCATACCTTGCACGCGACAGATAACTTACATCAGAGGTCTTGGAGTGGTTATCAGCAAAGAGCTGGATCAGTTTTTCTAGCTGCGGTCCCGGGGTATCCCCTCTTGTATCAAGAGACTTCCCAGCTGGTGGGTAATAGACGCAAAAGTTAATCATAACACCGAGCATCATGATCAGAGACTCGTAAACTTTAGACAGGAAAGCGTCGGCCTTCATGGAATTCAGGACAACGTCAAAGGCAACACATGCCGATTGCGCGAGGTTCTGGAGAAGCCCCTTGTTGACAAGCGTTCCCGAGGCATCATGGTTGTGATTAGTCATGTTAAGCGTAATCCTGAGGGTGAGGCTCTCGAGATCATTGAACTTGTCCGCAGGCCGGCCCAAGGTTGTCTCCAGCACATCAGCCACAATGGGCACGTACTGAGTCGTCCATTTAGGGCTAAGATGAGACTGCATGGCGTAGATGGAATGGCCTTCCAGGACATACAGGGCAAGGAAGAAGTCGATGGACGCTTGCTCTTTCGGGAGATCCCAGCAGGTCTGGTCGGATGCGCCAGCGGCCAAAATCGAAAAGAGCTGGTCTGTGACTTCCGAGGAAAAGACCTCGAACTCGTCTGACATCTGGGTCGACTGTCGCATAATCAAGTCTAAACACTTCAGTGCAAGCGTTCTGGGAGATACAAGCTCAGGTAAGGCGGTTTCCCATATCGGAAGCTTCAGCAGAGAGGCTTTGATCGCCCCTAGTGTTGTCTGGCCATTCCTCGACACATTCTGCTTCCTCTCTTTCGCCAACTGGACGATGTCTCTTGGCTCTCCAAGTAGTCTCTCAATTAGAGCGGCGAAGCCCTGGGCCTTTAGCTGCTGGAGTAGCAGGGTTGAAGCCGACGTGGCCAGCATGTTCGCGACAACCGCAGCGATTGCAAACCCGGAAATGAGGTCTGTCTCCTTATCTAGCGACTTGAACACATCGTCGACGCCGCCATGATTGCGAAGCTGTGACCGAAACGACTTTTCCTTTGTTTTCTGAGCAAGTTCGAACAAAGCGCCTCTTCGTAATGACGAAGACTTTTCCGATGGCGACCCCACTCTGTCCAGAATATCCTCGATCTCGTCCGCAAAACGGCTGTTGGCGCCGGCTTGTCGCAGCTCGTGAATACTCCGAACGGCTCCTGTGTTGACTGTCTCATCTTCCTCATCCATGAACGAGAAGGCGTCGAGAGCAGCACTTTTAGTCAGGCGACCAATGTTGAACAATGCACCCCCGGACAAGCTATCATCCATTTCCATCCCGCCCAAGCCACCGCCATCGAACAGCGGGTCCTTTTCGGCCAACATCGACCTTTGCTGCGTGTACGTGAACTTGGGCCCGGATTTCTTGGTTGCAAGTATTGGACGAGCAAGTCGCTTTGACGGGGTCATGGTTGATGGATTCGGTGAGCTCGGATCCTGGAACTTGGGGGATTGTCTGCCTCGAGGGCTCTCTGGCAGTGAAGAATTGTCGTCTTCATCGGCGGAACTGTCTTCTTCTTTTTGGGCTACCAAAGCATCGATCAAGCGTTTCCGCCGTGGCGGCGCAGAAGTAACAGAGGCTTCTTGTTTTGGCGGGGAAGAAGGATTCCTCTGCACGGGCAATGGTAGTGGTTTTGGCTTGGTGGACGAAAGGCGTAGTGGGATTTGATGCTTTGTTGCGGTATGCGTGAGAAACGACCGGGAAGAGGAAGCATCCGCCATCTTGACATCTTTTACGGGTGTGTTGACGACCTTTTGTTGCAACCTCGCCGTCGGTACTGTTTTTGCTATCTGTTCCTTCGAAGCATTGATGGGCGTTTCTGTGCCGGACGGCGATAAATCGGGGGTCGAGTACGGTCCTGCCAGTACGTCTGTCTGTTCTGAATATGTCCGAGTGATCTTTCTCTTCTTTGCCCTCGTATTGTCCTCGCCGGTTTCTATGCTACCCGGCAGTGGCTGGCTATGCGACTCGTCGTGCAGCCTTGGCTGGCTGGTTCGGCCATATCTCGGTCTGGTTGATAGCCTGCCTCTGTTGCTAGAACTGGTGGTACGAGATACGGTAGGTCGAGGTTCCGGAGAGCTTGGTGGTGATGGAGATGTGACGGTAGCAGTCACAGGGGCTTTCGTTATGATGTCTTCTTCGCTCTGGTTCGTCTTGACCGAAATCGAGGATGCACTCCTGTTCACGGAGATTGAGGAGGTTGAAGCTCCCACTCGCCTTCTCGTAGCTTTGCCGTATGTGGTCACGCGCTTCTTGGGCGCAAAGTCGTAATCACTGAGACTGGCCATTGTGCTGACTGTAGCCAACCAAGGGGACGGAGCTCTGATTGATGGGTAGCTTGGACGGCGATGGATATGTGAATCGGTTGTACGGACGCCGGAATGGTATCAGAGCAAGATGCGGAGAACTGTGGTAAATTCGGCGGCTGAAGGTCGAGAAGTCGGTCAATGGCAGTTCCGGCTAAGTAAACGTGTTGTTGGCGGCGTGGTCACCGGAGTGCGGGTGGAAGTCCGATGCGCGCAGCTCGTCTAAGGCGCGTGATCAATGCCGATGCATACGGCGGTTGTGGCGGCGATAGGGAGGTGGAGGCATGAGCTTATAAGGTTCGGAACGAGGAGGTTGTTGTTAGTTGAAGCGAGGCGATGTTTGCGTGGTGTAGGTAGTTGCGACGATTGAGGTTGACCGTAAGGTTGCGCTTCCGTCCCGCCTTCAATCCAATGTTTTGAAATGGAAGAAGTCGAAGTGGAAACGGGTGTCATTGTTGCGGAAACCCCACAATCTGCTCCCGGCACCCTTTCCATCACGGGTGCCTGCCCTGTGGCCCTGTGTGTTCAGTAGTTCACTGCGGTGCGCGTGCAGGGCGACGGGACTGGCTGGCGGCAGGGGCAAAGGCAAGACAAGGTTAGCACGGTGCCCCTGCAGATGCATGTGGTGGTCTGTGCTTGCCGTTCCCCTCGAGACGTCCGCTTATGCCCGCTCCTCTTTTTAGAGTTTCCAAAAAAGAGCCTTTGATGTTATCGTCCCGTCTCATTGTTTACGTACAACGACCTTTATCTCCAGGTCTTACTGGTGAAACTGTAAATTGCGGATATCGGCACCGCATTGTTTGAGACGAAAATCGTGGGGTTGCCAAATCGATCAGCTACAAGGCAGTAGGTGACTTTTCATCCCATCAGAGCTCACCTTGATGGCTCTCACTCGAACGGCCTTCGGTGTCCGCCGTCCGTAGGAGCTCTCGCGGGCTCACGGCGGGCACGGCGGGGTTCCAGATCGCGGGACCCAGTCCAAGAGCGGTTTCCCCGGTTTCCACTTGGACGACTCGGACAACCCTGAGAGGCGGGCAGGGACCGGTCCAGAAGCCTTTCGCAAATGCTGTATTTTTTTTCTGATCTGAGAATCGCTCAAAGTTTCTAAGTTCCCCTTTCTTGTCCTAGTTCCCGCATCCCGCCACGATCCTCTTCCGGTAAACGGAGCAGCCCAGCCAAATAGTAAGTACACACGCTACTAACTAGGCAAGGCGCCAATTCCTGTCCCCGATTGACACTCTGCGACGACGCCAAGTTCCACCGTTTATCAGCTCTGCAAGTGGGAGGGGTTTGGTGGGACCGTTGTTGATACAACACTTCATCCTGCCTGTCTGGGCGCGGATTTAGTAGAAACTACTGACCTCCCTCGGGTCTGGGGGTGGCAGGTTGCGCCTCCTCGTCCTACCACTTGGTCGCGCCTCAACCCCAATCACGAACCCTTCTACTCAATCTGTTTGTCATCTGTCTGCCCCTACCTACAGATAGGCTATTGACCCTTGCCCCAGGGCCCTCTTTAAGAAGCATCTGATTCCCCCCTTCAAGGACACTTGTGCGGGACATTATCTTTCTTTACATTGACCACACATTACTTACACGAAACGATTCGCAGGGTATCCGTTATCACGACTTCGCCGCTTAGTCTGCCCTCTTATAACCACTCCTCCTCCAACCAAGTCAACATGTCTACCACCTCCGAGATCGCGCCCACCAAGTGCGTGGGCCCCGACTACCGCGCCGAGGAGCAGAAGCCCACCGCCACCGTCTCGACCGCCGTCAACTTCGACAACGTCACCGTTCTCTCTCAGACTCCCCAGCTCATCGCTCTGCTCAGGTGCGTTTGCCTCGAGTTACCTTCCCGGTTACCCTCCGCCAGACACTGACCTCGGTGGTTACACACTACAGCATTATCCGTGACAAGCGGACCGACCGCGGCGACTTCATCTTCTACTCCAACAGAATCATCCGTCTCCTTGTCGAGGAGGGCCTCAACCACCTCCCCACCGTCGAGCACCCCGTTACCACCCCCGTCGGCCGCATATACGATGGTTTGGCGTTCCAGGGCAAGATTTGCGGTGTCTCCATCATGCGCGCCGGCGAGGCTATGGAGCAGGGTCTGAGGGACTGCTGCCGCTCCGTTAGAATCGGCAAGATCCTTATCCAGAGAGACGAGGAGACTGCCCAGCCGAAGCTCTTCTACGACAAGCTTCCAGAGGACATTGCCGACCGCTGGGTCCTTCTCCTCGATCCCATGTTCGCCACTGGTAAGTCTAAGATACTTTGGGGAGAACCGGGCGTGCGTTGTGATTGGGTTTCCACGGCTAACATGTGCTGTGTGTCTAGGCGGATCTGCCATTATGGCCGTCGAGGTGTTGAAGTCTAGGGGAGTCCCCGAGGAGCGTATCATCTTCCTCAACATTTTGGCTAGCCCCGAGGGCATCAGCAACTTTGCTTCCAAGTTCCCCAAACTCCGGACAGTAACTGCCTTTATCGACCAAGGTCTTGATGACAAGAAGTACGTTTCCCGTCCGCGTCCGCCTCCTGTTGTTCGTTGAGAAGATGATAAAATTGAGACTGACTCTAATTGCTATAGTTACATTATCCCCGGTCTCGGTGACTTCGGCGATCGCTATTACTCCATGTAAAGTTTGAAGCGGGCATAGATTGTTGGTTGTGATGATTTCCTGGTAGTGAAGATCGACTTTGGGAAATGGCGTTATCTGAGAGGACTTTTGGATGCCAAGCGTAGTAATGGAATACCCACTCTGGAAAAGTAACAAAATGAGTTCGTGCTGCTTCGTTCATCGAAATGGAACTGGCATCGAGGTCCGGCTCGGCTTCGCCTATCGTGATGATGATATGATAATGACCCTTTATAAACCTTTCGCTCAGTCAACCATGACCCCTTGAGGTATTGGAGAAAAATAAGAGAAAAAAGCCAGCCGGCTATGTGGACGTGACGTCGGGTCGTTGATGCCTTTTAGTCGTAGTCATCGTCATCAACCTCAACGCCGGATCCGCCATAGCCTCTATCGTCATCCTCATCATCTTCGTCGATATCGGCAGCTCTTCGGCTTGACGCCGCTGGCCTTCCACCTGCCGACCGGCTATTGGAATAGGATGCTGCTTTTGCGCTTGCCTCGGCTTCTTGGGCAACAGCGTCTGGTTGTCACAAGTCAATAACAAGCCCTAGCAGGACAAGGACAAGACTATATGCTTACCTGCAGCGTCTACCCAAGCACTATAGACATCTACCGCAGCATCGAGGTCTACATTGCAGTTGTGAAATCAGCATTTTGCTCCTTCTCATATTCTTCTGTTCTATATATCCGAGGATCGGCCGAGCCAGTCTTACAGTTGACAGGGCACTGGAATTTTTGGCCGCAGATCTTGCAGTCGAGGTAGCCGACACCGGCCTTCTTGTCGAGCTTGACGATGACGGATCGTTCGTGGTTGCAGAACAGGCATGTGAAGACGGTGGGAAGGGGATCGTTCTGGTTAGGGAGGGGAATAGGTTAGCGGTAGGTCAAGGACGAAGTAAATTAAGCAGATAGGTAATCCGTATGGTTTGAATAGAAGGGTACAACGTAGATCGAGTTACAGTAGTGTTGCGTATGGAAAATTGTTCTTGGGGTGCAGTATTGTCTAAAAGGCTTATCGGGCAATGACGTCTTTGGTGGTATCCAGAGGCGCGCGCGCAACGGACAAAGGTACGCGATCATTTCTTGGACTTGGAGAAAGAAAAAGGTAGGTATGCACATACCCTCCTGGGACCCTGCGGCTTTCTTGACGACTTTTTGCGCTTGCCCATTGTGAAGTTGGTGTGTTGGTGGTTGTTTTTTGAGTGTTAGGTGGTGGGTTGGTTCAAGAGTTTGAAATGGCACCGGGGCGTGTTAAAGTTCGGTTGCGGTCACTACTGCAGGTGCGCGGCCGGCAGTGCTGGGGATATCGATGATTCGCGTCGCAAAACCCTTGGTGCTTCCGTCTGGTGCACGCGCTGCAGTTCGGATTGCTGAAAAGTTGGTGAATGGAAAGGGGGAAGAACACGATCGTTGATAGAATGGAGACATGTACAACTTTACTCAGCACGTACGTAACGGGTGACTCCTTGCAGGCAAACGTTAGTGGTTGTTTAGGTGTTAATACTTTGCGACTAGTTTTTGCACATTCATGAAGCGTCACTGACAGCAACCGCCAAAGTCTAGTTCCCGTCCCCCAGTAAGGTCGGTGATGGCTGCCCCACCACAACTCGCACCGTTTTCACCTAGGTGAGTTCTTCAGACACCGCGCGTGATGACCGTAGGCTTATGATTTTACAAACCCAACAAGCTGATGAGATTATTCACATAGACCTATGCAGTGGCTCGTGCACACAATGACAGGACAGGGCTGAAAGCCTGCCAGGTTTCACGCTTGCAACTCGAGGGTCTTGGCTTGGGGTCCACCAATTCAATCCCACCTTGCCCCACAAAAGACCTCCCCCGGCTTTGGGAGGATCGACTATCAAGCGGGGACTGGTGATTGGACAATTCTGGCATCTGACATTCATTCCCGAACACCTTCCATCCAGAGAGTTCGGGCCTGTCGAGATAATCAGGGTGCCCGGTACGATAAGATGACCACACTGCTATCGTCATTGCTGATGTCCTGGGCTCACTTGGGCTGGTCCGAGATAGGTCGTCGGCAGCGTTATCGAATTCGTTACTTGATTTCTCGAGCAACTTGCAAGCAGCTTCCAATGATGATGGAAGCTCTTGGTACCGGCACCACCCGTTTCGGTGTTAGGAATTCCTCACCGGGCGGTAACCGTATCGCTTGCATCGCGGTGTCAACAATCAGCAGTCTACCCTCCCGTGTTGTTTCTGTTGTGATGAGCACAGGGCCTGAATGTTCCCTTCACTACCTATGCGGGATCATCTCACCTCCAAAGTGTCCTTCCTTTCCTGCTTACACAATGACTACCTAACAAGGGACCACCTACATACCGCTTCCACTTGGAACTGGCGGGAACAATGGGGCAGGGCGCGCTCGTCTCCGAGATCCGCAGCCACGGCACTCGATCCGATTGCGGTACCCCGCCGCCGGCGTCCGTTGTGGGGAGCATAGTTAACCCAAAGTTGCAGCATGCTACTACAGCCTACAGGGATCAAGGAGCGCTACGGGCATGCCACACACACCCTGTTATCGATCAGCTGGCTATCGTGCTGGGTACCGTTGGTCAGTAACACGCTCCGCGCCCGGTGATTGCCCGAGACGCAATTTGTACCGACTCTTGTTACGTGTTGCAAACCATCGAGTGGTCGATAGCCAAAGGATCCCTCTTATCACGAGGGGGCCTTGGTGGCTTCGGGGAAGTTAGGTACGGTATGCCCCTGGTGACGGGGACCGAGAGCAGCACGGCGAGTGTAGGTATGTACGAGCTGGAAGAGGAGGTGTTGGATGGCCAAGTGGAAGCATCCAATGTCCTCTTCCGGCGACGTCTACACTATGTTATAACTGGCCCTCGTGTCGCCCGACTGTCTCTCTCAAGGTTGCTCCAGATTCCCATGGTCTTCAGTGTGTTCGCCTGTTGACTCTGTCTGTTATTGACGTTACCTCTATCCCGTCCCTTTGTCTCTGTTAGACCACTAGAATCTACCTCTTATCATCATCTTTACCTAGACTTGGTCGTTCCTCCCCATTTTACCAAACATTAGTTACAATGGCTACAGGTTTGGAAGGTGTGCAGGATGCCTTGCTGGCCATCGCCAAAGGCCAAACGAAGCTCATCTCGGCGGTTGAATCCATCTCCCAACGTGTGAGCAGCTTGGAGAAGACTCGCGAAACCTCCTCGAAACCCAACGGCGAAGCTCCAAACCCAGTCACCACCCCGCTCGTTTCCGGCTATGTTCAGACACCACCGCTCTTGCAGGCTGATGCCGGCACCATGTCACCATCATCTCCGCCCGCCGACGTCACAAAGTCCAACTTCTCGAACCGCGTCGTGCTCACGACCTATCCCAAGCAAATCGGTATCAATCCTCTACCGATGGAATGGGGTGCGGCCGATCCCGTGAAGCGTGGCCCGGTAGCTGTCATCCGATCTGGCTCGACCATCCGCAGACGTAACGCCATCGGTGCCCACGGTGGTTCATACTCGGTTTACTATGCACTAGCTCTGGCGAGTAAGGAGCTGGATCCAGACCACAAGCCTGATTTCACCAACACCGAGCCTGCCGTCAACATTGGTCCCTTCCCTCAATGGGGAGACCCGAAGAAGATTGTAGCCATGGATCCTTGGGGCCATCAGGTCCCTTGGATCTTCAAAGATCTTATGGATAAGGAGGGTGGTACGTACTTGCACACGTTGTTGTTTACGACCCCTGTTTGCATATGATTGAAACTGACACTGGCTATCGACAGTTGATCTCCGGCCGACGATTGCGATCACGAAAGCCCATATGAAGCTGCCTGAGCTTGAGGAGAGTGTTAAGAGCGGCAGATTGGTTCCAGATGGCAAGATCTGCTTGAACAGCAGTGGTGAACTTGCGGTAACCAAGTTCGCCGTCGAGCCTGTTTGGTACCTCCCTGGAGTTGCCGAACGGTTCGGTATTGATGAGGGCACATTGCGCAGATCCCTTTTCGAGCATACTGGTGGCATGTATCCGGAGGTAATTATCGCCGCTGAACCATAACACTTTCGTAGACATACGATGCTGACACAATATCCAGTTGATTACGCGCTCTGATATCAAGGTCTTCCTGCCCCCTATTGGTAAGCATCATCAGCTGTGTATCCCGTCATGGTGTGGTGTTTCAGACTCCTAACCGTCTCTTTCTAGGTGGTTTGACCGTGTACTGCTTCGGCGATCCTGCGAAAATGTCAGACCCTTCGAAGAAACTTGCGTTGAGGATACACGACGAGGTAGGCTCTCATTTTCATATGATGCATGTCTCTTGAACATCTCTTTCATTGCTGACACAGCCACCTTCTCTGTAGTGTAACGGCAGTGATGTTTTCTGTTCCGATATCTGCACTTGCAGACCTTACCTCATCTTCGGTATTGAGGAGGCCGTCAAGGAGGCTCAGAACGGCGGTAGCGGCGTGGTAATCTATTTCCGTAAGGAAGGTCGTGCCTTGGGCGAAGTCACAAAGGTATGTGTTCCAAGATTCCTCTCTCGAAGACTAGATGCTGACCCATCCTCGCAGTACCGTATGTTGAATCCCAGACAATGCTTATTCCCTTCTATGCAGAGGGATTTGTGAGTGAGAGACTAACCGAGAACCTTCTACAGTTGTGTACAACGCGAGAAAGCGCGGGGCAGATCTTGCATCGGACTATTTCAAGCGCACCGAAAACATTGCCGGTGTAAAGGATATGCGATTCCAAGCCCTGATGCCCGATATTCTTCATTGGCTGGGTATTACCAAGATTGACCGAATGCTTAGCATGAGCAAGTGAGTAACACCACGCCCCCCGCTCTCCTTGCCTTGTGGCAGGTATCACCGATCCTCGATCTAACGCATGGTTGTTTTCTAGCATGAAACACGACGCCATCGTCGGCCAAGGGTAAGTTAGCATTTCCTGTTCTACCATGTGGTGTACCGTTATGCTCGGGTCTTGCTGCATAACCTGCACTTGTGTTGAGCCGGCGATCCTCTACTTGATGGATGCTAACCTTCCGCATAGTATTCCTATTCTCGAGCGTGTTGAGCTCCCCGAAAGCTGGATTCCAGCCGATTCGAGAGTAGAGATCGATGCCAAGATCAACGCCGGTATGTTTTATCCTTCCTACTCTCCCAATGTTTCCTGTGAAGGAAGGCAGATTGACCGACGAGGATTCGTTCATGTAGGATACTTCACAACAGGTCACAGAATGACGGAAGAAGAACTCAAAGCGGTGCAAGGTCGGATATGGGAAGAGTAAGCTATCCCTCTTTCAAAAGTCACTCATCAACGAATGGAAGAAACCCGAGGCTGACGTAACCGCAGCATCGACCACTAGAAGTAACAACTCCACGGAGGAAACGACGCACAGAGGAGTTCAGTCGTGGGATGTTGAGAGATTATTCGGGCGGCAGCTGCATTTGGGGAAACCTATCGTGCCCCATCATTGCCTCTTTGTATAACCATACGTAACCCATCCCACTTTCTCGGTGAGGATGGTTGTCCAATTTGATCCTGCATATACCACACCATAACCGCCACCACAACCTGTCTGGTTTGAACGTGAAGCGGGCGGATGGGATATGGAGTGAGGAGGGAGCAAAAGAGATCACGCAAACAGCTCTTGGGCCGGTATGTGATTCTAAGCATGTCTGTAGTGCAATGACTATACATGAATATCTGATACTAGTACTTGCTATTCCAGCGTGATTTTTACATTTACTCGCGCATTAAGTGGCGAGTCTTCAGTTACCGGGCTGTATGGTTCGATGATGTTGAATGGATTAGTTGTCTTCGTGACTTAACAGTAACCTCAGAGAAAAAAAAGACATTGCAAAAAGAAGGTAAGCTCGGTAAGGTAACCAAGGTCAGCCGGCATGGGATGGAGGATGGCCAGTGGCCAGGGATGGAGGATATCTTAGGAGTTAGAATGACATATGAAGCCATTTGGTGAATAAGGGGAGCGTGTAGAGCCCTAACCCTTTGCTTTGGGCAAGTGGTTTAACATGTCTCGTCGTTCTGAGCAATAAAACCTAAGGTACTCTTTTATGGTAGCAGTTGTTTGTTCATCGATACAGGTAGGTAACTCTAATGATGAGAAAAACAGACTGAGATAAAAAGAGCTTGAACAGCGTATAATTATTTGTCTAACTGGCCAGATACATAATCCAGTCTGGCATGTGTGCATGTGCGCCTGGATTGTCTTTTGTCCTGTCTTGCAGTATGTCTTCTACCCACGCTTCTCTCTTTCTGACTTAAACTGTTCCTGCTTCTCAATGCTTCGAATGCTACGTATGCCACTAACCGGTGTAGACCTGACATCAGCAAAAAAAAAAAAAAAGGAAACGAAAACGGGAGGAAATCGAGGTCGTTCCAAGTCACACGCTGCCCCGGGAGAGAACATGCAAAAGATAGGCTGATCGGTGCATATGTACCGTACCAAATGTTGGGGGTTACGGATTACACGGGGTAGAATGGGGGACGGTTTAGAGGAGGGAAGAAGATTTCTTGGATTTGTTGGAGGAGGCGATCGTGGGATTTTGGTAGGGGGTCAGGAGAACCGGTCTATCGGCATTTATCTTTTGCCCATTTCTTCAGTCTTTGTACATTGCATACACCTAGTCAATCTTCTTAGTTCGGGTGTTTTGTCTGAGGATAGGTATGCAGCTGGGTTGGGCGAGCGGTTCTCCGGTGATGATGGATGACTTCAGGAATACCTCTAATTTTTTAACAAAACCATTGATGGATGCAAGGTGATATATGTGTAGAAGTTAGTTTCTCTCTGAGGATACTTTACTATACTTCCGGCATAAGTTTGCGGAAGCACTTTAGGTAGTTTTAACCTATTAAGTTGTCTTCGAAGGTTGAGGGGCGGTTTGGCAAGGTCTAAGGTACCTGAACTTGTCACTATGGTGTAGGTTGGATTATCTTGAGGCCCATCCGGTCCTGACAACCAAGGATTGGAGGCAAGCAAGTCAGCAACTGGAGGGCTCTACCGGCATGTTGATCGACAGTTGAAAGACAGGACAGATATTGTCAGAATTACACAATCCTGCGTTCGGTACCATGGTATCCTCCCCATCTGCGGAAGACTGATCATTAATTCCGTCAGATATCATTTTTGACTTTGCTACGTACGTACGTATGCGTTTCTCTTTTTTTCCCCTCCAGACCTTCGTCCGTCTCCCGCTTCTACATTACCGTTCGGGTCAGGCGGGACGTTGTTGACAGACCAAGACAAATAAATTCACAAGATGAAGACTAATCCAAAAATACTTGGTTGGAACGTGGTTCTGTTTTTGGTTTTACCCTGTCTATCCCGTCATCAACGGGGGTACTTCCAAGGTCAAAAGCATTTAGCCCAATTGCTGATCCGTTCTAGAACCGTAGAACAAATTTTTCCCCGCCTACATACTTCAAACACTGTACGCCGTACACTAGCATTGCTTGGTCCAGGTTCGCTTTCCCGCGGAACCATCGAAACGATCGAAACAGATCATGATGTCAATTCAGCGGTGTTGAATATATTCAACCAGAAACCAGGGGCCAAGCATGCCAGGGCAAGGCACCCCAACAACACAACGTTTTGGTTTCTTTTCACTTTTTCTTCTTCTTTTTTGATCCCATCGAGCCAATCGGTCATCATATCACAGATTTGTTGTTGGACGGTATCCGCTCCGTTAGTTACTAGTTTGCGTGGTAGACAGGGAGGGTAAACAAGGACAACAAGTTGTTAGTCTCGGATTGAGACAGCGGGACGTTGACGACGTTGCCAAGCTTCGAAGTGATCGACACTTTCCACACGTGTATTGGAAATGGAAGGACGTAGGAAAACATCCACCAGACTAATGAATTATTGGGGATTTCCTCAAAGAATGCGAAAGGAAATGGGGAAAAAAGCGAACACAAGCCATATCTACCTCGCCTACCTACCTTGCGCTTGAAAGTTTTTCCTCATTGTAGTTCCGAAGATCCCTTCTCATGTACCTGCCTAGGTACGCTGGCATGTTTCCGCATCGATTGTCAGTTACACAGAAAAGAACCTTTCTGCCAAACGGTGTGCTTGGAACTCCCACAAACCTTACCTACTACTTCCTGCATCCAACAAGCAGTTCCTGTGAGTCTGTGTAGCACTTGTAACATGCAATAACGGACGGGAGTGTGCATTTCTGTCAGTTTCCTTTTTTGCTTTCTTGGCACTGATGTGAAGGCTGGCTGTATGTACAAGCAAAGAGTGACCCAAAGGAGATGCTTCGATATCACGAGAATGAGTGAGTGGTGTTCCTGAGCGGAAGCGAAGCAAGTAGAAGCAGAGTAGAAGTAGGTGCTGTGTAGGAGAGTGCCTGATGATCAATTCCAACCATTTAGCCCAATCAACCACTCGGAGACATCTGTTTTTTCTCTTTCGAAGAGGAAGGAGAAGAAAGGGAGATCGAGATGATATACAGCCCACACAGTCACGAGCCTGAACTCGCCACGGCCGGCTGTCGCACGACTGTAGTGTACACGGTCAAATACGTGAGGTGAAGTGGAGGTGAAGAAAGAGTCGGTAGGTAAGGTAGTCGGGTCGAACGGGTGAGGCGTCATCGTCTCGTCTCGTCACCACCGTGTGTGTGTGATGTTATTGAATGTGATCCTGGTGATTGTACGGGGAAGGAGAGACTTGGCAGGTACGTGCCGTAATGATGGGCGCCCAGGCCGTGCCGCGGGAATCGAGTGATGGAGCCACACCAGTGTCATCATTTCCTTCCGGGGAAAGAAACCTTTCTCTCGTCACGTTTTTCTTTTGTGATTATCAGGAGATCTTTTCTTAGACTGTAAATGGAAGGGGGTTTACCCCTGGTCCCTGGGCCTAGTGTAGGTACCATGTTGCTCTTGCGGTGGGTAGCTCGGTAGTTGTAAATGTAGTGTACTGGCGTACAAGAAGGATGGACGTCTATCTTAAGCCTCCATTTTTGTCTTTCTTTTTCTGATGTCTTGAGAATCGCTTGCCAGCAGACGTGGTGGCTGACGAGAGTCGCACGGCGTACAGTATGTCTTGAATGACGAAGGTATGTTATATATGGAAAGTTAGTAAGCAAACCCTCATATCGACGTGGGAATAGGATTCAATAGAAGAGAAAGGATGGTGCCGTCGCCTCTTCCCTTCGCCGCCACCTTCGCTCCAGCCGTATGGTCGATAGTCTGAAAAAAAGGCCCATGGTGATAGCATTACGGATTTCTGGCGAATGGAAAATCGAAGAGGGGCTTCGGAGTGAAGACCGCAAGATGTGTCACAGGTGAGCAAGAGAGGTCAACCTGATTGGAACTGCGAATCGGGGAAGAGAAGGTTAGAAACGCACACCAATGAGATTCAGCGAAATGAGAATAACATCACTCAAAAACAGGCTTTGGCGATGAGGATGGAAATATTTTCTCGGTTTGAGATGCTTGAGAGAGGGGTGGAAGGTGTGAAGAAGAAAGTTTGAAGACTGTGTAACAGCAGCAAAGTGACTTAGTTTTGGCTGAAAAGCATGTGGGAAGAGCAGGTCACTGTAAGTGTCAAAGGTCGTGCATCGGTCCACTTGGATGTTATGGTATAGTATACCTTGACCGAGCCTAAACTGACGAACACGGAGACGGAGTCTCGGGAGTGTCATCCTATCTTGTAGATCTTCGTCGTCTTGTCCTTCCCTCATTTTCTATCCATTCTGTGATCATCCGCGCCGTGGCTCATGACAGCAAGACGCAATGCAACAGAATACAAAAATGGAGCACGGGGAAGCTAAAGTAAGCTCGCAAGCTTGTCTGTGTTCTGCCTCCGGCGTCTTCGATTAAAAAAACCAAGCTAAACAAAACTTTGCGTGGAACCAAAATAAGTTTTGCAGTAGCAACAAGTAGTTAGCAGGTAGGCGTAGCTAGAAGGTAGGCAACGCAGGCGAGGCAAAGCGAGGGCGCAGTAGTCCCAAAGAGAAGAAGAAAAAGAAGAAGCGAACGTTGTTGACAGCAATGGATCTCATAAGTAACATCGGATAGCTTTTTCGACGTCGGTTCGAAACATGACAGGGCTTACTTGCAGCGACTGCCTAGGAACCGACAGAGCAAAAAGCGACGAAGCCTTGTGAACCAGCCAACGGTTGTTCAAAGTGGGTGAATGAGATATGGCTGCCCAGTGAGCCCATTTGATGCCCTACCAGTCGGCAGTGTTAATAAAATACGCAGTCGTTCTCACTGGTCCAATTCAGTGGTGGGGCTTCTATGGGACTGCCCCTCTCCCTTTTTGGGAAGATTGTCTTAGATGTGACTCTCTTCTCAACCGTGCGCACTGTGTGGACTTGGCAGTTGAATGGAGCCGGAGACAGAATCCGGGGTCTGACAAGAGACTAGTTGCTTCATGTGTTGCCTACCATAGTAGGTACAGCCAGCAGGTAGTGTACACTCATAGGAAGATGAATGTTTGGCGGGCGGGCTGCTGCGCGCACGACATGTCCTCTCACACGTGTGGAAGGCATGAGAAGAGATGCAGCTATCATCTGTACTCCTTACATGATATAGCACAAAATCAGAAACAATACTGTGTGGTTGGAAAAGAACTCTGCAAGTGATGGTGCTTCCATTGGGGACGGATCGTGGTACATGACACTTTCATGTTGTTTAGCTCACATAGTTTAGGTTGGTATACCTTAGCCCTGCCGAGAATTGAGTGGCCCTCTGGATCCGTCTCCATCCTTCACCGGGATTGTCAAGTGTTACTCGATATATCGACTGAAGGTGCTGTGTATCCCAAGATTGATGTCTATCGGGTTTCCCGCCGTGAAACGTGTGGTGGAATGGGATAGTGAAAGATTGTGATGTGGCTACCGGTCAAGAGGGATGCATATGGATAATGGGGAAGACAGAGCTTTGGGCCGATAGAGAGATTGCAGGTGGGTGATATCGATCACAGAAAAGGCACATCCAAGTGACCATAACCCGCAACCGACAACACCCAACTCCCACCCTTCATCGTTCGATGGTAAGCTATCCGGAACCCATGGGAAGGGGATTCGCGCGCTGCTTGGCTTGGAATAAAGGAAGCAGCTTGTTGCAGCATTCGTTCCTACAGGAAGGGGACCACTGCCCTCAACCCAAATGGAACGAAGTGGAAAGGGGAGACTACCACGAAACATCTCGTTGGCACGAGGGAAACTCGAGATCGGTAACTTTAGGGACGCTCGCGACAATACAGTGACAAAGTATCGATCGTCCGCAACGGTGGTTGGCTTGAGTCTCGGTTACAGTTTCTCGAGATGGAGGCATGTACATCGTAGTGGACTGATACTAACAGCTGGACAAGAAACGACGGATGAGGGGATGATTAGCAGCGACCGACATTTGATCGCGATGAGAGATATGCCAACAAGGGCACAAAAGAAGAAGCCGTACCTGACGAGCCGAGGTGCCCTTGTACAATACCGTTGCCGTTGTTGCCAGAGGGTAATACATACGTAATCTTCCAACTTTCTTTGCAATTGCACTGGCTTGCCGTTCTTTTGTTGTTTCAGTTTTCTTTCCCCCTCTTTTTGGACGACTTGTTACCTGCTGTCTATTTCCCCTCTCTCAGCTAGCACCGTAGTATTGTTCAAGTTGATCAGTTCTCAGCCTCTGTTAAGCCCTGTTCGCCTTGGTCAGATACACGAGTGACGGATCTAAAACATGAGAGTAAAAAAAGAGACAAGCAGGTTCTGGGCAAGCTGGAGAAGGCCGTATCGGTGTTAGGCGAAGAGGGCCTGGACGCCTCGATCGACTAACAGGACAGAACAGGACTGGAGCGAGACCACCGGCGTTTCCTGAATTGGGTAGTCTAGGCCTTCTTTTCGGGTCCGTAGTGCTCCCCAGTGTTTCCCCAGTGCGCAGCCAATGCCCAGTGAAGTTGTGAGTTCGAAAAGAGTCAAGTGAGAAGATGCAACCACCTTGCATGTTGCAGGCTGGAAGTCTGTAAAGTGTCAATTCTTGAGTGGCTGTCGGCGCTGAGTGTACCCCACCTGATGTTTCGTTTTGGCGGTATTCGGGTCACCAGAGGAGCCAGAGGTACCCTACTGTGACGGCGGTACAAAAGGACCAGCGAGTAGGGTGTAGCCCGAGGGCATTGCGAAAAATGTCGCTGAGGTGCCGTGGAGAGCGTTGGACTTGGCATATCCGAGACTCCGCTCTCGCCAGTGAAGCTCTGAATGGTCCGGCGGCCACCGGTCAGCACGTCAACGGAAACCGCAACACCTTGGTGTTCCATTCAGTGCCTAAGTTTCCCGAACTTGGGGGTTGCCATCAATGATCATGGCAGCATGGGGGACCGGGGACCAAGGGGGAGTGGAGAGGTGGGAGAGGTGGGAGGCCGGGGCATTGGCAAGATGGGGACGATGGGGCCGGGGGACAGGACCACGACCTGCGGCAGCTACGTACTTGGTACCATGATCCATGGGTTCTCTCCATTCAGGTGCTGTGCCATCCGTAGTCTGCAGACGTGTACGGCGGTCGAGTCCAGAGAAGCACATTACTAACTTGTTTTATTATCCAGACAAATTGTTTGGTCGTTACATGCACATTGACATGCCTCATGTAACAGGAGATACTTCCGAATCGCCCGCTGGTCCGGCCTGGTTGCTTGTTGGTAGGCCTGGCCAACTTGTACCGGCCTGATCTAGGCAGGAATACAGGCAAAGTCACACAACACTGGGTTTGTTTGGGTGTGTCAAAGGGCTGGTTAGGGTGCTCTTCCACTCTCGGCCCCGGAGGCAACAACGGGTAACGGGCGGGTATGCTTAGCCTCCCCTCCCCCCCTGGCCGACTCAACCATCGACTGACAAGTGGCAACCGAAAGTGCCGCTGAATGACACTGTAAGACACAGTAGCTAAGCGGAATCGCACATTTCAGCCCAAGAAGGCTGCTTTTCTTCTTATACTCGGGTCCGCCTCGACTTCAAGCCCACCCATCCTGCTTTCTTTCTTCGTCTCCTTATAAACAACGACCGAATTCGATGTGAAAGCCCAGCCCTTCTGGTGTTCAACACTACAACACCTTGGACTCGACAACAATAATAACCTATCATCATCCAGACCAAAAGTGTCCGTCACAACAACCTATCAACAACAAACCAGACCAACATTAGACATGGCGTCATCAACTACCGACTCGCGCCGCATGCCGCGCAGAGACTCTTCGACGGCCCCTGGCACCCGAAGCCCCAGCCAGAGGCCAAGACTTCTTCGAGCATCAGCCACCGAACCCTCCATCACCACCTCCAATGCCAGCCGAGATGCGCTCGCCAACTCGTACTCGTCTCGCAGAGCAACCGAGCTCCTAAGGGTGGCTTACATCTCTGGCGGCTCATCTCCGGACGCCCTCACCAGAGCTACCTCCAGAGCCACCTCTCCCATCTCGACACGGCCATCACCTCCGCCGATGTACGATAGCTTGGGTCGACACAGTGAGCTATCCTCATCTCCTATCAGCAACCCGGATGGCTTCGACGAGCTGCGTGATTCCTGTGAGTCGCTTGTTTCAGTCACCAATGTTTCTGGACTAGAGCTAACGCCTCAATAGATTCGCATTCGCATTCGCAGCGATACTTCAGCTTCCCCAGCTTTGACTTGTATGAGTCGCCCCACCAAGAGGAGGACAAGGAGCCACACATGAAGTCTCCTTGAAAGGCGTGCTCGGATTGGGGGGAAAAGCTGTTTTCGACTTTTTAAGTTTGCGCGACTCGAGAAGCAAGCCCGGACTTCCACTTTGGTCATCGGGCCGCTCACCAAGACGACATCCACCTAAGAGGCCTCTATCACTCGGGGAACAGTTGCACCGCCGTGCAAGAGCAATCGGCAGGCGCGATATTCCCAGGAACAGGACCCTGGTGTCATTGGAATATGACACACAAGCAGTCCACATTGAATGGGCGCAGGGAAATGGGCGAGGGACAGGCGGATTATCCCGGCGTTTTTGATTCCTTCAATCCTATGAATCCCATTTCTGAGGTATTCGGAGGGGGGAACGAACGGAGGGCAGCGCGATGCACGCCGCTTCAGCACATCTCGTAGCTGGCGGGTGCTACGTGCCCACTGGGTAGTTACGGCGGAGTCTGAGAGCAGGAGAGATTCCACGGGGACTGGGGGTGGGAGAGGCTGGTAATGATACTTAGCTGACCGAGCCGTGGGCTTGAGCTCCCTTGGTCGTGAGGACACCGCCAGCAATTATGGCGCAAAGACACGCCTAGGTCTTTATAACGCAGCCAACTGTTGAAGATGCGAGAGTGCCCCGAGGGGTGCCGTGTCCGGTTGGCGACGACAAGACTGTCTTGTGTACAACAAACACAACAACATAGGATACCCTGTAGAACTGAAGAATGGAAAGTGCAAACTGCCAACCATCCTAGTTCCTTCTGAAACCCTCGGACATGTCGTGAGATGGCGGTGAATCCAGCAGCAACTGGCCTAAGGGCTGGTTGCTCGTCTCATTTGCTGGCGAGTGTTCATGTTGTCAGGTAGCCACCAGTCGTTGGTGCACCGTTAGAACATGGTGAGCTCTGGTGAGTCTCGATGTAAAATGCGTGGTGATGCCGGCGATGGTGATGGCTTCGCATCCAGGGAATGCTTCATACAGAAAAATAGCAGCGCAGTCGCCACGATGAACAGGTGACAGGGCCATAAACCGTGCGACTTTGGGAATAACACAGCCACATTGTACTAAAAAGTTGGCGCACTGATGGTTCCGCTAAAAGGTGATTTTTTTGGTGAGGGTGATGGCGAATGGTGATGATTTGGTGATGATGTTTGGTGAGAATGAACGAGTGGTTCAGAACTCACCAAAACCTTAAGTGGGTGGAATGGAAGAAGTGATGCCTGCACTCATGCAGTCATGGACAACCTTCCAAAGGCAAGCGAGAAGGCAAGGGACCCAGCTGTGGACAAGAGTGGAGGCAACAACTTGCACCGATAAGGCGTTATCAGCTGGTGCCCCCCTGCTCGGCATTGAGCCCTAAGGTCCGAGGGGCCAATCAGGCCATAGTCTTGGCAAGCCCCACCACCACAGTTTTTCCGGACTACGCCCACACAACGGGACAGACACAATTTCACCCTTCGAGGAGAGAAAACCAAACTCCGCGTCCCAGATTGCACGGTCTCCATCACCACCCCAAGCAGCACATTTTGTCCCTAGGCACAGGTGCTCGTCAAGATGGCTGTTGGCAAGTACGTTGTCACCCCGAAATATTGCCAAAATCGATGCTACGATGATGCGGGCGATGGATGGAATGAGCGGTCCGCGCAGGCGTCATGTGGTCGCGAGGCGATGACGAGCTCCGGTCGCGAATTACAGACAACATCGCCCGATCCGAATCGAGGAATCCCACAACACAGGCAGCGCAGCGGCTAATCACTGGTGTTGGCGTGCAGGAACAAGAGATTGTCCAAGGGCAAGAAGGGTCTTAAGAAGAAGACCCAGGACCCCTTCGCCCGCAAGGACTGGTACGGCATCAAGGTGAGTTTCGACAAAATCGCGATCCTGAGACCAAAAGTGACAGCAAACTGACTGGTTCCCCATCTCTAGGCCCCTGCGCCTTTCAACGTCAGAGAGTAAGCCATCCGCCCGCCCTACATATCGATATCTTTTTCCAGATCCGCACGCAGCCCGACCAGATATCAACAAACACATCATGCGAGAACGATATTCTAACTAGCTTGTTCAGTGTCGGCAAGACCCTGGTCAACCGCACCACCGGTCTCAAGAACGCCAACGATGCTCTGAAGGGCCGCATCTTCGAGGTCTCTCTCGCCGACCTCCAGAAGGATGAGGACCACTCCTTCCGCAAGGTCAAGCTCCGTGTCGATGAGATCCAGGGCAAGAACTGCCTGACCAACTTCCACGGTCTCGACTTCACCTCCGACAAGCTCCGCTCGCTCGTCCGCAAGTGGCAGACTCTCATTGAGGCCAACATCACCGTCAAGACCACCGACGACTACCTCCTCCGCCTCTTCGCCATTGCCTTCACCAAGCGCCGCCCCAACCAGGTCAAGAAGACCACCTATGCTGCTTCTTCTCAGATCCGCGCCATCCGCCGCAAGATGACCGAGATCATCCAGCGCGAGGCTTCCAGCTGCACCCTCACCCAGCTCACCTCCAAGCTCATTCCCGAGGTCATTGGCCGCGAGATTGAGAAGGCTACCCAGGGCATCTACCCCCTCCAGAACGTACGTTTTGCAACCAAGCACTCTGGACGACACAGCAGATTTGCTAACTTTATGCCCTACAGGTCCACATCCGCAAGGTCAAGCTGCTCAAGCAGCCCAAGTTCGACCTCGGTGCTCTCATGTCTCTCCACGGCGAGTCTGGCTCCGACGAGGCTGGCCAGAAGGTCGAGCGTGAGTTCAAGGAGACCGTTCTCGAGTCCGTATAAAGGGTTGTCGGTACTGGGGAATGAACGCACTGGGCATGGGTTTCACTCGGGCAATACCTCTCTAGGGCTTTGGTCTTGCTTCTTCGTTGCATTGGCATGGTATCATGGTATTAGTCAAGGTAACGAATACCCTCCCGACAATGAGAAAACGGGAATCAAAAAACGATCACAAATGACCAAAAGTCGAGAGGTGGTTCAAAATGTCGTTTTCAGAGAAGGGGTGACACTCAGCTCAGCGAATTCTACGTGGTTTGGGAGACATTGCCTGGATGCGGAAGCACTGTGTAACCGTCGTTGACTTGGGTTTGTGGGGCGTTTAGGGATCTGAATTTCAGCTACGAGGAATCGTCATGAGAAGCAGCCGGAGTCCCATATACCCATGATTTCCGATGGTTGGCCATGAGAAGAGAGGGATGCAGAAGCCGTGGTTGACGGGTGTCCGAGCCAGTAGTCCATCCAGCAGCAGCATCATGTAGGGGGCGGGTGGGCGGTTCAAGTCAGCCTCGCGCGTCCCTTGGTGCTTTGTAGTATCAGTGCGTCCAAAGCCAATCCCAACATTCTCAATATCCATGCTGTAACTTTTGACTATGGGATCGTTGCCGCTTGTCTGAATTACACCGCGGTTTAAGTTCAACTCTCTTTGATGCCTTGTGGTGTGCGGTGTGTGGGTTGGGCTGTCAAGGTAGGTAGCCCTTCCTGCCCTCGCAACTTTTGGTAAGTCTAAGCTCTTACATAAGGAAATGTCGTATGAGGGTGCATGTGCAAAGCGGCAGCTTGCCGACCAAGCCAGTTACCTACGGGGCGATTACAACGCACCTCTGCGCACCTCAGTTTCGGGGGAACCAGCAACTCAAGATTTGCAAACGCAAACCTAACAAACATCAAGCTCGTCGACGACACCCCGGACTCTGATCTGGGACCAAGACGTACCTTATCAGTGTAGCATTGCAGGGTTGGAGAGCATCACGACTTTGTTTCACCTTTCTCTTCGCACCTGAAGGACGGGACTTGCACGTGCAAAATTATACCTCCTTGGCTTGCGCCAGTTCGCCTTCGATAACCCAGCAGCGACCCCTCCAAACTTGTGTCAACTGTCAACTGTCAACCTCCAACCTCGACATACCTCTACATAGAAGCTCCCCGCAATTGCTACTTGCCCTAACGACCCAACAACACAACATCATCATCTCGAAACAACCATACCTCATCTAAACACCTGCACTCAGGTCAATCTAGGCCAGAGCAAGGATAGACAACGGACGACCAGCTCACCTAAACCTCCCCTTGTTCGATCCACCTGGCCCCGTAGGCTCCCCGTCCAGCCAGATGGCTTCGGATGATGCCCTACCTACGCTCAAGATCTTGTTGATCGGGCCATCAGGTGCTGGAAAGTCGGCATGTAAGTGTTTTTTTTTTCTTATGTTCGAAGTCTCATGATAATTCCCATTCTCCCCGTGATAATCTGTCCCGGGATTGTCCAACGTCACTTGGTGGGCATGGCAAGGAGATTGAAGTACTTCGTTCACATCCGATGGAAGAGGTGCAAACGACAAGGGCATCATGCTCTCAAGTCATTAAGAGCTTGTGAAACATACCTTATACATACTCGAATATGAGGATTTGCAAACCAGTCTCTGACATACTTCCAGTACTTATGCGATATTGTGATGATGAATTCGACCCTGATACGGCCGCTGCAACGATTGGTATCGACTTCAAGGTGAGCTACTGTCCTTTGTTTCATCCTGATCACTCATACTTCAGTTTACCTGCCCCCTACTCCGCGATCATTCGAGATTCAAGCATGACTCAATGAGATCTCACACCGTCACCCCAAATGAACCATCTTCCACATTTCATCATCAGGAAACGGACCATGCAATAGTATATACTTACACCATTATTCCTCTAGATCAAGAGACTTGCGGTCCGTGGCAAGCCATATCGGTTGACTCTGTTTGACACGGTGAGCAGCAACTCTCATTCCTTCCAATCTTCACAATCCCACCACCCTTAAGCCATTCATGTTGTAGGCTATTAATGAGCTTGCTACTAACAGGTGAGTCACTGTTGCTTTGTTGATGACAGGCCGGACAAGAAAGATTTCGAACTCTTTCAACCAGCTTCTACCGTGGTGCACATGGCGTTATTCTTGTCTACGACATTTCCAACAGAGCAAGTTTTATGTCCATGGAACGATGGTTTGACGAAGCCAAAGCCAACACCGTAGAGGATGTGGCTCTGTACCTGGTAAGAATTGTTTTCTGAGTTTATCGCCCTTCGACATCATGACTGTCAAGGGTCGCATATGTTCCCGTCGGGGTGAAGGGAGTCAACGGCGTTCGATACCACTCATATCACTAACACAGCACACACTAGGTCGGAGCAAAACTTGACAAAGCGTCTCGCAGTCGGGAAGTTACATCCGAGGAAGGCCTAGCACTAGCAGAACAACACGGCGCCAGCTTCTGCGAGGCAAGCTCCAAAACCAGCGAGAACGTCCGCCGCCCCTTTGTGGAAATCGTAAACCAGATCGTCCAGACGCCAGGTCTTCTCACCAACGCCACGGCAAAACGGCGATCCGGGACGGTTGTGGTTGACAGCACCACCAACAACGGCTACTTCTCCCTTCCGAATTGTTCGTGCTAATGGAGGGCATTTTTATGTCCTCCCCAGCCATCCCACAGCTCGGCTCGTCGGCGGCGGCCGGAATTGCTGCTCTGCTTGAACACACGTCACAAGAAATGAGTTCTGATACCCCCAGCCCACATGTTCATGATTGGCCACAAACGCATGTTTTGTTGAAGGATTTCCTTACTCTGCAAGCTTAGGAAGAATGCTAGCTGCTTATTCTGTCTATTGTCTAAGGTCCATGTCTAAGTCCCATGTTCCTTCCTCATCATCCTTGTTATTCATTTATGAAAGCATCATCTGCGTTAATAGACCTCGTTGGTAGACCGGTACTCGTGGGCCAGGAGAGGACTGGGAAGAGACACTTTACCACCATCAACCGACGGTCGAGAGCGAAGGGATGTTCGGTAATTTTGTCTGTTTCATCTCTTTGTCGTCCGCCATGGTCATGTCATGTATGGTGGATATCCATAGCTCCACGAAAATCTCTAATACAACATTTCACCTCCATACCATAACCGGAGGAGTTTTTTTACTCCTTCGGCTCAAGAAACCTAAGAACAGCTGTCACACCAAAACAACCATGATTAGCATCCCTTCACAGTCAAACAACCCAGCCGCAAAACATCACGAGAGAAAAAGAGTAACTCACCCTGCCTAAAAGCCTCGGGATTCTCCGAAATCACCCAATGCCCGCTCTCAACATCCACCAGCTCAAACAGCGGGAAAAACTGCCCAATAAGCGGCACCACCTCATCCGGCACATAATGACTCTTGGTGCCCCTGACAAACAGCGCGGGTTTACTGAACCTGGCCCGATGCGGATCCTTGAAGGGAAAGTCCCCCAAATGATCCAAACTCTTGCCAATAATCCCCAACGGGTTTCTAAACTGCAGTGTCGGGCTGGGCTTTCCACCGGGGTCAACGCGGGGCCGGTGCAAGTTGCCCAGAAGGAACTGACGAACGACGAGGTTCTTCTCGTAGGGCTCAAGAATCTTGTCCGCTGCGCTGAGGGAAGACACCCCGGCCTCTTCGATTTTTTTGAGACCTTGGATGTACCGAGCAAAAGAGGATTCCAAGCGGGCGTCTACCGGCGCGTTGTCGACGGAGATTATGTTTTGGACGAGGTCCGGGTGCGTCAGGGCGACGGTCATGGCGGCTTTGGCGCCCATGGAGTGTCCGATTAGGGTGGAGTCTTTGAGACCGTGGGAGCGGATGAAGGCGGCGACGTCCTCGGACATGGCGGTGTAATCGTGGCGGGGGGAGTGGGGGGATTCGCCGTGGTTGCGGAGGTCCTGGTAATATGTTTAGAGATGGTTTGGGGATGAGGTTGTATATGCTGTGGGCAAAGGGTCAACTTACGAGGGCGAAGATGTGTCGACCTAGGTCACGGGCTAGTTGTCTTTATTTTTGATGAAGATACAAAGTTAGTCACTTCATCTCATCTAACGAATATCCGGAATGAACCCCTCCCTCATAATAAATCAAGGTGAACAAACCAATGTTCACTTTCCAAAGAGAAAAAACACAAGCGCCTACAAACAATTCCGTAAGGGCTACTCACTTACTAATACTCCTATTATTCTTCTTCGACCCAAAAAGTCCATGGATGAAAATGATAGGCTGAGTCTCCTTGTTCGGCACCGTAGGGTTCTCTGGCGAATGGAGATCATAGACGAGAGGAACTGTAGAAACGACCGGAGGGATGGTGTTTGTTGTTGTCGACGAAGGAGTGGCGGCAAAAGCAGAGGAGAAGAGTCTTCGGGCCATGACGGCAGCTCCGGCGCCGGCGGCGGTTGAGATGGTGGTTGAACAGCATCCTCCTCCGACCCCAACTGCTGATGCGCCGGCCTGGGCGGCCGCGCGGGCGAAGGCTATTCTTATCATTTCTTGCTTGTGTTGCTTTTCAGCTGGTTGATGATTGAGCCAAATGTTTCGATATTAAATGTGATCCGAGACGGAGATTACGTGATCTGCCTTTGAAATGAAGATATAAGGTTCATCGAGAAATATGTGACGCTGAAAAGTATACGCCGGAGGAGATGGGATGAAGAAAGATCACCGACTAGCACGGATTCGGTTCATGCACAATTCACGCCTTCTGGAAGCAAGTCGTTATCTCAGTCAGTGATACAGAGATCCACTGATAAAGGGCGGTTAGCGCACAGACCAAGTACGTCATTTGCAGAATTGTGACCGATATCCATATGCCAAGCACCGAGTTCGCTCTCGTCCCTTCGGGGTCTAGGCCCGGAGAGGTCAGAAGGGAGTACCCCGGCGTGTTCGGGTACGCAGGTAAGGTAAGAATGGATACAGATTTCGGATTGAAACGAATCCTCTCACATCTCTCCAGCCCAGTCTCGAACACGTCACTACAGTATACTACGCAACCCAATGACTCTCAGGTGGTCCCATTAAACTACTCTTCAACCCACCCACATCCACCACCAACTTCGTCACCACCATCGTCGGCTCCAACAACCACAATCTCAACTCATGCTTTCCCGGCACTAACTTGCCCAGATTCTGCTTCGACACATACGCGTTCTGAATCACCGCCTCCGCCCATCCCGTGGGTTGCTTGCTCCCATCGCTCACTGGCACCGGCTGCACCGTCGTCGGCGAGCTTGCTCCATCCACGCTGAAGCTGTACTTGTTCGGACTGTTCGGACTGTTCGGGTTCGTGTTCTCGGATGGGGAGAGGTACACAGTCAGAGTGACTGCCGAAGCGCTGGTGAAAGTGTAGAAGGGGTAGACCAACCCATGGCCTTTGCCGCCGGCAGGTTGGGAGGGCGTCTTGGGAGTTAGCTTTACTCCTGAGAGGGTACGTCCGTAGTCTGGGACGATGATGTACTCGGCTGCGGAGGCCGGGGGCGGAGAGAAGTGCTCGGCTTCGATGGAGACGGTACCGGCGTATTCGACGTGGCCTTGGAAGTCCGACGGTATGGCTTCGTTTCCAAGAGGGACGGTGACGGTTACGACGGCGGTAGGAGAGTCGATATTGGTAATGGTGAGGGCGGCCGTGCTGGAACCAGACGGCGCCGAGGCCCAGTCTACTGTGATGAGTGAGCGGGCGTCTGATGGACCTCCGGGAGCTGTAAGTTTCCCTTGTGAGTTTGTAATGTTGATGTAGGACGCGCTGGACGTGATCTTGTAGCTGAAGGTCCCATTGTCGCGAGTGTAGATCTCTACCCATCGGTCAACGGCCTTTGGTGTGAATGGGCTGAGCGGAAGAAGGGAGAGCTTTGTGGTGGTAGGGAAGGAGGCTGTGCTGCCTTGAGCAGTCACTCCCATGAGGGCATTCTTGGCAGCTGAGGTGGTATAACTCAACCGTGGAAGCGTTTGGGAACCTGGTTCTTGCCAGCTGCTGTATCCGATGTGGTTTTGGCTTAGAAGCTTGTCCCATTTCCCGTTCAAGAGACCGTGATAGCGTTTGGTGATGGATGAGTCTGCAGAAAAGGCGGTTTGGATTTCTTTGGCGAGCTGATTGGCACTAGTTCGATGCTCATTTGCGTATTTGCTTCCCATGGCGACTTTGGTGTATATCTCAAAGACTGTCTTTCCCGCTAACACAGGATGAAGAACCATCTCGAAGAAAGCGACCTGGACGTCACTCGGCAGACTGTCGTGTACAGCTAGAGCCTTCGTGAGTAGGCCGACCCATTCCTGGTAGTTTAATTCTGCCTCGTCGTATTTGACAGCGTTGAAGTAGAAAGGAGTTCTGCTCAGATCTTCATATTTCATTCGAGCCGTAAGCTTGCCGTACGTTGTCAGAATATGGGAAGTTGCTTTGGCCACGGCTTCTCCAAACTGTCGTGAGCTCCAATCAGTGAGCCATGCTTTGGTACTATCAACCGCCCGAAAGCTCTCCCTGTCCCAGGCCAAGGCCATGAAGTGGGCAGTAGGAAGTTCCTACGGAAACGGTCAGCGAGCTTAGCAGGACTGTAGAATGGGTTTTAACATACCAAGGCCTTGAGATCTCCCACGTTGGCGATCCAAATATTCTCTATTCCACGATCGTAGGCAAGAATCATCTGCTCCCAAGTCTTTTGCAACTGGATGGTGTTGATCCACTTGTAGTTGCGAGGATCCCCGACATAGTCGAAATGATAGTACATCCTAGAACCGCCGCTCCTGTTGGGTTCGTTGCCGATGGGAATTCTGCGGATGTTGCCCCTGTTGTCATCACTCCACAGAAGCGTAACATCATCGGAGACCTTCATGCCTTTGTGCAAGTAAGCTGGTACTTCCTGTGTGTTTCGTTAATCTCAATGCCGGATTTTAGAGACTTTGAGCAACCCACCTTATACATGACCCAGGCCTGTGGGATTTGTGACAGCGGCTTCCCAAGGGCTTTTGTCAGAGCAGATTGTTGCCAGGCGATGACCTCCTCCAGAGCGGCAGCAGTCAGAGTCGCGGAAGCTACATCACCCGAGCCTCTCATTCCCAGCGTATATACGGTGCTCCAGTTTTTGGACCTGTTGGCTCCTTCTTGCATAAATGACTGCACACCTTCCTTGTTGCTCTTCCAGTCCCAAGAGCCCTTCAAAAACCTGCTTTGCTCTTTATCTGCTCGGGCCTGCGTTCAATTGTAAGCCAGGTCTCAATTCTTCCATTGATTCTTTGCCAGTACGTACCATAGGCTCATGATGACTTGTCCCCATGAATATTCCCTACTCAGTTGCCGTCGGTCCATTCTTGGCCTCATCAAGGTAGAACATGCTGGACCACATGGCAGGCCAGACATAATTCCCCTTCATACGAAGCACCAGCTCAAAAATCCGCTTGTAGAAGTCAGTGATGAATGGACTGCCGTACTGACTGTCCTTGAACTTGGCATGGCCCCAGCTCGTAAGACCCGGAGATTCATCATTGAGAAAGATGCCATGGTACTTGACCGAGGGCGGGCCTTCTGTGTAAGTGAGATCACTCGCCCAGATATACTGCCTCTTTGTTGGAGGGACGTCAGCCCACCAATACCATGGCGAGACACCAATCTTCTCAGCAACATCGTAGGCTCCAAATACCGAACCGCGAAGGTCAGACCCGGTAATGATGAAGGCCACCTCTTGTCCATCCCAAGGGCTCTGAACAACTTGGTATGAGAATGACTCCCACTTGGATGCGAGGGTTGCTGTATCAAGTTTCTTGGAGGCGGCTAAACCATCGATAAGGGTAGACCGACCAACTGTACCAATGATTATGATTGGCCTGGAAGGCCTCGAGGAGGCTGTTTATTTCCAGTCAGCCTTAACGACCGTTGCGTTGATACCGAGAACCTTCCCAAAGTCGACGGCGAGGTCATTGGCAACTCGAATGACACCGGGCAAGTCATCAGTCGCAACTCTGATTTCCGGGGCTAGGTTCGGACCACCAAGTTGTAGTCCATTTGGTGTTGAGGAGAAGGTGAAGGGCGAGGGCTTCCTCTGGTACGCTTCTGCTGAGGTGGCGAAGCATAGTGAAGCCAGAGCAACGGTGAAAAGACGTATAAGAGCCATGACAGCCAAAGTGACATGGGCGGTATTGAGAACCGGGTGGTTCAATAGTCACCTTTGGAGGCATAGTCTTGATATAACGTCGCTATTTTGACTTTTTTGAACAAATTCATGAGAACCTCAAAGTATCGGCTCGGAGGTTATGGCAAAGAGAGCGGGTAAAGTGAGGGTCACGACGGGATCGAGGGAGGTTCTTCTGGGAGGCGAACCAAAGAACTACCGCTTGGCAGTAACCATAAGAGGGAACCTAAGTACAGATGATATTAACATAATATGTTCTTGGTGATCGTATGGACGGAACATCTTGGTGATTTCGTCAAGAGGTGAATACCCAATATCGGGGTCAGCTTAGACTAGTCCACGGATGGTGGGATTTTGATGCAAAGATCGACAAGCTATACAACATATGCTGCGCTCAGCTGGGGTAGGGAGAGCCATGTCACAGAGGTTTATAGCATCTTAGTGTTTTGGTGTCTGATTGATATGTATTTGCGTGGTAAATAGAGCCGAAGTGTCACGTGAAGCCACAGTGATGGAACATCTTGAGACAGGAGGAGTTGAAGAACAGAAGTTGAATGCAAGTAACCGTCTCTTGGAAGCTTGCACCCCCCTGCGCTGTGTTTGGAAGCTTGGGCCACCCCCGCGGCACACCCTCGACACCCCAAACCCCACAGAGGATACCCAAAAATGTCCACAGGTGGGAGCCCCGCAATTGAGCCTCTTGACAGCGAAGCACAGCGCAACGCGGAGGCCAGAGAACATCGTGACAAGGGGTGCTTCAACAACTTAAACCTAGACCTCCAAGCTGCAGAGCCCAACAACCATCGCGACACCATCCTCGGCCGACACTGCGAAACGTCACCGACCCTTTCGGCTACGCTTTGGCCAGAAACCGGATACATACTACTAATAATACCGACCGGCGGATGATGTCGACATAATAAACACAGACAACCAGCAACAGCATATACCATCCTCGCTCAACTCCCCAGGAGCGGCCACCACCACCACCACCACCATGTCAGACTCCGCCATCGCCGCCCTCAATTCCCTCCTTCGCGGGACGAGCATCGACGACCATGAGGAAGCTCTGAAGCTCGCCAATTCCGCCATCAAAGCCGCCAAGGGCAACCCCGCCGACCTGACCACCGCCCAGTACACCCGCGTTGTTGCGCTCGTCAAGCTGGACCGTTTCGACGATGCGCTCCGTGCCATTGCCGAAGGAGGCGCTGCCCTCGACAAAACCTGCGTGATCGAGAAGGCCTATGCACTCTACAAGACCGGTGAGCTTGAGGCTGCAGAGCAGTTGCTGGAGAGCACCGGAATCAACACCCGCGGTATGAAGCACCTCGCCGCCCAGGTCGCCTACCGTGCCGAGAAGTTCGACAGGGCTGCCGAGCTGTACCAGGAAATGGCCGAGAACGTGGAGGATGCCATGTACGGCGAGGAGAACGATTTGCGAATCAACATTCTGGCGACTTACTCGCAACTAGAGATGCAAGGCAAGGGTTGGGCCGTATCGGAGGAGCACAAGAAGCTCAGTAGGGAGGAGCTCGAGGTCTTTGAGACGGCATACAACGCTGCTTGCGGCAGCATAGCCCAAGGCGATTTCGCGAAGGCTGCTTTGCTGCTCACGCGTGCCCGGGATTTGTGCGAGGCTTCAGAAGATTTGAGCGAGGTGGACAAGAAGTCAGAGCTGGCGCCCATCATCGTACAACAAGCCTACGTTGCTACGAAGCTGGGTAATCTGGAAGAGGCTGCGAGGCTCCATGAGGAGGTAGTCCTCTCTGAGTAAGTGTTATCTGGAGCTCTGGCATCATAACCATCACTGACTTTGAACCTTCCAGTATTTCGGACGCATCCACCAAGGCCATTGCCCAAAGCAACGCACTAATCCTCAAGTCCGAGAGCAACCCATACATGGCTCAAAGACTCGCCGACACTCTCCCAGTAGTAACCGGGAACGACCGTTTGTTCGAGGAGCAGGCCACTATCTTCCGCCGCAACAAGTGCATCATCGAGCTCCAAGCGCAGAAGTTCGCTGGCGTCAAGAGCAAGACCGCCAAGATCTTGTCCAAGGAGGCCGAACCCACCATCTCGTCCAGCAAGTGCGACCTAGGCGCCCTCAACGCTGCAGCTGCTTCCGAGCTCCAAACCGGCAAGGAAGCTCTCCGCCGCATCCTCCCTCTGCTAGAGACCAGGCCCACCGACGTCGGCCTCCTCCTGACCATCATCCAACTCTACATCCAACTCCAAAACCCCGCTCAGGCGCTCAACCTCCTCGAAGCCTTCTTCAAGCGCCTCGAGGCCGCCACAGCATCCGACAACAACGCCGATGTGCGCTTCGCCCCCGGACTCGTCGCCCTCGCCGTCGCGCTCTACCGCCAACAAGGCCGCCACTCCGCCGTCCGGTCCGAACTCGCCAAGGCCGCCTCGCACTGGCAATCCAAGCAAAAAGCCGCCAGCAGTGGCGACTCTCTGCTGCGCGAAGCCGGCATCGAGCTTCTCCGTTCCACGCACCCCTCCGACCTCACCGCCGCCGGCGAGGCCTTCACGCACCTCGTAGCTGCCCAGCCCGACGACCGCACCGCGACCGCGGGCCTGATCGCCAGCTTCGCCACCAGCGACTTCGCCAAGGTGCAGCCGTACCTCGGCACCCTCTCGCCCGTCGAGAAGCTCACAGCCGGCGTGGACGTGTCCGCCCTTCTCGACGCCGGAGTAGCCACCCTCCCTGTCGTTGCTCCCCAACAACAACAAGGCAAGAAGCGCGCCCGCGAGGACGGCGACGAGACTACGGGCGAGCAACAAAAACAACAACAGCAAGCCGCGAAAAAGCAGCGCAGAAAGAGGAAACTGCCCAAGAACTACGACCCCGCCAAGCAGCCCGACCCGGAGCGGTGGCTGCCGCTGCGCGACCGCAGCAGCTACCGGCCCAAGGGCCGGAAGGGCAAGAAGCGGGCGCAGGAGGCGACGCAGGGTGGATATGTTAAGGGCGATGAGGAGACATTGGAGCTCGCCGGCGGTGCTGGGTCCGTGAAAGTGGAGAAGGCGAACCCGGGTGGTAGCGGTGGTGGAGGTGGTGGTGGGGGTGGTGCGAAGAAGAAGAAGAAGGGGAAGAAATGAAAGGATTGTGGTGCTAGGTGTATGAGGGGGAAATGAAAAGAGGACGTGTTGGATTTTAAGGTTTAAATTAGGACAAAGATAAAAGTGTATAATACAGATTCAGAGTTGATGATTGATGGGTTTGAAGCATGTGTACTTGGCCTTTGGTGCGTCGACATTCCCATCTAGACATAGAGTCTCCTCTAGACATAAAGATGTTTGCCACGTCCTAACAATGTTCGAAAGTCTCAGCAAAAGACATCCACAGTCAAATCTGTAGGATACCATTTCTATTGCCAGTTTCAACATATTTCTTTGGCAAAACAAAGCAAGCCAACAACTATGCCACAACATGCGCTTAGGAAGAATTCTATTTGGCTGTCTATCAAGATCAACACCACTACCACCACCACTACGACCACGATTCTAGTCATATCATATATCCATCTCTTCCAGTCGGAGTATGCAATAGCAACAGCAAATGAATCAACCAATAACATCCAGTCAAATCCAAACAAGTTCAAGTTCAATAGCTGCAGTGTAGTATGTGTTAAACCAACAATACAACAAAATCACTAACGTCTAAGGACTACCCATTGGCCGCTTAATTCAAACCCCTCGTTTCCAGTCCAAATCCAGTAGTAGTACAACATATATGTCTTAGTTCTAGTTCGTTTGTCGGTTCGATCGATCAATGACGTTGTTCGCTGGTTCGTTTCGTGTCGTCGTTGTGGTAGCGCTATATCCTCCCCGCTAGCCTGGGTTGGAAATAGCCCGGTTCCTTGCTATGAGAGCAACTATGCACTTCGTTTTGTTGTTGTTGATGTTGTATCATTACGCCCAGACCCGCCAGCCCTGTTTTTCCAAATATTCCTTTCATTAGGCACTCAATTTTCCGTAGTCCCGACCGTGTACAATATCCGCCTGTTCGTTGATGGACAGAACGGAGGCCATGGATAGATTTCCCGAGTCGTCGCAGTTTTATTTCTTTCGTTTCGTTCCTTCGATTAAGCCAGTCGTTTTGTGGATGCTTTCTTTCGTCCTTCCTTATGGCCCCCATACATTTCCATCACTACCCAATCCTCTTCCCACTAAATCACGAAGCCACCTGAACAGGCTTAACACTGCTCGCGTCCCCACCACCACCAAGCGGCCTGGGTACACCCACCGCACCCCCGCCACCACTCGGGTCAGCGCCACCGTAGATATATCCAGCCGCCAAAATGACAACGACCATGACGCCCAACCCCATCAACAGCGCTCTCCGGACCGCCGACGGTAAGCCTCCTCCTTGTTGTTGACCATTACCTTCGTCCGAGGACGAGGAAGAGACAGACGAGTAGGCCGGCGAGTTTTCCCAGACGCCCCGGAGGAAGGTCCACAGCTGGGTAGCGATCTCGATGATCTGGTCGCGGCCGAGGGAGTAGTAGACGAGCCCGGCGAGGGCGATGGTGTAGCCGAGGAACTGCAAGGGGGTGATGGAGGTCTGCCAGATCATGACAGAGGCGCCGACGAGGAGGATGTTCTTGAGGATGCCAGTGAGAGTCATTACTAGGCCGGAGGTTTTGCCGATCTGGTTTGGGTGTCAAAGTGTTAGCGGATAACGGAGGGGATAGAGGACAAGGGGAGGGAAAGAAATTCAGAGAAAAATACGTACAAGGCAGACACTGCTGATGTTCAACATGAACGCCACCACGGCGTTCAAGAGGAGACACCAAAGACCCGTGTTGTACAAATCCGCAATATGGAAGGAGCGGAACTCAGTGAACAACGCAACGACGAAGTTCATAGCTGCACAGACAGGCGCAAAGTAGTACAGGCTGACGAGCGGGTCCATCTTCTGGCCGTCACCCTTGAGCAGGACTTGGATCATGATGAGCCGCATGGCCTCGAACACGATTCCGCCGAGCTGGAAGAGGAAACCAGTGAGCGAGAAAGCGATTTCGCCAAAGCTGGCAAGTCCGACACCAAAGACGATAAACAAAACGTTAATCAGCCGCGACTGCGACGGCTGCTCGACGCCCCAGGCCCAGCCGGTCAGCAGGACGGCCACGGGGGCGGCGGCCTTGAGCATCTGGATGAAGGCGACGCTGAGGTAGAGGTAGACCATGTTGCTGCAGACGAGACTACCGCTGAAGAGGAAGCCGATGGGGACGATAGCGCGCAGGTAGAGGCGGCCCGTCATCTTGACGTTCTTGCGGCCATCGAGGAGGGTGGTTGTCCTGGCGAGAACTTGAGTGGCGATGGTCGCGAAGATGAGATGCCAACATGTTAGGATAGTGGCTGTGAGTTTTCATGGTTAGTTGGCTCTGGTTAATGAAAGCAGTGACGGATTTAACATACGATAACCTATTATCGTTGAGAGTTAGTACGGTGCAACAGGACGTCTACATGTGTAAGGGCATGTGTGCACTCACTGAACCTGTCTGGATCAAGCAACCATTTGTTGAAGAGAATGGTGAGATTAGAAAAGAATATCCAACTCCTGCCAAAGGTCAAGTGGTCAACAGCGGCCCCCTGTGAAAGCGTGGAAGGCGAAATCCTTACGCGATGTAAAAGATTGGATGAATCGACCGCGTTACCGGTTGGGCCTTCTCAGCCTGGGTTTCGATATCGTCGGCCATGATGATCGACGACTGGGTTGTTGATGAACGAAAGGTGGAGATATTATTAACGAGGGTGAGGCGATGTGATGTGTGTCGTGTATCTGATCGTGAATCACAGACGCAACCCCAACGACAGCTTGTTGCGAACTGCCAAAGTCGTGGCGATATCCCAAAGATCCAAAAGACCAAAGCCAAGAAAACCCAAGTTCCGGTTGATCGGTTGTGCCGCCGATGTCGAGTGGACAAGCGACTGTGGTTCCTGATAAGAGGTATCGAAAAAAGTGAGCCGCACACTGACTGAAGCGCGCAACAACCCCTTGGTCAAAGAAGAACAGATCAACCTGCAGAGAGAAAAGGGACAGGATGGAGAAAAGAACGGGAAGACGTCGAACAGGATCGGTAGACTGGGGAGGGGGAGCAGCTGAAGGGTCTTCTTGTTGTAGCCGTTGCTGTGCCGTTACCGTACCGCAGGATCGGAAAGGGTTTTGGCCCAAGAAGACAGAGGTGACTGACTGTGGACGAGACAGACACTGTGGCACTGGAACTGTTTGGCTCTGTTTTTTTCCCAGTTCTCAGACACGTTCCAAAATGAGACGGGAACGGGGAATAGAGGAGGAGAGGCCAGAAGACAGCGGAATGGGTGAGTGGCTGTGCCGTGGTCCGCAAAGGAGTGGGCTACAGCTCGCTGTTTGACGCAGGGTCTCACTTTCACGATGCAGTCCACAATCCACAAAGTCCACACACAGTCCCAAAACGGTTTGTTCCTGGACCTTTTTTTTTTTCTTCCCTTCCACTTCTTCCTCCCCTGTGCCCTGCCAATATCTGGCCTTGCCGAGGCCAAGCTACTGGCGCAGAGTAAGCCTACCGAAGCTCTGGCCCCAACCAGTTGTCCAATTGGAGAGAGGTTCGGGAGTGTGTGCGCTTGATTGATTGCTAGGAGCCTGGCGAGAAGTAGAGAGGTACTTTTTGGTGCAAGGTGAGACTGGTTGTCTTCTTCCGCCGAAAGCGTTGTTGATGATGCCGGTTCCGTTTGCTTGCTTCGAGACCGATCAGGCTATTGCGGACTCCAGATAAGGATAACGATGGATGACGAATAATGCCCGGTGAGGAGCAAACGGATATCCGGATGGTGGAGGGAGTGAGTTTGGCAGGTGAGAATTGAGACGGGATGAACGGAAAGCTGGGGGCCGGGGATGAACCGTGACAGCAACCTACCTAATACTGTAAGCACTCAACAGGCAGCAGCAGCAGCAGCAGAACCAACTGGATGGAATCCTGGCAGGGCGGCTGGCAGGGACCGGAAATGGGGTCCAGTTACGAGGTGTCCCTTTACGAAGGCCAAGACAGCAGATCATTGGCCGGGCCGGGCATCCCTGGTCAACCGTCGAACCCATTAATCCCTCCCGTGCCTGATCCGTCGGGCGGGTGTGAACTGTGAATTGTGAACTATAAAGCACAACCGAATCTCTTTTCGTGTAACAAGTGCAACGCCCCAGTAGATTGGTCTTGTGTGCCCGTAACAGCGTCGACACCTGTCCGTGACGCTCTGAACGCTGACGGGCCGGTGCCGTACCGATTGCTTCCCCTTTCATAACGAGGGTTAGGAAAATCAATGATGACATTCGACGGGACCTCCTGTCGACGGTCGAGTTTGACGGCGTTAAGTTGGAAGTGCTGCAAGGTTACAGCCCTACGGACCAACAAGCAGCCAAGAAGACCGTGATCAGTGGGCGTGGCGGGGCAGTGGGTGATCCATGTTCTTGTCCGATTAATTTTGTCTCCGTAGTCCGCGCGCGTTTGCCCTGGTGCTGGCCACTCCTAAACAGCAAATGTTATGGTCAAGACTTGAGGTTCTCCTTCCCATCGCCTATCATTAGAATATCGATATCCGGAAGTTGATCGTGGTTTAACTCCGACTTACAGGTCCATCACATCCATGCACTCATTTGTGGCGCCAGTCCGCGTACCTGATATTTTGACGTGCATGGGTCGACCCAACGCAAGCGTGTCAAGAAGCTTTTGAGGGCTCCTATTCGCCCATTTCTTGTGAACCCGGTCCCATTGAACACCACACTCCACCAGTTCACACAATATCAACGTACCCGAGCGTCGTTCGCAGCAAGGAGCTCGATTATAAGATGAACCACAGACACTAAGTCAGGGCTGTGTTAATTTCGTAGCCTCGCCTCAAAATACGATGCGGCTGTATGTAAATACATTGCTGTCTTCTTGACCGAAACAGATACATCAAATCGCTGTTCGTACTACTGCTGTAATTCCTGCTTTTCCGTACTTCTGGTCACACTTAAGCTCCTCCCCAAAAGCAAAACCAATGTTTGAAAAGCACTATCAAAAAAAAGAAAAAGAAAAAAAACCATACCAATGCAGCCGTAAACCCTTGACGTGACGCTTGGGCATTCGGCATCAGCCCATTTCCATCCTGAACGCCGTATCGCTATGCAGAAAAAACACGCCTCGGACCTTGACGCCTCAAACGAAGATACTTCGGACAAGTCTTCTTCACGGTGCCATACCCCCGCTTATAACGCCATCGGCTCCAAGGACTCGAGGACAAATAAATCGGAGCCGAGTTTCTGTACAAGTAGGCCGAGTCCTAGTCGACTTGCTCCATGCTCTCCGATGCCGCAACCGAGTCCGCATGCTGAACCTGGACCTTTGTGTCCGGCAGTTCACCCGTCACCGTCCCGTTCGGTGTTGTATTATCCTTCACAGCCTTCGGAGCCTCGGCCTTGACCATCTCCCCATCCTCTGGATTCTCTGACCCAACCAGCGTGACCGACTCTGACTGGTCATCGACATGGTTGCCAAGTTCGGCTTGAGGAGATAGAGTCCTTGTTGCTTCTCGTTCTGGTATCCGTGCCATTTCTGGTTCGACGCACTCGTAGAACAGCATAAAGACGTCCCCTCTTCCAAGAACGCTCTCCTCGTCTACCTTAAAGACGTCGGTGTCGCTAAGCCGCCACCACTGCGAGGTGGCTTCCTCTTCATCCTCGCACATGAGCGTCTTCTCGTCATCTTCCGAGGTAGGGGCTGGGACGCCTTCTTGGTCCGTGGTATTTGACTCGATAATCGACTTCTGGTCCGGAGCCTGGGTATGCGGAGCGGCGGCCTCATCCTCGGCAACAAGCTGTGGCGGCGGTGCGTCAGGCTGGTTTTCCTTCTCAGGAGCGCAGATATAATGCTTCCTGTAGCAAACATAATGGCCACTATCATGCCGCCCCTGGTGCGTGACAACAGCGCGCAGTTCATAGAGTGGCCCAGTTAGGGCGGATGGGCGTTGGGAGCCCGCCACCATGGAGGCTGTCGGCTCAACATTCCATTTCTCCTCGTCTTCAGCGGTTTGCTCGCCATTGCTGGTCGAGCTTGGAAGGATACCGTTTGAACCTCCCAGATCAGCCCGCTTCTTCGCGCTTCCGAGGCACCAAGGTCCTAGATCAAGCATACTGGGAAACCTGACAGCGGAACTGTCTTTGTACATGTAGCCTGTCCTCTCGTCAAAGACTGACCGGTTGATGTGAATAACCAAGCTCTTGGGTGGCCGGGAAATTGCCGTCTGCTTCGTCTTGGTCGACTCAACTCGCTGTTTAGCCGGAACCTTGCACTTCTCAGCTAGCGTCTTGTCGTCAAGCATATCTTCTTCGAGCGCCTCTTCCACCGCGGCTAGCCTCTCACGAAACTCCAAAACTCTGTCTTCGTCGGTTGCGACCATCTCTATTAGACCCTTGATCTTCTGTTGCATCTTAAGCAGTGAGCACTTGGGACAGTGAACACCTTCGATGAACTCAACCCGGGCATTGTAGTCCAACCTCTCGTAAAGGTCATAGCCAAGTTGTCCAGAGCCAAGGTTAAGAGTCAAACAGTTGAAGGGAATCATTGTCAGTCCTTCGAAGTGTTTGCACTTAACACAGACTACCCTCTGGGCAATAAGCCCCTCGAGTGGATTCCTAGACAGCTGAATGTCGGGAACAGATGAGCTTTGACTGGAGCTATGGTAGCCGCTATCATCGCTGTGGTGGCTGCTTACGCCATCATCCTGCAGTATATCGCCATCATATGCCAAGGACTTCTTGTAGGTTGCTGTAGCCTTGGCCACCTCCCTGTCGATTTGGTCCAGCAACTTTGAGAAGTACTCTTGTGCGTCTTGCTGCTGCCATGTGCTCATGTTCTTGAGTACATTGGGTGGCCATACAGATCGCCCATAGTTGGCTTTGTCGTTAAGTGTTGCGATGAGCCCGGCCATTGCTTGCGTGGTCGGCATCGTCGACTTGGCGTTGTTATCCAGCTGAGATACCCGGGCCAGGTACTCGGGCAAGTCCTGGAGGGAAGCAAGGCCCTGGAGAATGCTGTTCTGGTAGCATGAGTTGTCGTTGTTCCCTAGTCCTGCCGGGCGATCTGAAGTGATGTTGTTGAAGTTCCAGCCAACGCTGGACAAGGTGCTGAGGCCCTTAAGCCCAGCCGAAGTCACCGATTCCATGACGCCTCCTGGTTTGTCCAGACCCAATACCCTTCCCAGAGCCTGACTTTTGGCTTCATGCGAGTTGTCTATTTCTGCGGGCGTCATAGGGCTGGGGAACAGTGGCGGGTTAAGGAAGCCGTCGACTTTGAAGAGTAGAGTGGCCGGAATGATATCGACCACGCGGGCCCAGATAATGTTCTTTAAGCGTGTACGGGTGTGCCGATCGCTGAATAATAGCTGATAGAGGGCGGATAGGAAGAGGAGGATGACGGAGACGATAATAGTCGGGCTGGTTGCGTAGTCCCGGAGTTGGCGATCAGCTGGGTAGGTGTGGTAATAGTTCTTGGGATGGCCGGGGGCCCGGTGTGGAGGGTGGTGGCTTTGTATGCGTCTGGTATCTGAATTCATAGTTACTTGGGAAAGCGATACTGGGAGAGACCTCGGGGGCTCCTCTCGTCGATTCGATTGAAGCTAAAGAAGCTGAGAAGGAGAAGGCGGAATGGTCGCGCGGAACGCTCCGAAGTCCTGGTGCCTCAGTCGGCCGCTTCAAATACTTGACAAACGGTATTGCTGACGACTAGATCGGGTGCAAGTTGCTTCCATGACGTTTCCAGGAACTGGTTGTTTGAACTCTCGAGCCGCGAAGGGATGCGTCAGGGACAGCGTCTCTATTGACTTAAGTGTTGTCGAGGACGGGATGATGGAGGTGGGTGCTTAGTCGGAGTCAGTTACTGTTGCGTTTGTGGACAGCTGGAAATTTGGGGGAGCAAATGGAAAGAATTGACGGACACCTTTTGCTTGTGACTTTGGCCAGGTAGGTGAGGTTACGCTATCCTCTTTCGAGCCTGCTCGGGCTTTACCCCGGCTCCTTGGTCCCTTTATGGTGGGCCATGCGGGAGTGAAGGCCAGGCACTCCTGCCCTGGCCGGTCCAACTAGAGAATTCTTGGCGCAACGCGTGGGGCAGTGGGAGCTGCAGGTCGAAAAAAAGTTCCCAAGTGACATCCAAATTTCACACCCCTCCACAGAAAACGAGGCCCCCACTGCACTGGAAGGGTCGAACGGTTGAAGGGTCTCACACCGTGACCACTTTCCGCGATACATCACCGGGCACCTCGAACTGAAAGATTCTTCGATTTTCAACAAGAATCATCAGTCCAAAAAAAAAACAAAATGGCCAAGGGAACTATCGGAAAGAGCAACAAGGCGGCAGGTAAATGCGCCACCCTCAAATTAACACTGAACCCATTAAACACATATTCCACCTTGCAGCAACGACTAACTAACACCACCCTGTCCTTCCTCCAGCTGTCCGCAAACATTCTCGCGCCGCCCGCCGCCAAACCTCTCCCGGCATCGATCTTGACAAGTCCCTCAAGGCCGTCCGCCCCCCTCAAGAGTCCGTCAACCTGCGCCCGACCGTCCTGGCCGCCCGCCACAACAGCGGCATCACCAAGAAGAACAAGAAGAAGCAGCTGTCGTCCAAGGCGCGCAAGAGACAAGAAAAAAGCATGGACCGCGCCGAGGCCATCATGGACCGCACCTCCACAAAAGTGGCCAAGAGCCACGGCAAGGCCAGAGTGATCGAGTCGCGCAAGCGGACGTGGGACGAGGTCAACATGGTCGCGCTTGCTGAGATCGGCAAGGAGCTGCCTACGAAGAAGGAGAAGAAGGTCGATAAGGAGAAGCTGGCTGAGGACGAGGCTGTTCGCGCGTTCTATGCTGACGATGATGAGGATATGGATAAGGATGGCGGCGAGTGGGAGGATGAGGTCGAGGGTATGGATGAGAATGCGGCGGTTGAGAGTTTCATGGCTGCGGCGACGATACCGGCTGTTGCGCCGGTGATACAGGATGATGACGAGGAGATTCTATAAAAACTGCAAAGGAGGGATATGGGTGACGGTCTTTTTTGGGATTTAAAAGGGGCACCAAAAGTTACGAATAGGTTACAGGCGTTCAGGGATATTTTGTCGTTTACCTATATACCACGGCGGCCGGGGTTCACCGACGAATATTGGGTCAGGTTTGGGTCATGTAAATCGGGGTCAGGTCACGAATATGATTTGGAGAATTTTCGGATTTGGTCGATGATTTTCGGATCGGATCTTTGGATTCATGGGGTCATAACGGCCTCCTGGCTCAGAAAAGTGAAAATGCTTTGAAAAGGAGAAATATTGGGAATCGGTGAGGATGATGCGTAGAGCTACCAGTGGCAGTGTTTTTGACGATAATGGCAACATTTCTTGAACCAACTGGAGATCATGCCCGATCGATCCTGCTAGTTGGTGGCGAAGTGCAAGTGTGTGAAAAGATGTTGAGTGTCTGATGACTCGTCAAGTCATCCTCAATGTGTCTTCACAGTCTTACAATAATATAAGAAGAGCGAATATGCTATACGGTAATGATACATGAGTAACCCTCGAACTACAGCACGAACTACCTCAAAGGAGACCAAATATATTAGGCAATGTCCAAAGGCGCAAACCTGCTGGTATTTCGATCACCAATCTGTATCTTCCATATCAATGCCCAGACGAGTCCAGCGTCTCACCAACATAGCGACATCGCTCACCGATATACATGACAGCAGTAGCACAAGACCCGAAAATCTAGCTGAGTAACGTGTAACCCGAAAACCATTTTGGTCCATCCAGATGAGCCTGCTTGTCTGGCTGGGCGATGACAACATCTCCACGTCTTGGCATTTGGCATTTGGGCAATGATGCCGATCAGCGGCCCCCTCCCGTTTTACCAACCAGTCGGCTCGGTCCCCCGACTCGAATCACGGTTCGTCTGTTTTGAGAGATCGGAAGGCGGGAAGGAGGAGCCAGGGAAAACCAAGAAAAGAAAGACGTCAATATCCTAGCCTTGTGACGCCACCGGTTCAGCTGAGGTGGTTTCCCGTCAGCTGGACCCTTAACCTAAAGGAACAAAATCTTTCCTCTTCTAACTGAGGAAGACACCATGGTACAACTTTCCATTACAACTGCCACTTTCTAGTACATCCTTGTTAATGCGCATACACGCAAGCATCAATTCTTATCTTGAGCATTGTATTATAAATACGTGCATGCCTTTTGCCTGTTTTACATCCGCTTATATTAGGTACTTTTGGAGATGTTCCAAAACTTCGGGCATAACCGCTTTTCCCGTCTTTACCTTAGCCTTGTCCTATCGCGGACTCCCATCCAGCTTATCACCTCATGCCACTTGCCTCAACCACGGCTTTCCCATGACGTCTGAGCTCTTGAAACCGACCGACCAAGCAAGTGAATGCTGAAGACAAAAGCGAAAATAATTACCATACCATCAAAGCGGTGCCCTCCCTATCCTCCGGTTTCCACTCGATACCCCCATTCTTTGCCATTTCAGAGCTGCAGCGGCAGTATGCTGCCAAAACATCAACCCCAAACTCCGCGATGACCCCGACTACCACCCCACGCGAACGGGGATTTGGCTTTTAAAAAAGAGTCTGACAAATGAACCATTGGAACCATAGTGACATAAATGTTAATGGAATGCCGCAGTATCAGCCGCGAGAGCATATGAGGATTATTATATAGCCACGCCCATAGAAGCACGGCTGACCCCTTCTCCAGATTTTCGCTTCTTTCTCTTGCTTCTTGCCAGCCGGATCATGCGTTATCCGCTGCCAAAAGTCGACTGGTCGCTGAACATGTCATCGGGCATGTGGTCATAGTTAATGTCCGGCTCCTTTTTCATACCTGGGGGGTTGATGTTCGAGTAGCCGCCGTTGGCACCACCAGGAGGTGTGTATAGCCCCGAACCTGAACCTGATTGCTGGTGAGTTGGAGGAGTGGTGTTTGTAGGAGGAGCAAGTATGCCCGGTGACTGACCGTATGTCAATCCGCCGCCGCCGCCTTGCCCTTCTGCGCCTGGTCGAAGAACACCGAGCTGGACTCCTGGCATTGCTGAGTAGTTTGGAGCGATGCTTGCGTGTCGGCTTTTGGGTGATCCTGGCACCCCAGGGACGCCTGAAGCCTGTCCAGATTGTCCCAGACTGGCGAATGTTTGACCGAAGGCGTCGCTGGTCTGCACAAAACGTCGAGCTTCGTTTTCCAGCCACAGGTCGATGTTGCGATCATTGCACTTGGCATGTACCATTAACTGATGCTTCAGGTCGCTGACCTCGCTGAGCAGAATGCTGTATTCCCTTTGCAAGCTTACGTTTCTTGCTTCGAGGTTGATTTTTGTTCCTTCTAACTCCTGGGTGTACAGCTTCTTCTTCTCTCGGCATTTGCTCGCAGCTAGTCGGTTCCGTTCGAGGAACTTGTTCCTCTTGTGGTCATCCTCTTCCGTGTTGGGGTCCTTTTTGCTCCTCTGTTTTCTCTTTTTGGGCGGATCTTGATCCGGGGGCGTTATATCCGTGGACATGCTACCGGACTTAGACGATCGATGGGAGTTGGTTTTGTTGCTCGAGGACCGTCGGGTGGAAACCCGTGACATGACATCTGAAAGAGAGCTTGTATTCACGTCGATGCTGCCTGGATCATCGACCCCTTCTAACCCGTTGACATCTTGATCTCTTCCTCCGTATAGGCCCGGGTCAACAAAGAGCCTATTATTCGTTTCCATGGCGCTTGGTTCTGCGAAGCCATCCCATACACCCGGCCGCTCTCCTAACGTTGGACCATCGCCCGATATTGGAGATTGGTCGAGGGATAGCTTGTGATCAAAAACATGGTACGACTGAAGCCCGGCTTCGCTCATGCCTACATCAGGAGGAACATCATGGGGAATATCGTGAGAGATGTCGTGGGGGATCTCGTGAGGAACTTCATATGGGGCATCATGGTCATCCTCCTGATATGGGTTGGAATCCTCGTATGCCAAGGAATCGCTAAAGAAGTGTGACGGAGTGTCCATGGCGTTTTGGTGACTCTGATGGGGGACTGGCGCTGGCAAACGAGTTAACTATCAAGAACAGCAACGAGCGTATTGGGAGGAACTCAGCAGGATGATGAGGAGTTGACATAGGTACGGGAGAAGGAACTCGAAAGCACTAGCTGGGCGGCGTCAAGGCCGGGAGACGACGGATGTTTTGCTCCGGGCCTGAGCTCCGGCCCTCCTGGAGATGGAAAGACCGGGCGGCCGGGTGATTGCCCAAGCTTTGAGCATGCATGTGCAATCCAGCCGAACCACTTCCGCTTGAACACAGATTCAGGAACAAATCAAGGGGAAATGGCAAAATGGACGATGAAAAAAGGCATGCTGAAGCAGGAACGCGGAGGATTCGAGAGTATGCGATAATTGAAGCTCGAAAGGTATAATATCAGGATCGTTGTTGCAAAAGGAAAGTGGTGCCCAGGTTGACAACGTACCAGGAATGGAGCGAAGGTAATCCTAATGCGTCTTGGTAGAAGAGCTTCCACTTGTTGCACAAATGGCAGGCACCTCAAGTCGATGCCGAAATAGCCCTGTGTACCTTGATGGCTACTACCGCCGCTATGTTTGGCTTGGCAGCCCGGATGTCTTGATGGGTGGACAGTCCAATCGGTTGCCGACGGAAATGATCTGGCAGGCTGGTACAGGGCGTGACTGCCTTACCTGAAGGCAGTTTTCAGTGTTCAAACACGGCCCGTGACCAATACCTGCCGAAGTTGTTACTTTGATCTCGGAACTGAAATGAAGTCGTCTTGTTGGTTGGGGACGAAACCGGAGCGTTGTGTGACCGGGCTGGTTCACTCTCGCAAGTAGAAGGCAATATGCCTTCCTCTATCGTACATTTCTGGGAACCCGGTTGTCTGGGCACCCGAAATGTATCAAAAGCTTGGAAAGAGGGTTCGAAAAGAAATAGAATGCCAGTTATCGAGACAAAGGGTGTGCTGTCTCTGGCAGAAATTCGGGGCGCTCCAAGGTCAATTGAAGTAAAAAGACATGGTGATCTCTCCAAGTTGGTTGGAAACAATGACTAACAGTCAAACAACAGCTTGGAAAAATAAAATGGATTTGAATCTGGATTTGAATCTGCTGGTGAACAGGCGAGTATGAGGAAGGACGAAAGCTCGGATGCCAACAAGCTACGTTGGTGGAGGCAAGCAGGCGGAGGGAGGGTACCTCTGTTCTGGCACAACATCAAGCAACAATGGCCATACCTAATGCTTCTCCGTGCTACCCCCATTTTAGCGTGGCGGACTGAGCAGACAGGGCAAGCAGGGAAGACACAAAAAGAGCTCGTCCCCCCAAGATTTCATGGATGGCAGACCGAGGAGGTTGTGCTGGTGGATGGACTGGAACCACAGACGGATGCTACCTGTGACTTGTGAAGCTGGGGCGGGCAAGCCCAAGCTTTGAGCTCTCCTCGACCCTCTCTGCTTTGTTGGCCTCCCAACCACAATAGTCAAACGATACTAGCCGAGGTGAGGAGAGAGCTCGATATGCAGGAAGCTCCCCTGCTCGGAAGATACCGTGCCTGGAGGTACGTTGGTCGGAAACATACGAGGGAACTCGGCTCCAGAGCTTCACTGGCGCGTTGCTTCATCCGATCTCCAACCCCTCAGCTAGATAGTGGTTGTGGACGAGGGGCGATACGCTTTGGCCTGGATCCGAGGAGGTGCTCGTTGAACTGGTAGGCAGGCAATGAGACCCATCGCCTTTGGAATGCTCCTAAAGACGAGAGCGAAGAGGAGCCAGATGTCACTGCTTAGGAGGGCAGCATCCCGGCCCTGATCGATGCAACACTGCATTCATGATCCGGGTGGAAGCGTCCAAGCTGTTTTATGCTGCACAAGAACACTAGCGCTCTAGACACCCACACATTCTTAGATGCGGTAGGCTTCTAATTGGCTCGCGGTACTGCCCAAGGCCTGCCAGTCTGCCAGGCCGGGGCCGGGTTCAAAGTTCCCGTCATGGGAGACAGTTGGTGAGACGTTACCGTGACGAATGGCAGAGAACCGGTCAGCGATGGGAAATCGAGAATCCCCATCTGATCCATGTAGTGGGCAGACTTGGTGGCTTGAGCCCCGGGAAACCGAATGTTGATTCCAAACTGAAGGTGCTTGGCCCTGGTTGAGGTCGCACAAGGCGGGGTTGTAAGTGATCATGGAGGAGAGGACGGGGATGGGAGCTGGACGGGAGCATAATGAAGTACACCTCCACTGTGTAAGTTTGTGTTACGGTACCTTCCCTTCCCTTCCCTTTCCTTCCGTACCGAAAGGCTTGTTGTAGATCAGATCTATCTCCGGCATTAAATACAAGCATCTCCTCCCGGCGGGCTTCCGAATCGTCTTGAGTATAGCTCGACCGACATACCCTACTGCGACTTCGGAAGCATCAGAACCGGTTTATTACAGAAGACGACTTGAAATAGCTGAGAGCTAAGGTCCAACAAAAATCAGGCGTTGTCAGTATCTTACGCCGCGGAAACAGTACATACCTAACTAGCTTACGTGCATTAGCGTTACTGCATATAGGCAGGGCAACTTACCTGACATAATTTCGTTCAAGGTACGCAGTGAGAAGATCCACTTGAAGTTCCTCGTAGTTTCTAGCAATCAGTTGAGCTTTCTGACGAAGGTATAAATTGAGTCGATTCTAGTATTGTGCAATTTCAAGCCATCGTTTTGACACTAAAAAGCTTCCATGAAACCTGTCTCTGGCCGAGCGTGCATATCTGATAGGACGTACCGAGCAGCTTGAAAAGAGATCATGCAACAAAGTGGAATGATACTGCTGCCTCGCACCTCTTTGTGCAGATTCCATCTTACTTATCATCTTATTTATCAGCATGTGGGGACGAACATACATAATCTAGGTTATTTTTCCCGAGGCCACTTCGTACCATTAAAGTGACCCTAGATGCTAAATTGAAGACTTAGCAAATGATTTCTGTTCAAGCTCCAACATTAAATACATGCCAGCCAGAACTCAAACTTTCGATGTGTTCAGAGGTGGAAGACAAGCACCATCGAAACTCTGGACTCTTGACCGGGTTTCCCATCGCTGTCATGGGAGTTCTCGAGAAGACCTGGCGAGTCCCCTGGCGGATGCTGTCACATATCACCGGTGATTTGAACCGTGATGGAAACAGATTCCGAGTGAGCAAGTTCCCTCCATTCAGCCATATCATTCGATGTCCCCAGTGCAAGAAACGATGGCGCCACGGCAGACGGCGAATTTCCATTTAAAAATCGAACTGCCTAGACGAAACCAAGGGATGTCGCTAATGCCGTACAAGAAGACGTTGTCTGAAGAAGTTGTCTGAAGAAGTTGAAGTTGAGTTGCTCGCGCGGATCGTGTCCTGCATCTCCCCGCTCATGGCACGCTAAATGGTGGGGCTCTTAGGCCCTCTTATCCCCGCCATCCCCACAAAATGAATGCCGTGGGGCTCTTGACCCCTTGTCGTTCAAAGAATGATCCGAATTCCAACCTGAGCAGCCACGGTGCAGGCAGCAATAGTGTACATACGTACAGGTATCGCGCCGCACTCAAATTGCTTTGACATACACACGCGTTGTCTGACTTCAAAATGAAATTGACTGCTTGTTGCTTCGATATCGGACGCGCTTCCAGATATTTTATTGATATTTTAATCCACAGAAAGGATATTAATTTGGGTGTGGTAGAGGACCGCGACTTACAATGCGAGCACGGCATTGATACACCGGAAGCAACGACCTTCGTGACAAGTTGAAACCCTCGACATGGCCCAGTGCCCCGCACGTAGTGAAACTCTTTCCACTAACAACATTACACCATGCAACCACCCTAAAGCTGTTAGTACATTCACAACAACAAAACACTGACCATTAACAACCCAAACATACAACAAAAGTGTATCAGAACCTCAACCTCACTCATGACGCATTGACCTTTTGCTCTGCAAACTCCAACTCTCCAACAACACCAACAAAACAACCCCGCCACTCACTCGCCACACTCACTTACCACACTCTCCAAGTTTATCCAGCTCACGGATATACCAAAAAGAAAAAAAAATGGACGGCAACTCTTCTACCCCCCGCATCACCTGCGCCTATCTCAGCCAGTATGTCGGCAAGCTCGTGACGGTCGTAGGCAAAGTCGTCCAGCTACGCGGCGAGGAGGCGACCATTGACGCTGATGGGACAATTCATGCTTTTCTTAACCGCGTACGTCCAAATCTTCGCCCTTTTCATTTGCGCCACCAAGCTTCAAGAATAAAGACGAAAGACTGTTAGGAGTTTGATGGATAATGTCCAGTGGTGACTAACAGATATACATCGAAAATACAGGAAGCGCACCTCTCAGCAAACAACGGCGTCCAACTCATCGGCAAGGTCAACCCAGATCTTTCCCTCAAGGTGCTTAGCTCCGTTGATTTGGGGCAGGGTGTTGGTGAGTTTTTTCTTCTCTTTCTCCGTTCCCCTCATCCTCCTTGTCTCCATCCCTCATCATCCATCTTCCTCCCTTGATCGCTACCTCTACACTACTGCAGATACTTGTGCTTACACATGAAATAGACTACAACCTAGCAAACGCTGTAGTGGAAGTTACTCACCGTTACAAGCCCCTCTTTCTGTACGAGAACTAAGGTGAGAGGGCGCGAGGAAACCATTATATCCCCAGAGATGAGGAGAGAGAGACGGAGAAAGAGAGAGAGAGAGGAAAAGAAGAGGCAAAAATACACTGATACCCAACCATAACATAACGGAACCCAAAATCTCTCCTCGTTCCCAGAAAAAAAACCTTCGCAAGTCAAAGCTGGAGCAGCTGATTGACAACCCCGACATTCTCTGTCTTATGAACTCGGCTTAACTCCTTGAAAATTCTCATCCACAGACAGGGAAAAGGCACAAAACCCCCCCCCAAAAAAAAAAAAAAAAAAAAATCCAAACAAAAATATCAAACAAAAACATCCGATTTATACTTCGATATTCGTCACCAAATGTTGAAATAGTCCAAGCGTTGCGGCCGCGGGCGCCACGCGCACGCAAGACGCGGCGGCACTGCGGGGGAACGAACATGCCAGCCAACTTACTGTTGTCATGCTCGCTTTGACATTGCCGCAATACTTCTTTCTTGCAGGAGCGCAGCGGAAAAAGAGAGCAAAGATGTAGAGAAGGAGTTCGGTTTGCGACAATCTCAACTGCTATCATTGTGATGTAATTCGGTTGTGATGGTATGGTGTGATTCTGAACTCGATGGAGACTATCTAACAGAGAGAAGAAAGCAGAAGGCATGGTAGTGGAAAACAAAATCTGTGTGAAAACCCGAGAGAAACGCTATGGTATCCCATCCCATCCCGATATTGCGCCCAAAACACCCATTTATTTTCCCCTCTTCAAAAATGAGGAAGTTGCGCGGGGCGTACAATCAGTGAATGATCATCCCACTTCTCCCGAGGGTATCTTCGTAGTTAACCTTTCGCCCACCCTAAGTAACATGGTTTCCTTCTCTCCCATGTCTGAATCAGACCACAACCGTGCCCATTTACTACAAGATCACCAAGATTCGTATGCCAAGCAACCGGTTGCGAGATCTGGGGATCTTGCACAGCATCTGTATCCAAGCTGAACTGCTCCCCCGTATCCCTAACCCTCTGCTCCAACTGGTTGTTGAGGTCCAGCATTTGATCCAAGCTCAACTGTTCTCCCACATAAGCACCAACAGGGGGCTCTGGCCCCTGCTCCGACTACGACTGATTATTGAGACCCTAACTCAACTCATCCACATCAGCAGCGGCATTCCTCTCCGCCACGCTCCCTCCTCTTCCGCTCGTAGCCGTAGTCTCCACCCACAAGCTTTCGATGCTCAACGACGCTTCAAAGCTTAAGTTGCCATTGCCACCATCTCCATGGTGATGACCCCTCATCATGGGCGGGGAGCTAGGCATGACCATATCGGTACCCATGAAACTGCCAAAGTCCAAAGCACCCGCGCCCTCCACGAGCTGCTGCACGCTGTCGCTGTCATAGTGCTGCAGATTAACGTCCAGAAGCCCGTGCGACGACGAGTTGGCGGTGAACTGGTCAGCTTCACTCAACAGCTGGTTCAGCGAGCCCCAAGCCTCAAAGTCATGGGTTGGAGACGAGGTAGGCACGTGCAGGCTGTCGTCAAGCGCAAAGCGTGCGTGGCGGGGGCTTCGCCGCTTGGACGCGCTAACGAGAATGCCTCCGTTGTTACCGGAGACAGTACGCGTACCGCGCGGAGTCTTGGTTGGGGTTCGTTGGGTTTGCGTGAAGAGCTGACCGGGCGACTTCTGGGCCGACCGGACGGTACGGATGGATCGAGATATACTCCTAGTAATGGGCCGGTGGTTCGGAGTCGGCCGGGTAGGCGTCTTGAAGATACCCGAAGAGGTGTTCTTCGGGGGTGGTGTTGACGGCCGGATGACAGGACTGCCGAAGAGTTCTTGGCCGAGCTCGTCTTGGTCCGGAAGGACAGGGGTATTGGGGCGCCTTGCCGGCTGGTGACCGATATTCTCCTTGCCCGTGGCAGCAGACTTCGGGTTTTGCGACGCAGTGGTGGCATTGACGGCGTTACCTGCGAGCTCCCCAAGGACCTTTGGCGCTCCCTCCTTCCTAGGTGAGGGGAAGAGAAGCCTTCTAGTAGTACCGAGATCATCCTCTACTGCGATGGGACTGTCCGCCGTTCCACTGCCCCTAGAGTGAGTTGACCCCAGCCCACGTCGCTTTGGGGAGCTACGCGAGTTTAAAATCATATGATGCAATGATTGATTGTTGTTGCTGTCCTCCATTGCGGTCACGCTCTGGTGCGTCAGTTGAGTCATATTTTGAGGTTGTGCCTCTTCCGGTGATTCCTGATCGGCCGGTCCAATTGGATCAGTCGTGAAATATGCCTCCGATGTTGGGTTTGTTTGGGTGTCATTCTTTCGCTTCTTGTTGCGCGAGTTTTTTTTCTTTCGAGGCTGATTAAGTCGGGCGGCATCCTTGTCCCACCTGTCCTGTGGCCTGTGAACTTTGAATTTGGCGAGCCAGATACCGCATGGGTTGCAGAGGAGAGTTTCTTTCCAGAGTTTCTTGTCGTCCGTGGGCCCGAGATTCTTTTTCACGAGTTGATACATAATGGTTTGTCCATCAGCATCCTTTTCGAGGATATCGATCGTGGTCACAAATCCGGGTTTGTCGGAAAACTCGTAAAAGCCAGGAACTCCTCGATGATCTTGCGTCCAAATCTTCCGCCAGGTGGGAGTTTCTATGGCGCCACAATTGTTGCAAAACGGCGGCGACTCTCCTCTTTGGATGGCCTCCTCCAGTTTCTCCTTGATTGACTGCTTCTTCACCATATTCTTGTTATAGCGAGGCGGTTCTTCGGGCTCGCTAGGTTCTCGAGGGGCAGGTGCACGAGCCCGAGCAGGGGCTTCAGATTGTGCCGCTCGGGATGACGTTCCAGTAGATTCCACAACGGGATCGCTGGCCGGGACAGCATGAGCGGAGTTGTTCGAGACGGGCTTTGACGCTAGTTGGGCTGCTTTGCTCTGAACAGGTTCGGGTCGTTCAGGAATGGGCATCACAGTGGTAACAGGGACAGGAGCTTGTGGCTGAGCTGATGTGTTTCCCATGTTCTCGGTCTCGAGTTGTTGCTGAGGGTTAAAAGGCTGATGTTGAGTTTGAGAGCTTTGCATTACTGCCTGTGAAGTTTGGGAAGCAGTCCCTTCCTKAGGAGCTTCGCCATCTTGCTGATCATCGGGTTGTCGCAGAAGGGGATCGTAATCGGACATCAACGGGTTTGGCGCTGTATTCGACCTCTTGAACGAGCGATCCGCGTTCTTTTTCGGCATGGGTGGGACTGATGTGGCATGAGCAACCCTGTTCAGCGCCTTCGTCTTTCCAGCAGGGTTGAAGATGCTCTTCGTGGGCAAAAGCTCTTTTGGTCCGGGATTGACTTCCTGGAAGGGGAAATTGATCCCCTGTCGATGGGCCCGGCTTGCCTTTCGTGCATTTGGTTTGCTGACTTGCGGTACCGGAGGGCTCACCACCATTCGATCTTGAGGCTGACCGGGTAGCTCCTGGCCGTGGTCTTGAGGAGCATCTTGTAACAGCTCATCCTCGTCGAAGATGTCGTCGAATCCGCTGCTCATAAAGCCCGAGTCGACTTGCGGCATAGGAGCGGGCATAGGCGGGAGAACTGGGCTTGAAACATAAGGACTTGAGTGCATGTAGGCACTAGTCCTGGGGACCGGAGGGGATGACCCAATATCGGCGGGACTGTCTTCAGGCACGTAGCCATGATCTGGTGACTGGCCGATAGAATCGGTGGGCGACCGGGCATCGTGGCTCATACTCCTCTGCATGCGTTGCTGACCGAAGCGCGACTGGTACATGCTGCTCTCTGCGTCACCCGCAAAGTCGGACTTCATTTTGTTTTCGAAGATCAGCCTTCTCTGTTGTCGCTGCAACATCGACACATCTGGAACAGGGGTAGGAGCCCGAGGCACGTCCTGAACATGACTCCCTAAAGAGGGATTACCACCAGCTCCAACGGGCCTCATGTTACGCAGAGAACCGGATGTACTGGCTGCAACTCTCAGTGACTCTGGTGCTGAACCGAATGGCGCACTACTGGTAAAATCGGCACTGATAACCTTGGCTCTCTTCTTTTGCGGGCCATCATCACCATCAGTCGCTTCCTCGGCGGCTGACGTATTGCCTGCTTCGAGAGGCTTTTTGCGTGGTCGGCCTCGTGGTCTACCGGTGGGAACTCTGGTACGGGACGCTCTACTAGAAGGTCTCGAGGTGGGACGCGCCGACTGGTTGACGGGGATCTCGACAGACTGGCTTGGAGCCGGGGATGAGGCGCTCTCGCCAGTGGGAATTAGTCGCGGAGGAACAGGCTGGATGTGTGGCATGTCGTTGACCACGGGACCGGTATTTTGTGGCTGAGAACCATTCGGTGGTATGCTGGCTGGCCGAGTGAGCTGTAGAGGCGGATCACTCCTGATATCCATGTAACGACCATCACCGTTGAGATTGACGTTCAGCGGGGCGGTAGACATGGCGGGCGAGTGCATAGAAGCCATGTTCGCCGAGCTCCCTAGGCCCGGGTTGGACTGTATGAACGAGGCCCACTCAGATGTGGTGATGTCTGTAGGCTGTATAGGGTCGGACCTGAGCATATTATTAAGGTTGTTGTCCATGCTGGGAAATCCAAGTCGCTGCATCTTCGCAACAGCTGTGAGCTTCATCTTGACCTCCAGGGTCTCGCGGCTTCCATGGCTAAACACGGGCAACAAACTCCGAGTTACCCGTCCCGTCACCAATTGTTGTGGTTGATGCCGTGGGCTGTTGTGATCGCTTGCAAACTCCAGGCCCCATGACAACATGCCTTGCCCGACCAGGGGCGTATCCGGCTCAGAATAGTCTACAGCATATACAGTATAATCGTTCTCTTGTTGGTTTACAATCTCGGGACTGCATTGCGCAATGGCCTGAAGACATGTCCGGAGGTCCACCACGCCGATTGTAGTCCTTTCGTCGACTGATAATGTTTGGATTTGGAGAATGTGAGGCCATCGGGCCAAGCACGACACCTGGCCGTCTCGATCGAATGTATACAGCACCTTCACTATACATGAGGCTGAGTTAGAGCGCATAAGTTGGCAATCAGATTACGAAGATGCACTCACAGCCCATGGGCCTGACCTGCATGGCCAAGTCATCTCCCTCGATCGGCTGGGCAACCTGGTGGTGGTGAGGGTGTGGTGAGGACGCAGACCACATGTTGTTTGGGGTAGCCATTGTGACGTCCTTTACGCCGCGGTGCCCCTGCACGCGACTGAGGGCGACGACAATGGGTCTAGAAGTCGAGACAGGGCTTTATCGTGGTGTGTTGTGTTTGTGATAGTGGGTAATATCGTCGGTTGTGGAGGTGGTTGTTGAGCGAAAGGTGGCTCTGGTCGTAATTCGTGAATGGAAAGAGGGCCAGGGTCCCGTCACCACCTAGCCAGACGTCGAGTGGATCAAATGGAAGGGGCTGGTTTCATGCCCGAATCGAGGCTGGCAGAGTGTCGGGTTGATAGATGGATGTAAAGTGAAAGTGAACTAAGAGGGAATGGCGACCTCGAAATGGAAGCGCGTTCCGCTCGGTCCTGTCGCGTATTCTATACGGGTGGAGCCCTGACACGATGAAATCTAATTGATTTCCTGCGTGGAATGCGAGTTTGGTGTTGGCGTGCGTGTTCTGGCGTCTGGCGTCAAGGGCACCTAACCGTTCATGCAGGGTGCGCTGCGACAGAGTGTCAGCATGCAGCCAGACCAGCACTTGGAAGATACTTGTTTGCTTCGTTGCTTCCGACTCTCCACAACTCTTTGTTTGAGGAGGAAAAAGGCTCAGCCCGCAAGTTCGAGGTTCCGTCGGACGTCGTGGAGTGCCGGCAAGAGTTCAGACTGTTTGAGTGGCAGAGCGGGAAGCTTGAGGTTGTCTGGTGTAGGGTGCGCTTGGCGGTCGCTCGTTTAATGGCCAGACCAGCTTAACGCGCCGGGGCACGTGCACAGGCGTGTGTACAAGTATGTAACTGTTAACGTGGTACGTACCTTTCTGTGCAGGAAACTGTTTGGCGGAGGATCCCGCCCGGGTGTCTCCCCCCTAACGAAATACAACGAAAAGTCACAAACACGCGGCCAACGAGCAGCCAGAAATCGGTCAGCTTTCACACAGCAACCAGAGTCTGGAAAGCCCCGGGTTTATGTCTCGGTTGCAAAGCGAAAACAAGAGGAGCTTTTCAGAACGAATCTGGGGGACTCGGGGGATACCTAGCTCCTATTTATACTTGCGCCCAAAAGTGAGGTGCCCCCCGCTTGACAACACCTCCAATTGCGCAACACCCCCGCCGGTTTCGCCCGCCCGCCCACTTCGTCCTCACATTTTCCGACGCTCTTTCGCAATTCCGTGCGTTGCCACAAATGTTCTCCAACTTTTGGTGTTTTCCGCGGTCCTCTCCAACACCACACCCGTCCACACGCCTAAACAAAACAAAACAAAACAAAACACCGAGCTCACTTTCGTTCTCACCACGACCATTTTCATCACTCCTTCGCCCATGATCCATTAACTACCATGCAACACTTACCCTTACACAAACAAATATTTCTACCCTACAAGCTTTACATATCGTCATCGATGCCAATCATTGTTTTCGCAATTGGCGAAAAAGGGGTCCATGCCAATCCACAGCGCACCCACTGCAACTCCGCCAGAAATCCCTTCGTCGGCCGGGGAACGGGCGGTGGGGATGAACGACGGTCTCAGCCACCTATAAGTAAGGGAGTGAACTTCAACAGTAATTCACCTGCTACTAATTAAGTAGCTGACGACTCAACCCAGAATTAAGTGACATCCAGACTCACCTCACTTCACCTGGGCTATAGGTCATGCCTCCAGAAGAAAGCAGTCGAGGCAACTCGAGAGGATAAAGTGCATGCATTGAGAATCCAGACAGGCCCACTTCACTAACATGAACCGAACATCCAATGAGACAACGCATACACTAACCAATTATCCCAAACTGGCAACTCCTACAACTGAAGCTTCCGCATCGCCTCGTGCTCGTTGCTGTCGTCGTCGTCGTCGCCAATGGTGCTTCACACACAAGTCAAGTCAAATACGAATTACACTTGGCTTACCTGTAAGAGCCGCAGTCACATTTACTTGTCATCACCCAGATTTAAGTTGGTTTGTTTACTTTAGCTTGGTCGGAGCGCAGATGATCTGGTCAAAACTTAAGAACCACCAAAGCGAAATGATTTCCCGGATATGATACTCTCTATGTTGCGGCAAAGATCCTCAATAGCCAACAGAACAAGTTGGCAAGACAAGTCTGATTTCAAACTTGACTTGATTTGGCCAGTTGCTCGCTAGAACAAGTTTGTAGAAATAGAGCAAATTTTGGCTTGCTTGTGTCCGGCTTAACAGTCTTGACTTGTGTGTACCGCTAGTCACCATCACCATCTTCGTCTTCGTCGGCAGTTGTAGTTGAACATAAACCCGTGATGCGCTTCAGTTACGGTATTCCACTCTGGGGAATGGATAGAAGTAAGACAAATGAATCCGTTACAATATGCTCATGATGAGTGCGTCGTCACATTCATTAGTTCAACTTTGTCATCTTTATGCCATGCATTTTCACAGAATGCTAGTGGTCCAGAACAAACTTGCAATCCCTTGATAGAATCACGCCTTCTTCGCACATCTTCGTGACGACTTCAAAGTGCAAAAAGAAAGGCGGTCTGTCACAGAATGCACACTCAGCACGAGATGCTGTAATATGGGTGCATTCCGTGGCTGTATATATACCACTTTGAGTTTCCCAATTGCTTCCTGTGGTTACTCGTTTCTTTTGCAAGACATGACCTGGTTTGTGAAGTGATCTGCCACTGCCGTGACACGGTCGCGATGCCATCTTCCCTTCTGCAACGAACACATCCTTTATAAACCTCAGTAATTAAGAGAAAAATCCAAAAAGCACATTTGAATAATCTCGAGCAATTCTAGAACTCGAAGGAAAAAAAAGCAAAAAGCTCAGTTGCCTAGGAGTCTTGGGTGGAATGAACGACCACGCTCCCGGTGTCAACTCCTAAAACTGTATCTCGAGCACCGCGCACCCGGCAATGTTTTCATCCACGGGAACCACTTGGCCATTTGCCCCCGTTGTGGTATTGGGGCCCGGTAAGGGGCCTTATATGGTGCATACTGGCCTGGGGTGGGTTCATGTCATCCGATGTTTGGGAGGGCGTCATTGAAAGCAGGCAACAGCGTCTCAGGTGTCAATATCAGATGGCTTGACAGCTTACTTCGAGAGAATGGGATATCTCTATTACGATTATAGGTTATTAGGTAAGTACAACCAACATCACAGCCGCCTTATTTCCTCCCCCGCGTCTAGCCAGAACCTCTCCCAAAGCACGAGTCAAATCAAAGAGCAAACAGCATGGCAGCCACCGAAACAAGGCCGAACACAGTCATCCTGTTGTGGGAAGCGGAGGAGCCCGAACCCGGGCAACCAGTCTCCATGACCATGGGATAGAAAGTGGGAGTCGGCGGGGTTACAGTCGCAGTTCCGTCCTGAGCAAAATGAATAACTGGGGTCTCAATGGTCTGGGGCTCTTCAGAGTTTGCAGAAGCCACAGAGCTTCTGCGATTAAACAGGGGTGCCTGCGCGCCTTCAGACAGGTTCAAGGCCGCAAGTAGTGTCGCATAGGTAGTCTTTTCGGCAGATGAAGGCTTCTTGGTGGAATCCGCAGTCGCAAGGAAGAGGGCGCCCGCAGCCACTTTGTCTGCAAGCTGGGTATGTTCCATCGTGTTGACGAAATTGAAACTTTCGGGGTTCAGTGCTGCGTTCTGCAGATAGAGCTCATCCTGCGGGCTGATGTTGCTGGTATCGAAGAGGAGTGTGAGAACGCTGGCGTGCTCTGGACCTCGCAGGTTCGACGGACTCCACGCGAAGACTGGCTTCTCGTCTTCATTGAGCAGCTCATAGACCCGATAAAACCCTTCGGATGTCTTGAAGTTTGTCGGAACAGCAGATGGCTTCAGGCCTGTTTGAAGCCACAGGAGGTTGGAATCCATACTATCGGCAAGAATGCCGCAGGGCTGAACGGCGACGGCAGTGTAGGAGGAGCCGGGCAGACGCTCAAACGTGCCCAGTTTTGGGGGTTGGGTGGTGACTGTTGGAAGGCGGGAAGTCAGTTATCATATGCTCATCAGCAAGAGCAGATGTTGCTTTCGGCATGACTTACGGGTCATATCGATGTCTTGGGGAACCACCTTGTCCCCAAAGTGCATGACGAGAGGGCCTGGAATCGAAAACCTCAAGAATCTGTGGAGTGGGCTGGCCACCGAGACCGCTGCAGTCACCGCAAGAGCAGCCAGGGTGCGTAGGACAACCATGATGAAGACTGAACAAGAGTATGTATGAATACAGCTTAAAGAATGGTGAAAGCAATACAGCTGACGACGACGAACCAAAGTAGAATGGTGTTCTGGTCTGGAGAGAAGACTGAAGAGGAAAAGTAGCGCGTGAAGAAAAAGAGGACAGGCCCAGTTTATGTACCCCCTCTGTGTCCCACCCAATGGCCTGACGATTCAGCAACATGAATAACCACTTTCCCTCGTTGCGTTGAAGAGGTGCCCTTAGAGATGGCAGTTGTGAGCAGGAGGCACGAATGAGTGGATAGGGAAAGGCACTCCGTGGGAAGAACGTGCCTTGCAGGTGCTTGTTGACTTCCGCGTCTACTCATGGCCCAGAGCATGTTGAAGGAGCGTTGGATGCTGCCCTGAGAAAGAGACATGATGAAATTGTTCCAGAGCCATTACAGTACCCCAGTCATCGAAAGCAACGGCCGGTGGTCGTTAACCTACTCAGGTATGCTCTCCTTATGTCGTCGACAGTTGCTGAAGATACGAATCAAACCTATGAAGAGAACCGGCCGCATCTCTGGGATTCTGTTTACAAAGCCCCAATATGCGTGCAGTGTATGATACACGTATCATGATACAGGCACTGCCCTTCAATTAGTGTGGGAAACTGAGTGGAAAGCGTGTATGCCCGATCCCTGCTTTGGGAACTTTGTAGGAGACCGTGATTTCCTCGAATATGGGAAAGTAGGTACTGCTTCGATTTGAGAGGGAGTTACTGCCAATCTGCACGCTGGTGGCGGTCGTTGACTAGGTGCCTCTAGTGGGCACTCTTTCCCTTCAAAGCTGCGGTCTGTTCGGTCCCGACCATAGATCGCCAAATTTCAAATGGGAAGCACGAGTAAGCCCTCATTCACAGCAGCGACGCCCCAACAAGGAGATTGAAGATGGTGATATCGGTTGATGTGTAGGCAGGCAAGCAATAAGGGCAACCATGGTGGATAGCTGGAACGAAGCTTCTGTTAAGTTTGCGACAAAGATGTTGTGTCAGAGTAAATCCAAGCAAGTGGAATGCTCTGATGGGGTGCACTCGACGTCTCTTTCCGCGGCGGTCATTGTAAACTGGAAGGATAACTTCGACGGCTCATGCCTCATTAACCCCAACGATCACCATCATGTACCTTCTTCCTCATCTTTGGACAAGTCCTTGCCCCAACCTATCTGGTCGCATCCACCTACTGTGATCCCGCCTCGACACGCAGGCAAGTCCAGGATGAACGGCAGGGAGCTACGACCCAAGCATCAAGGAAAGCAAGTGCTAGCCGGCCATGCCCTTTCAATCATCATCATGATGTCGTTGCCTTCTTCGACCAAAGAGGCCCAAGAACTTCTTTCCCTTGACTTCAGCCTTATACGGTTTCAACGGGTAGAGGACAGGAACGTCGTATTCATCCGAGTTGGCCTCGGGTATGGTATGTTGAGCCAGCCATTTTCGATCAGACATCTCTCCAAGCCTTGTGCTCCCAGAAGCAAAGGACATGAAGGACATCCGATTGCGCATCGCCGCCCCAAACTGGCTGTTTCGTGGATGTGATCGGATTTGCACCACGTGTTCTGCTGGTGGTGGTGGAGGAGGCGGAGGAGGCGGCGGCGGCGGTGGTGGTACGGCTGATACGGTGCCTTGAGGCTGCTGTTTAGGAGTTGTCTTTGCTTTCCTCACTCTTACTTCCTCCTCAGCTCGCGGGGACTTCCTCTTGTGTTGAGTAGAGGTAGACACTGAGCTCGCAGTGGGATTGCCCATTTCGGGCGACACGGTGCTTTCCTTGACCTTAGAATTAAGCCTTTCTTTGCTCGATCGTGTCTGGTCATCATTTCGCGGTGGTTTCTTCTTATGTCGACCGGAGGAAGAAATCGCGCTTGCGGCCGGGTTGCTGACTTCTGCTGGTATATTTTCCTTGGGACTTGACTTTTGTTTGCTCATTCGCGCTTCCTCCTCAACCGGTGGTGGTTTCCTCCTATGTCGACTAGAGGTAGAGTTAGAGATCGAGCTTGCAGTTGGGTTGCCAGAGTGACTCTTTTTCGGTAGAGAGTAAGCCGACTTGGAAAGAGGTGGATATTGCCGTCGAGCTCGCGATGAGGGTGAAGAGGCCCGTGTAGGCTTCGAAGACATGGACACCACCGACCTGCTCGTGCGAGAGCCTCCTAAGCGACGGGCTAGGTTGTCAATGGTCTTGATGGCCTCGATTCTCGACGAGTTAGAAAGGGACCCGAGTGCGTCGTAATTCAGAGCCGGGGCTTGCTTGTTGCTTGAGGCACGGAGCAAACTGGAAATTGCTGCCTTGAGTCTCTTCAGTATCCCATCTACCGCAGATATAGAACGGGCTTGAGACAGCTGTCAGCACGAGAACTTTTGAATGCAACTGTGCTCCTTCCACCATATTGGAATATTTTATCCTACCATCACCCCTCTTCAAGCGGCTGCCCAACTCAGCTAACCTGATGGAATAGGCACGCTCTACCATTGCACGATCAGCTTTCAAGGATTTGCGCAGATGTTTATTCTGCGCGTCCACCTTGACATTCCCATCTTCGTTGGCATCGTGCTTGTACGCTTTTAGGAGGGTTGCGCAGTTGGAGTACGTTTCTAGTAAGGCCGTGATGCTATCGCCGAAGGCCATCTTCTCAGTCGAACGGCAACAAGGAAAGGTTCAGAACAAGTTATCGGCAACCGTTGAATGACTCAATCCTGAGGTTAAGTATCCAACATCAAAGTCATCAACGTCGGGCATTCAAAAGTCAACCCAAGCGGAACCGTGAATAGAGACTCTTGGCTTTTGAGGCACGCTTAAAACCCCAGGCTGCGGGGAGCACTACTGTCCCAGTATTGCAATCCTTGAGCTCCCATTCGCAGCCGCGCTTAGAAACAGAATATCGTAGAGGCGACCAACCAATCGAATTCTGTAAGCCAGCACAGTGTCACCGCTGGTTAGGCGCCTAGAGTAAGCATGTTGAATTTGCGATTGGAAGCCAGCGGGGAGTGGCACACGGCTGGCAGTTACACATGGATGTCGTTATGTAGATGGCTCAATCTTCTCGGTTTGTCTGGGTCGGATGCTGAAGTTGCCCTGGTGGTTCATTGCCGTATGGCAAGGTATGTCAACAGCCAGATTCGAGCTTAAGTCCATTCCGCCGGCTTGGTTCTTTGACCTCGATCGGACGACTCATGGATCCCTGAAGACAGCTGGCAAGTCAGCCCTGCCAGGTGTGGAGATAGGCGGCCATCTGCAAACCCGCCCGCCCGGCAGGTCTGTGGACACCTGCCTGAAATGCCCGAGCTTGGTTAGGACCCCCCAACAATATCCAAGCATTTGCCCCAAAGGCGTCAATGCCCTGTACACTACGTAAAACAAACGCCAGTGCAGTCGAGTGAAACTGGCTTCTGGCTCTGGGACTTATTTCTTACAAAACAAGAAGTATTTCGACTTCTCTCATCCTACCTCGCATGTTGGTTTTTTCTTTCACTTAACGGCAAAATGCGACTATCTCCGGAGAGTCTATCCGTTCTACCTTTGGTTATCGGTGCTGTGCTTTCCCCATCGACCGTTGATGCGGCCGCTTTTCGGCACGCTGGACAACCCGCTGGACTCATCGACACCGCGAACAGCGACGACCTCTATCGAGATGCGCGCGGGAGTGCTTTGCCGGGGTTGACATGGCTACGTGAAAGCGTTTCTGAAATCATATTCGGGCGCCCATCGACTAAACACAGCGACTCCACCTCACCCAGCGTACCACTGTCCCGATATCGAGATGACGTTGTGGTACGCTTCAATATTACAAAGCCAACAGATCACGTCGCCTTAGCCCAGGCCATCAAAGCAAAGCACCTGGACGTCTGGGCCTCCACACCACAGTTCATGGATATCCGCCTACAGGAGAGTCAGCTACGCCCATTGCTCAAACTTATTCCGTCTTTGGAAAAACAATGGAGTGTTCTAATTCCTGATCTTGAGGAAGCCGTTCGGGCGACATACCCCACCAAAGGCGAGGCAGCAGAATTTGAAGATGCAGCTGAAAGGCCGGATGCTGCAGGAAACATCTTCTTTCACGACTACCAGCCCTTATCGGTTAGTCCTCTAGTACTTGGTTCAATGTCATATGTGGAAATCGAACCACTCAACTGCTGCGAGAAGAGAATCTGAGTGACACCACATGGACTAACATGCAATAGGTTATCACAAGCTGGATGGCTCTCATGGAGACCATGTTTCCATCTATTGCCAAAATGGAGAGCATTGGAGACTCGTACGAGGGGAGACCTATCCACTCTTTCCGCATCGGAGATCACAGCGGCGACAACGCAAACAATGGCACCAGGAAAACGATTCTCGTCACCGGTGGGCTCCACGGCCGTGAATGGATTTCGACAAGCACGGTGACCTACCTCTTGTGGTCAATCATCACGGCCTATGGAAAGGAGTCAATGGTCACGAAGCTCCTCAAGCACTTTGATATCATCTTCATGCCCGTGCTCAACCCAGATGGTTACGATTACACGTGGAAGACTGATCGGCTGTGGCGCAAATCGAGACAGCAAACCAAGGTGTCTTGGTGCCGCGGCTTTGATCTCGATCGGGCTTTTGGTTTTGTGTGGGACCAGACCAAATCTCAAGTCGACCCGTGCTCAGAAAGTTATGGGGGTGACGAACCGTTCCAGGCAGTCGAGGCTACCCGCCTGGCCGACTGGGGAAGGAACCAGACCGAGAACGGTGTTAAGTTTGTCGGGTTCTTGGACTTGCACTCGTACTCGCAGCAGATCCTTTTCCCCTACACCTTTACATGCGATGAGGACCCACCGAACCGCGAAAATCTCGAAGAGCTGGGAGTCGGTTTGGCCAAGGCCATCCGACTCTCCAGCGGGAACTTCTACACCGTGAGCTCAGCATGTGAGGGTACTGTTGCCCGTCAAGACGCCGCGAGTGAGGCCACTGGTGGCTCAGCCATTGACTGGTTCTATCGTAAGTTTTCTTTCCATCACTTCTTATCACCACGTGGGATGTACGGAATAGCATATGCTGACATGCGACACAGATGAACTTTACTCCCGGTATAGTTACCAGGTCAAACTCCGTGATACCGGCATCTATGGGTTTTTGCTTCCCAGATCGCAGATCATACCCACTGGAGAGGAGATGCTGAATGCTCTGAAATACTTTGGTGACTTTCTGCTGGGAAACAACGGGATCGAGAGTAAATCGAAGGCCAATGACCGCCCCTCGCATGATAAGGGCAGGGTAGAGCTTAAGTGAGTGTGTCGGATGATAACGTAGTGTTACACATTCAGAATGGGGGCATAATCAGGCGTTCTATACCTTGGCTACAGATGGTTTTCAAAACGACAGTTATACTTAACACATACTTATCCATCACTCAGTCCCTGAAGTGAACATTGTCATTGAGTTTAGCGAACGAGGAAGACAGTTGTCTGGTTTGAAGCTGGCTAGCTGAACGGCCGATGAGGCGTTGTCTGGGTTCGTTAAGCAGTGAGCACACACTCGTCCTCGACCACCCACCCATCCCCTTTTGTATCTGGAGCGCATTCGACATCAAATGGGTTTAGGTCGAAGCGGAAAGCCTCGTGGCCGAGAAGCTAATTTGCAGACATTTATTCTTGGCTCTGCAACCTGATGGAACGGCGTGGAGCCCTCGTTAGCGGGTGGGTGGGCAGCGTCCAAAGTGGAGGAGGACGTGGGAGGTTAGGCTGGGAAAAGGCCCAATGAGCGGATGTTTCGATGAAACCCCCTCATTTTACAACTGCCCAGCGCAATCCCGAGTCACTGGAGCACCGAGTTTGATTTGGGTGATAAAGATTGAAATTGGCTTTCGGCGTTCCGTGATATTAAACTCTGGTCAATCTTGAAGCTTGGGGCGTGGAATGCGACATCGATATCCGCGACGTCTTGTACGAATTCAGCTGGCTGGCAGTGCGCATCATCCATCTGTCTGTTCATTCTCTTGTTTTCTCTTCTCGCCAAGTTGGAAGACAGCATGAATTGAATTGCCGCTTGATGCCCAAAAGCGGATGTCGTGTTGACTGACAAGAGTGGTTGATGGAGAAAAGAAAAGGAAGCAATCTCCAGATGACGCTTATGGACATAAAAACGACTGGAATTGGATTTCGTGATTTGTGGGCCCACTCATTGGCGGGTCAGTCTCAGAAAGTGGAAAGCTGGGCGTGGTGGGGTTTTTGGCGAGGCCTTCCTTCAGCTGGGAAGAAGACTCCACCACGGCCACTTTATCGAGATCCACTTGCCCTGGGGCCCTGGTTTGGCTTTGGAAACGAGGAGTTGCCAGAAAACGACACCGAGTGACAAGAGTGACATCCCAACCGAACGACGGAACTTGCATTACGCCCTGGGTTCCAGCCTGCTTCCATTGAGTGCTTCCTTTCCATAGATCGTTTTGGGCTTCCATCGCATCAATGATTCTTCTTGTTTTGGATTCCGGCCCTGGTCCCAGTCTCCCCTTTTTCCCAAACAGAAAACAATCTGACCTCAGTCTGACATGACCTCTACACATCCGTACCTTACCTTACCTTGTTACCTTGTACATACCTGGACCTTACCTACAAACGCCAATCTTTCCAAGTTCTTTCTTCCTACAACATACCCTTTACTTTTGTACCTGCTACTACCTAGCTACTTACAACAACCATCTTACCTATTCAAATTGCCAAAGTCCTACCTTACTGTACGTACAATACCGACCTCCCCGTTTCGTACGCGTGTGCCTCCCTCTGCGTCTTACACCTGCCCTTCCCGCAACGCACCGAGAACGAAGTGCAACAGAATCCTGCTCAACGTCAACGCATCTCACTCGATTCGGTCATTAATTACCAATTACCATATCTTACCTGTCTAGGCCAGACGAATAAGACTTAAGTGAGCAACTGCAGCCCTTTGCTAGCTTGGTGTGGCCCCGGCCTGGACAACCGAACCGACATTCGACCGCCCTCCCCGTCATCCCATTCATCCCATTCGTGTCTCTCCCGTTCACTACCAAAAAAGGGATCATTGATTACATTCGCTGACGCTTCCACCACGTCCCAAGTTTCGCCGAGACTCTTGGTAATTCTCTCGTTCCTCCAACCATTCCCCCCAACATCCTGCCACGTCCAGTCGTCGTCAGTCAGCATCCAGACCCAGACGAAAGCCTGCGACGGGACTTCGATTCGATATACCTCGCCCGATCTTTCTACACACTATTCCCCAGTTGCGCCGTTCATTTTCGCCACGGCCTTCCATCATCCCTCGAGCGCGTTCCGCGATAACCGCTTAGCGACACCCCAAACACGTCCGCAGCCCGCCGCCGTCGTTTTCCGTTGCTCGTCTCCGACCACGCTTGGTGCCATTCGGTCCGTCGCGAAGCCGGACTGACTTTCTCCATCAAAGGCCATCATTGACAACAATTGGGTTGATGGGCTGTCCATTTTACAACAACTGAACGCAACCGATACTCCAGGGCCCGCCCTCCATGCATGCAGTCCCCGATGGATTGCGACGAACGCAGATTCCTATAGCCATGCCCTTTCTGCGACGCCGCGGTAACGCGGGCAGCGAGTCTGACATGCGGCGACACACCATCTTTGACAGTCTTCCCGTACCGCCTGCCAAAGGAACCCATCCGCGACCCGGCTCCGCCACCGACCTTCCTGTTCTCGTAACGACGCCAGAGGAGGGAGAGGTCCCCCTGTCGAGCGTTTCCGTCTCGCCCGTGACCCCGGTGACCCCGGTGACCCCAGTGATGCCCACTGTTGATCTGGAACCGACAATGTCAAGTAATGCTCCCCAGCCTACGGGCGACCCTGTCGACCACTCCCTTTCCCCCTCCGTCCCTGCAGAGACCCCGAAATCCAAGCGCTTTTCCATGTTAAGGTTTCGTAATGCGTCCGACTCTCAGCTAGCGGCAAAGGCAAAGCTCCAAGCTGCCTCAGAGAAGCCGCCCCCTCTTCCGCGTCGTACGTGACTTCCCCCATGTGCCACTTGATTGTATTTGAAGAGCAGCTACTCATGCCGTTTTTCAATTGCAGCTCCCGAGATCATCACCACCGCGCCTACCCTCGAACCCGTAGTACCGAAACGACGACCCTCGAGGATGGGATTCTCCAGCCGGTTTGGTCGCAAATCCGGTGAACACTCCAGAATGGAACAGGTGGATGAAACGAGCGAAGACAATACCTATCAGCGTCGAAAGAATGTGCGAACAGCTGGTGGGGACCTGGGAGGGAAGCAAATCACTTTCGACGACTCGAGACGACCAGTGTCCTCGCATCATGCGCCTCCCGCATACGGCGATGAAAGCACGACGACGTTGGCGCTTCCCATCAATCGATTATCCGAATCATCGAGGTCAGATGCGAGCTCAGGCGATAGGGTATATGGAACCACGACGACGACCACCCATACAGTTCACACCACAACGACCTTCTTTAGGCTCCCGCGCAGGAAACAGAAGCAGCCCGAATCCTTGTTCCCTATTGCACACCTCCAAAAGAAGAACTTGGCTGAGGACTCTGATATGTCAACATCCTCTCAGGTTGCTGAAGCTTCAAACGTGCTGGCAAGGTCACGCTCTGGTACCCATTTGACACCAACCCCATCTCGGCCGTCAACTCAGCATGGTGCTACAACGCCCCCGACAGGTTCTGCCACTCTGTTTTCCAAATCGAGCTCACCGGCAACTGCTCTGTTGCGGCCAAGCTCACGGAATTCCGGCCGCGCGTCACCTACACGGACACAGCTGCATAGGCGAGGTAGGTCCTCGACTTTGAGCTCCCTAGGTAAACACTCGCCAAGAGAATCCGCGGAGGATTACCTAGCTCCTCCGGCAACCGCCAGGGCGTCCATGTCAACAGGCAGGAAGAGCTTCGGGGACCTCCTCGGTCTCAGTCGATTACGTCAGAACTCTAGCTCAACGCTGACCCAACAAGGAGCCATGACCCCCATAACGCCAGCGTCGGGCAATTCAAAGAACAATTCGATACAACTTCCGAGGGACTCGATTATTCTACCAGAACGTCGTGAAGATGATACACCGGGCAAATATCTCGAGCGATTATTGGAGGTTGTCAGTCGGAGCGTTATTGCTGCAATTGTCTCCAAGGGTACAGATCAGTTCTCGCAGGCCGTTCTCCGAAGCTATATGCGCAGCTTCAAGTTCTTCGAAGATCCGATGGACATGGCTATCCGCAAGCTTCTCATGGAGGCGGAACTGCCCAAGGAGACTCAACAAATCGACCGCACCCTACAAGCGTTTGCCAACCGCTATCATGAGTGCAACCCTGGTATCTACGCGACTGCGGATCAAGCATACTTCATTGCTTTCTCATTGCTGATCCTGCATACCGATGTGTTCAACAAGAACAACAAGCACAAGATGCAGAAGGCAGACTACCTCAAGAACACGCGCGGAGAAGGCGTGTTTGATGAGATCCTGGAGGTGTTCTACGACAATATCACTTATACGCCGTTCATTCATGTCGAGGATGATCTTGATATCAATGGGGAGCGAATCATTGCTCACAAGGCGAAAAAGAAGTCGATATTTCCCCATACCGCTCCCGATCCAGCAAAACGTGTCGCCAAGGAACCGATAGATCCTTATACTCTGATCATCGACAATAAGCTGGACATCCTAAGGCCCACGCTAAGGGATGTGATGCACCTGGAGGACCCATACAACTACCTGGGGACGGCCAAGACGCTCAACATGAAAGAACTCCACAAAACCTTCTTCAAGACTGGTGTACTGCAGATAGTGTCAGCACGATCACGGCCAGACGCATTCATGTCTGATCAGACAGCCAACAACCCGCAAGACGCACATCCAGGCATCGTTGACATCAAGATCACCAAGGTGGGTATACTCTGGCGAAAGGACACCAAGAAGAAGAAGACAAGATCCCCATGGCAGGAGTGGGGTGCCATTCTTACTGGAGCTCAACTATACTTCTTCCGCAACACTACTTGGATCAAGCATCTTATGCACCAGTTCGAGGACCACGTCAAAAGGGGTCATGACGGTGATCCATGCATTTTCAAACCGCCCCTGGAAGAGTTCAAGCCCGATGCTTTGATGTCGACAGATGGTGCCGTGGCACTCATGGACTCTAGCTATAAAAAGCACAAGCACGCCTTTGTTTATGTCAGGCACGGCGGGTTCGAGGAGGTCCTCCTTGCCGAGGATGAAGACGAGATGAATGACTGGCTGGCTAAGCTCAACTACGCTGCTGCCTTCAGAACATCCGGGGTGCGGATGCGGGGCGTGGTGGGAGCTAATCTCGACGGGCAAGGGCGCAGAGCCATCAGGAGGCTCGACACGGGCTCACAGCGTATACAAACACCAACAGGAGAAGTTTCGGTATCACGAAGCAAGATTGACCACAAGATGGCGCAAGACATCCTGGCCGCTCGGAGAGCGATAATGCTACAGAAAATTGCCGATGCCAACGAGAAGCTCTTGCAGACAGAGAAGACACTGGAAATGCAACTTCGGAACTCGAGGCACCTCCAAATTCTGGCACCGATTCAACCAAAGACGCGTGAGCAGATGTTGCTGTCCGCAGCGCGGATGGCAGCGCAGCTGAAGTGGACTCGGATGGAGATTTGGAAGCTCAAATGTCACCGAGACATTCTCTTGATGGACCTCGAGGAGGAGCGCGAGATGTTGGGCATGCAAGCTGAGACTGCTATTGGCGCTTTGACACCCAGCAAGGAGCCTCTCACTAGAGAGGATACAAGAACCAGTCGCAACTCGGGGTACCCGCAGAGTCCTCAGTCTCCTGTCCAGTCCTTGATGGGCAAGGTACATACTATTGTCAGGAAGCCAGACGAAGACTCTCCGCAAACTGACGTCTTCCAAACACCGCCAACCAGTGCCACTGGCCCAACATTCCAAAAGGAGGTAGAGAATGCTGACCCCCGCAAGAAGTCGGTGTCTAGTGCTGTATCTTCTAGCCGCTCCTTGGCAGCAACCCAATCAAGAGGCTTGACAAGCTCGGGCTCAAATTCGGAAAGAACACTTGATCAGGACGATATCGATGCCGAAGAGCGTGACCTCTTGGTGCAAGCCGGTTTGCTCGAGTCTGCTCGTCGTGGCTCAGAGCAGAGGCCCCCGAGTTTGGCCACAGATACGGACGGTAATGCTCAGTCTGAGAAGGAGAAGCACAGAATCCGCCGCAGCTTTCAACGCACTCTTCGCGAGGGTGCTGGCCATATCTCCCATCACCGCAGCCGCAGGGGTAGGGATTCTGCCAGCGCTAGCGTTGTGTCAGATGAGGCCGGCCAGGAGGGTCCTGATGTTCTCGTTCGCAGCACTGGCTCCTTTGTGGTACATGGCAAGAAAGCTTCGGTCATCAACTTTGGCACGGAGCTCCAGTTGCAGAACATGTCACCGGAGGAGCGCATCCGTCACTGGAAGCAGCGCGATGACGCGTCGATTGCCGAGAGCACCGAGCGTTTCGGCTCGGAGAACGGTGGCAGCCGTGATCAGGCCGTCGCGGAAGGGTCTGACTTCCGGTCCATCCTTACTGCCAGGTCAGCCTCTCACGCGCGCCGTGAGCACCGCGGCTCCGCCGCCAGCGCCAGCACTGCAACCGCTAAGAGCTTTAGAGACCTGCACAGGAAGTACTCTGCTTCTCAGCATGCGACGACAAGGAGCGTTCCTTCTTCGTCCGCGAATCTGGCCATTCCTTCGGACGAAGAGAGTGATGCTGCCGTCAGTCTTTCGGACGGCCGACGGACGCCTCTTCCCCCGATCGAGGGCGAGTCGGAGCCAAGCGAGGAGAACGGCGGGCCCCTGGGGCGACGTGAGATTCTGAACATGACGCCGCCGCCCAGCAGCCGCGGTGAGAACCGCGACACAGTGTTTTTCACCCCGCAGTCAGCTCCTGCGGCTACAAGAGATGTTTCTCCGTTGCGGAGGGAAAGTGAGGAGGGTAAGGAGGTCAGCAGCAGCAGCGATGAGGACCATCGTCCTGCGTCGTCATCGGCAGCGGCGGCTGCGACTGACGTACTACAGAAAGGGGAGGAGTTGGTCTCGAGCCCACCACTACAAGAAGCTATCAATGCTTGATTTTTTTGTTGTCATGGTTGAGGCGATTGTTGGTGTTGGTGTTGCCGTTGTTGTTGTGTAAAAAAATACCCATCTGCTTCAGAACCACATTCGCTCGCTCGATTATTATGATGCGTGCGACAGCCATCCATACATGATTCGAGTATATCTTATTAATATATCCTTTACCAAAAATGTTCCAAAAACAAACAAACTTGTATACTACACGTCTTCCTCAGTCAGACTCTTCCTTTCTTGTCCCTGCCTACAAAAGCAAGCATGATAAAATACCACCATTCTTTCACAGAGGCTTCTGTCCAACTTGGGCATCGTCTTACCCTGTTCCTTTGTTCCTTTCTTCTTTCCCATTTTGTTCACCAGCACTTTCTTAGCATACAATAGCCATCCCCTTTTTTGTTGGCAAAATTTCCCTTTTCGTTGGCATCAGAGCATGTACACTTTTCACCAAGTTTACCTTCCCTTATTCTAGCTCTTGCGTCTCGGACCGACCCCGTCTGTTTACCGTCCCTCCTGTTGCGGTCTCAATCTTTTTCTCTTTTCCTAAATTGTTTGTGTTACATATGTTGGCGGCCGGAAATGTGATTCAGGGAGGTTTTGCAGTTTGTGTGTCTGCGTCATGGGGGTTGAGTGAGAGTGAACGAAAAAGGTCGAAGTTGGGTGAAAGAGGCGATGATACCCATTCATCAGATTGTTACTATGTAGTACAGGGAGGAAGGAAGGAAGGGAGGGAGAAGGGAAGAGAAAGGGATTGGGTTAGGTTATAGGCATGCATGAATGGAAAGTAAAGAGTTCGTTAGTATTATTACGGGGAAATACCAAATACATCAGTAAATAGATATTGACAAGAGAGAGAGAATCAAAGCGGAGAGAAACAGTGTTCTTAGTCATTGCGAACTTGGTGTGGACGTGAATGACGGTGTATGTACAGGTTTTAAGACCACTATAACCAGATCATCATAAACACTGTTGTATTCTCTCTTTACTTGATACTGAGATGAATGGCCATATCAATCGATTAGTTCTACTTATGAATCTGATAATAAACCTAAGCTATATATCTACTCCTCTTTTTCCGTCACGAGTAGACAGCAGAAGTCAGTGCCTTTGACGTCCCTACCGTCTTTGGCTACGACTCCTATCCGCTCTTCCTCCCGCTCGATCCCCACGATCCCCACGATCGCGGTCGCGGTCGCGGTCCCGTCTGGATGTCGACAGACTCCTGTCCCGCCTGCTATGATGATGGCTGTTACGGCGAAGATCCCCTCCTCCTCGGTGGTCTCTATCTCTATCCCTATCACGATCCCTATCCCGATCGCGACTTCTATCTCGTCGACTATCACGACTCCTCTCACGCCGGCTGTCCCGGTCACGGTGACGATCGCGATCCCGGCTCCTCGATCGGCTGCGGCGACGGACTATCGAGCTTCGACGGCGACCGTCTCGCGTGTCGCGGTCTCTGTCTCTGTCCCTGTCCCGTTCACGATCTCTGTCACGATCTCTCTCCCGATCCCGATCCCGGTCGCGGTCACGACGATCCCTATCCCTATCCCGTTCACCTCTCTCATCGCGGCCCCGGTCGCCATCATAGCGATCCGGGCCCGGACGAGGTTTGTCCCGGTCTCGTTCTCTCTCCCTTTCGCGCTCGCGCTCGCGCTCCTCCCTGGCCTCCCTAGCCTCTCTGTCCCTCTCCCGATCCCGCTCGGCTACGACCCTCGCGGCAGTGGAAGGGACGTACCGGTTATCAGAGTCGATCAGGGGGGCTTCACGTTCACGCTCACGCTCGCGATCGCGGTCACCACCGCGGTTATGGTCGCGGTTGTTGTCTCTGTTATCCCTGCTGTCCCGAGTGTTGTCCCTGGCGTCTCCCCGTCTCCGCTTGAGATCGGGCGACCGGTCACCCCCGTTGGTGCTACCGAGGGGGGTGCCATTGCCGCCTCCAACCCGCTTGTCATCTATGCCGGGGATGGGCATGCCCTTCTCGCGGGCTTGCTTCTGCGCTGCTAGGTAGGCCTTGGCTTCCTGCTCGCGCTTCTTCACTTCGGCTTGTTTCCAAGCTTCCTTCTCATCGCGGTCGAGGTGGGAAGGTGGGCGAGGTGCAGTTGAGGCTATGGAGAGCGGAGTTGTGATCATGGGCACGGTAATTGTTGACGTGCCGGTGGTGGTTGGGCCGCCTGGGTTGGGTGGTGCTACTCGTGTAGTTGATGTAGTAGTAGCTGTATTGTCCTTGGTGACGGTAATACTGGGGCTCTTGGGAATTTGTGTGGCGGCGGCACCAGCAGTGGTATCCTTTTCAGCTTCCCGTCGCTCACGCGAGCGGGAGCGGCTTCTTGCTCGCCGGTCCCGATCCGCTGTCCTTAAGCGAGACCGCGAACGATCCCGACGATCGACTCTAGGTCGTGGAGAGCGGCTCCTCTCACGACCATCTCGTGTAGCGCGTGAACGGCTTCTAGCCCGTCTAGTGTCGTCCCTCCGGTCGGTGATTCTGACGCGTGAGCGACTCCTGTCACGACGGTCTGTGGCCCTCCGCCGAGAACGGCTCCGATCTCTGACATGATCATCTCGTCGATCGTCTCGGCGGTCCAATCTGGGACGTGAACGGCTGCGCTCTCTCCGGTCACGAAGACGGGAGCGACTATGTTCTTGCCTGTGTGAACGGCTTCGCTCGGTACGCCGCGCGCGCGGGGAGGCTGACCTGTTGTCTTTCCGTTTCCGATCATCATCACGGTCTCTGTCTTTCTCGACTTCTCTGTCCTTTTCTCGCTCCTTGTCACGATGTCCACGAGGCCCTGGCGAAGGGCTCTTGCTTCTTCGCGAATCGACGCGGGTGGCGATTTCTTTCGGTTCTTTGATGTCTTTAGTGTCAACGATCTCCTTAAGTTCAATGGCATCCTTGGTCTCCTCAGTAACTCCAGGTTTTCCCACAACATCTGCTGTCTTTTTGACCTCAGCGACCTTCGGTGATGCCCGACGGATTGGATCGATCGCAGATGCGGGCTTTGTCCGTCTCGGTGGCGGTGCCAGAGTAGTGTCTACCTCCAGCTCAGGTTGTTTCGCAGCTACGCGCTTGCTCTCGCGCAAAAGGTCGGCCAACGCCTCTTGTTCCAGGCGTTCATTATCCTCCTTGGAAAGTTGCGTCTTCACATCCTCCGGGCGACTATGGTCATTCCTGGCCTTGGCATCCCTACTAAGGCGCCTGTCCCGACCTCTTGACCTATCCCTAGACCTCCCTCGGCCCCTGTCTCGGTCACGATCGCGATCACGGTCTCTGTGGCGATCACGATCCCTGCTACGGTTTCGATCCCTCTCCCGGTGGCGGCGTTCACGGCTGAGTTCCCTTTCCCGTTCACGTTGTTCCCGTCGTGCGCGCCGCTCCTCGCGTTCCTTTTCCCTGATGGCGTCTTCCTCGAGCTGCTTCTTCCTCCGCTCTTCTCGTCGTTTTTGCTCTTCTTTTTCCTTAATCTCGCGTTCGAGTTTTCGCTTCTTCTCCTCCACCAATCTGAGCTCTTCGCGCACACGTTCCCTCTCTGCACGGCGCGCGGCAGTCTCCGTTGCATATTCTTCATTCGTCTTGGAGCCGCGGATACGCTCTTCTTCGGCCGCCTCGTCGCCTATCTCCGCGCGTCGAAGTTCGCGGAGATGAGCCTCTAGGGCGTCGGTGTCAATCAATCTCTCGATTACAGCCTGTGCATTCTGATAGACTTCGTTTCGGTCGAGGGCGCCGTCGATGAGGGCCGCTGCTTTACCTCGGTCGAGTGTAAGGAGTTGTAGGGGGTTGCGCTCGACTTCTTGCTCGGCTACTTGGAGGATTTGTTTGACGATCTCGGATTCGTGGTCCTACAGCACAACTGTGTCAGATGTTATGGACCATGAGTTAGACACGCCGTGAGAAACCTTACACTAGCGAACTTCTCCCAGACTTGTTTCCGAATAGCATCATATCCGCCCTTTTTCTTGAAGCTGTGAGCTAACCCTTCGATCGCAGATCGCGTGGCCGAGGTGAGCGGTAGGTCAGACGCCTTGAAATTCCTGACGACGATTGGGATATTGATCGGATTCGGCGTAGCCTCCGAACCCTCTGCGCCCGGAGCAGCAGGAGTCGGTGGAGATGGTTGAACGGCGGTCGACATGGTCAGGTTAGTGGCGGTACCACTTGAGGTTGGAAGAAGTGTGCGCAACAGATCCCTCAGCCAGTGGAGAGATTGACATATAGGCGCCACGGTACGCAGAATGGTTGCGCAAGTGAAGAGTGACCGAACCTTAACGCCTCATTGCTGTAAACCTGAGTCGGCGGGGTGCCGGAGAAGTTGACGGTAGCGCAGCCCGGACAGCGTAATCGGCGGATGAAAGTGGAAGAAGGCTCAATTCATTTCGTGGATCGGTGAGTGATCGATAACTCCCAGTCGGATAGTGTCGCTTGGGAGGAAATAGACCCTAAGTGGGCGAATGATTGGCTTGTTCGTCTCGTAGATCTGGCGGTAGAGTCCTCGGTGTAATGATAAGGGAAACGCGATGGTGCAGGGCGTGAAGCGCGTTACGGTAGGTAAAGTTCCATTGCTGGACCAGAAAGTTTCAGTGGGGGTCTTGCTCCCGGCGATCAGGGAGCCACGGGGCCAGACCTGGGGCCGGCAGGTGCAGTGAACAGGGGGGTGCCGTGCCTGGACTCGGGCAACCCTTTCCCTGAACAGCTGCGGCACGGGCCAACTGGACTTTGTCCCCCATACTCTAGGGTTAGGGTTAAAGACAAATCAACCCCACGGAGAGCTCAGTGGCCGTGGATTGGATGGAAGCAATCCGACCTTCAGACGAGCTTGCGGGACCTTGCGCACGAGCCGCAAGACACAGTACTGTACGTCCAAGATACGAACCACCATCGCGAACATCGTCACTTTGCGCCTTCAACCCACGTCGTCGATCCTGCCCATACACAAGAGTCGTTGCTCGAGGGGCACAATACACCGCTGAGAAAGAGGACAAAACTCGCGGTTTCAAATAGCAAAAATGGTTTCCAGAATGGTCTTCTGGGCCGGCTTCGGTACGTTGCTCCGCTCGCTCTCCATGGGAAATGGGACATGATTCATGAACCACCCGCACCAATCCACCACCAATTGGTACTCCACATGCTGTCACAAACACCCATAATCCCAGTCTATTTCTCTCTCTCTCTCTCTCTCTTGACTCTCTCTCCATCTTCATAGAGACATCATCATCGCTAACCCGCCCCCTTCTTCCTCCCTTACAGGCTTGGCTACCCGCGCCTGGCAACTGGGCATCGAGCGACGACCCATCCTCGGCAAGCCCACCCTCTGGGGTTACCCCGTCTTCACAGCCATCGGCGCCAGCTTCGGCTACTGGGTTCAGGGAGTGGACGAGCGACAGCAGGCCATGCTCCAGGAGCGCAAGCAGGCCATTCTCGACAAGAGGGCGCGGAGGGCGGCGCGACAGCAGGAGCAGGCCCAAGGTGAACCCGAGGCGGCGGCGCATTGAAAGGGTTGATTACGGATTCCTACAATTCCCGGTAAAACGGTACGGGCGAGGGGAGAAAGACAACCGATATCGATGGAGGCTGAAATGGGACGGGCAAGTCTGAGAGATGGACCTCATGGAATCACAGTACATTGGGGGAAGGGAGGAAGAGGGACACGATGGCAGGTAGATAGATGGGCAGGAAAGGGAACCCATAGGACCTATACGGCACGCCCAGCCATCGAAGAAGGGAAGTCAGCACATCATAGACATGCTACAGGCAGACACAGCAAGCAGGGAAAGAAGTGTTTGACAATCGAGTCCATTTGAATTAAATGCTCTGATCTCCCTTCCCGTTTTGCCTTTCCCTTTCCCTTCCTTTTCTCCCTCGGCTTTTTGCTTCAGATCCGCATCGCCGCAAACTATGCGGTCATGTTGAAACCCCCCTTTAAGATCCAGGTATCTCTATCTACCCACTCTAGCTTTGTAACCTAGCTGGCGCGCCACCACCAGCTGAGAAATGCAGTTTTCTGCCTGTCTCCTTCAACTCACCGTCACCCTCACCTGTGCTTTGCCGTTTAAGCAATGGTGGGATCCTCCCGCTTCCTCAACAGTGTCAGGATAGCCTGCGCCGGAGCAAAATCCGTACCACTCTCAAACTCGGTAATAACACCCGTGATGTACTTGCTGTGCGTGTTATCAAACATCAGCCGGAACGACTCAGCCGAGCATCGCTCGGGGTCAATCTCGTTGTAGGTGAGCGAGTCCACGGAGACACGCTCGCGGTCAAAGTTGATGGTTTCGCAGAGGGCCACCACCTTGACGTTAGCGGCAGAAGCGGCCATGGCAACGTCAGCCGTTCCCGCAGGAGCGAGCAGAGATCCGTTGGCGAAAATGGCCTCGGTGCCGAGCAGCACGTTGCTCGCCCGCTCAAGATGCGCCCGCAAGCCGCCGAGGTTGGGCGAGTAGAAGACGCGGATGCCGGCCTGCTGTAGCGTCTTGGCGAGCTCCTTGCCACCCTGGTCGTACGGGTCATCGATGATGGATACGGCGAACTTTTTCCCGTTGGCCTTGGCCCGCAGAATGGTCTTCTCTACCAGCCGGTGGCGGCCATACGTGAGGACGACGCCGTCCTCGTCGATGAGCTCGGCGGCGTTTTTAGAGATGACCACCTCGGCCAGGGTGATACGCTCGTTGATAAAGATGTCGATAAACTCGAGGAGGGACTCCTTAGCCTCGTCCTCGGGCGTGTCAATGTCGAACTTGTTGACTTGAGACTTGAGGAAGCGGATGGCGTTACCCATGGAGAAGGACATGGGACGGCATTCGGTCAGATACTCGATCTGGGAGTTCAGGACATGCGGGACAAAGTGGCGTGAGAGTGAGTTGCCCTTTGGTGTTTCGTACGACTCGATAACCTAGTGTGTCTTTCTGTGAGTAATCCAGTCCATTATGATCCGGGAACGATCTTGCCCACCTTCTTGAACGCCAAAAGAGTCGCCTCCAGCCTGGCAATGCTATCCTTAAGAGCAAAAGTAGCCATCTGCTGGCCGACTGCTAGCACGGCAGGGTGCACATCCTTGTGCGCCTGCGACGTCTGTATCCGCTTGGCCATGGGAACATGGCTAAAGCACTCGGGAATGCTACTCCTCGGATCCTCCTTGATGACGGCGATCGAAGGCCGCCTTCCACTCACGGACGGCCTGCGACCGGGAACAGATTTGCCCTGTTGCTGAGAACCCGCGGATTGACTGCCCTCCTGCTTTCCCCCCTTGCCGCCCTTGCCTCCCTTCGCATCTGCTGCCGCGGCCGCTGGTGGTGCTTCCTTCACCTCCTTTGCCTTTGCCCGTCGTGCTGCCTTCTCGGCCTTGGCCTTGGCTTTTAGCTGAGCGGGAGTGAGCTTCTGTTCGCCGGCTGCGTCTCCTCCGGTAGTGGGTGTGTTGGCGGGAGCAAGCTTGGATTGTTGCTTCCCCTTCTCCTGTGGTGCGGGAGTCCCAGCGGGAGCCCCAGTAGTTTCGGTAGCCATTTGTTGTATGAGATGCGTTGTGCTTGGCGAAGTGTCGCAATGTTGTTAAAGATCAGATGGGATCCGATTGGGTGAAGGCGGAGTGCGTCCCAAAATTTGCGTCGCGAGTTGACGAATTGGTGAGTACTCGAGTGACCGAAAATGAACAGCCGAGTTTGCGCTTTGATATGCAACAGCAGTATTGATGAGCAGGGGTCACTGATGGTTGTCCCTTTTCACTTTTTTTTGTTGGGTTGGCACAATGCTAATTCTTAAAGTGCTCAGTGCAGGATCATCTGCCAGATTCTGAACTGAGTCACGGATGCGATCAAGAGGTCGTACCGTCAAAAACACCACCCCGCGTCCCGCTTTTCGTACACTGTCAGCCAATCAGGAGTCGCAAATTCTGTCCAAGATTGCCCACCGTCACTCAAGAGTCGGCCAGAACTCAGCTCCCAGACTTACAATTCCACTACCTTACCTTTCAAAAGTCTTCAATGTAGTTCCAATCCAAGGGTTCTATGGCAAACAGCAAACAAATTGGCTATAGGCGAATACTTCACCGCTTGGGACTCAGACATGCCCCCCAGATTGATCGGTAACCGTTGTCTTTATGTGATACTCGGGCGTCGGACTTGAGTCCCGTCCTGCATCTCGCATTATTACACCTATGTACATACTAGTACAGATTTATATACATGGCGCTGAGAGCCGCACCTTTCAAAGCCACATACTCCCAGCTTGAACAACCACCACAAAACATCCTGTTCCGACAACTAACTGCCCGATGGCGCTTATTCCTCATCCTCCTTCTCCTCAGCCGCTGCATCCTCCTTGTCCTTCTTCGGCGTAGGGCCCTGGAAGACCATCCGCACCACCTTTCCCACCTGTCCATCCATCGGCTTCACCTCCTGGACCTTTGGCACCTCCGCAACCGCCTCCCTAATCATGCGCACCACCTCCTGGCACTCCTCCTGCGTCGCTGTCTTCTTCTGCTTCTTGTCCTTCTTCTGCAACAGCATGATCTCCACCCTGTGTCCCTTCCTCAGAAAATTCTGGAGCTGTCTCATGCGGAATCCCAAGTCGTGCGCCGCAATCGCCCAGTTGATCTCCAGCTCCTTCTTGCTCACTTGCTTTCTGCGTTCCTCCTTGGCCTTGGCCTGCAGAGCAGCGGCCTCGGCGCGGCGGTCGACGATGACGCACACGGGCCAGTCGGGCAGGTTTTCGTCCTTCTCGGTCTCGGGCTCGCCGGGCGTGGGCTTGGGCGGCGCCCATACCATCGCCAAGCTGTATCGGATGCGGTCCAGCCGGTTGATGATGTCCGCTGGCCGTTGCTTCTCCGTGAGCTTGCCGTCTAGGCCGCGCAGGTATACCCAGGGTTCTTTAATCGCGAGATCGCGGGGCAGGCCGGCGTCCTTCTTTTCATCTTGATTGGGCTTTCGTTTTCCCCATTTGACTCGGAGAGCGCCTTGGGTCGAGAACGCGCATGGTGTCTGGTTGAGGACGGTAGCAGTCGCGGCGGCAACTGAGAGGCGAGGAAGTAGGACTGTCTGGAGCAGCAGGGGTACTGGAGCGGACGCGCTTTCGAGGAAGACCCTCCGGAGGGCGGCTGCGGAATTGTAGAGGCAAGGGGAGGCTCTCATGATGGATTCCGCTTTTGGGTGCGTCGGGAAGAGTTTGCGACGAGGTTGAGGAACTCGAGGAAGGGTTGAGAAGGTCGAGGAAGATTAAAGGTGTCGTCGTGGGGAAAGAAGAAGAGGCTCTGTGGCAGTTGACGAGTCTAAACCAGAAACACACTGGATCGAGAAGCTGATGATGCAGATCTGGAGCATTTGGGCCAACCACGAAGCTCCAATTCAAAGCTCCCCCTGCAATGTGCACGAGCACCCTTGGGAACCCCACATTTCCGCAAGCTTCCTCCACACCACGAACCGTCTTCGGCCCCACGATCCGGTCGGCCGCCAGTGCTTTGCATATCGCTTTCATGATTCCGGGGGAGTGAGTCTCAACATCCACGTCGACATTCTCATGAAACGGCCGAGGTCATGAGCTATAGTTGCGACTCTTCACACGGAACAGCTATTTGACTCTAGGCTCACTCACTGCTCAGCCAATTTCAACTCGAATACCCTGAACCTTTCAGATTCACCTACGACTCCAAGCCGTCCTCCTCACATCCATAAACACCCATGCCGCCGTCAATACGACCGCCCATCCGGGCTCCTTCCTCACTACTCTCTCTCCTCACCGGTCCAACACTGCGCACCACCACGTCCTCACAGGCCACGTGTCGACTCACCTTCCAACGACGGACACTTTCCCAGACATTACCCAGGAGGCACAATGTTGTCGACCAAACACCACCTCCCAACCCCGGCCCAACATCCGCCGGCTCCGGGATAGACTATAGCTCACCTCCACTATCATCCTCCCAACAACATCAACAACGGCAACAACACTCCCAGGAAAACCACTCCTCCCCTCCCCCTCCACCACCTCCAAAAGGCTTCTTCTCCTCCCTCCTCCACGCACTCCGCCACCACCCCCTCACCCTCTCCCTCTCCCTTGGTCTCCAGCAACTCGATCACATCCTCGGCTCCCCCTACCACTGCCTCCTTTCCCACCCCTTCCGGATGCTCTTCTCCACCTTCAAACTGCTTGCCTTCACCCACCTCTTCCTCGAGCACGTCCTCTCCATGGCTCCCGCCTCGGGACCCTCTATGCTCCCCACCTTCGAAGTGGTAGGCGAGTGGCTTGTTGTCTCGCGGTTCCATAAATATGGGAATGGAGTGAAGGTGGGTGATCTGGTGGTCTATCAGATTCCTATTAGTACGAGTGGGGAGTTGGGGGTGAAGAGGATCATGGGGTTGCCGGGGGATTATGTGTTGGTTGATACGCCGACGGTGGGTGGGGGGACTGTGGAAGGGGAGGTGTTGGGGGAAAGGGGCGGGCCGGGGGAGGGGGATGAGGTTATGATTCAGGTATGTTTTGGTTTATGATCTTGGTGATGATGAGCGTAGTGGGATTGGGTGGGCCGGGGCGAGGACGTAAAGTGGAAGAAGTGATGCTAACGAACGTGGAAAATGATTTAGGTCCCGGAAGGTCATTGTTGGGTGGTGGGCGATAACTTGACGGCCTCGCGCGATTCGAGGACGTTTGGCCCAGTGCCACTGGCGTTGATCAGGGGCAAGGTGTTTGCCAAGATTCAGTCGAACTGGCTCCCTAAGTTGATAAGAAACCCTTTGGAAAGGGTAGAGCTTGAGGAGGTGATGGCTTGATGAGATACCCATACGCAAAGGAGAATAGAAGCAAGCCTGAAGGTAGTCCAACGAGTTCAAACCCTCCACCCTGTCAGTTTGGGTTTTCCATATGATCACTCATGGATAAATCAACGACAGCCTACTTTATTTGAGCTGAGGAGTAAGGAAACTAATATCCTAGGGTAGTTTCAAGGTATGACTAACTATGTATTCACCCTCGAACCGAGACCAGTGCCGGATGTGCCTTCGCAAACGCTATCTCATTTCATTGAATAACACCAAAAGAAAGAAGGTGAACCCGACAAGCAAAAAGGGGGGATGGTGTTCTGGCGAACTATATAAATTAGGTCTGCAGGCTGATCATACACAACGAACAGCTGGGACCACGGCATGGTTCGTTATGGGTACAAAAGAAAATAACCCAGGTCGAGATACGCAGACAAAACGCACGCAACCCATCATGTCCATCAGCCTCTCCTATTTGGCCATAACTGTCACCCTTTCGAATGGTAGCTCCCTGCCAGATACAAAACCCCATGACTTCCCTCCCGTGTATAATCAATCCATTACTAAACAATGCTGCGCCGCAAACTCCACGCCAATCCTATGCGAAGTACCTCAAGCCAGTCGAAAGCAAGATGAAAGATGCCAACAAAGCGAGGAGGGTTGAAAAGAAATAAAACCATCAACCTCTCCCATTTAGCCCTCGATGTGGGCTTTGGCATTTCCCTGGCCGAGGAGCTCCAGGCACCGCTGTGCAAGGCTGACCACTTCACCCTCGTCATCGTCCTCCAGTTCATTATCCGACTCAATCTGGCGGTTCGCAATCTGTCTAATCATATCCACAATGTCGTTCGATTTTCCAATCAGCCCAATAAGCTTCTTGTCTTCGGATTCGAGGAGCTGTAGCAGTGTCCAGATCGCAATGTGTTGGAAAGTGGCGTCGCCGCTAGCGAGGAATCTGCTCAAGTAGCCGTGGATGCCATCGCTTGGCTCGTTCCAGTTATGAATGAAGATACTGTAATCACCCACTGTTCGTTCGTCAGCATGTCAGACCCAGAAACAGTTCATCAAGGAATCAACTGACCTTTGGATGAGAGGTTACCCAGAGCCGCAGCACTGTTTCCTTGAACCTCGATGCTAGGTGACTTGGTAAGAGGAATCAAAACCTCAAACACACCGAGCTCCAAAAGATTGGTCTTGAGTTCATCGCTCAACGCCAAAACGGCAATGGCTGCCGTCATCTCCGACTGTACTGTCACTGGAACCTCCAACACCAACTGCTTGCATTTCTGTACAGCACCAGCCTCAAGCACCAACGCCTTGTTCCGGTCCGAGCTCGCTGCCAAGTTTCTGAGGGTAGAGATAGCATGGCACTGGATCTCCTCATTATCGGTCGACCCTAGGAGGTCAACCAATGGTTTCAAAAATCCTGCCTCGATAATGGGGGACTCGTTCATTGGGTGGATCGAGATGTTTCGAATGCAGGCAACAGCCGACAAAATGAGCGGTAGGTACGACGACTGAAGAAGACGGAGAAGGGGACCGAGACCGTTGGCGCGAACGATTTCCAGCTGGTACTTTTCGTCCGAGGCGAGATTCCGGAGTGCCAAGGCGGCCTGGCATTGAACCTTGGGTGAAGAGGAGTCCATCAAGTTGACAAGGGACTGAACAAGCCGAGGCTCGGTCTGCGCAAGCTTCCGCCTGTTGTTGGCATCGACGGCAATGTTGCTGAGGGCAGTAGTACAATAATACTGGACGTCGACATCGGTGGAAGACAGTAACTGAACCAACACAGGGATAGCACCGGCATTAACCAGTTGTTGGCGATTTTCATCTGTCATGTGTTAGCAATGTACAGACAATGCCCGTCATGGTACAAGCCTACCGGAGTGCGTCATGTTGAGAAGGGCGCCAGTAGCATTGCGTTGAACTCTCATGTCCCTAGATTTGGCGAGTCGAGTCAATGGTCCCAGAGCCCCGGAGCGTGCAATCTTGGCCTTGTTGTCTTCGTGCGTGGCCAAGTTAGTGATACATCCAACGGCGTTACACTGAACTTCAACGTTGGGCGACATCATTTGACGGATAAGGGGGGCCAGACCGCCGAGCTGGACGATCAAGACTTTGTTCTCGGCTGTTCACTTATTAGCCATCTCTACCGCACGTAGATACCTTCAAGAAAAATACATACTGTTTACAGCGAGGTTCCCCAGCGCCGCGCTGGCTGCCCTTTGTACCTCGATGTCGGAGTTTTGGAGAAGGAAGAGGATGGGTTCAAGAGTATCCCGGTCAACAGCCCGCACATCTAGCATGAGCAAGACAAAGTTAGCAACCTGAAGACCAAAACAAAGGGTCTTGAGGCCGTGTCTCCAACACTACGTACCACGCTCGGTGATTTCAGCAAATGTCAGACTTGCACTCCGTTGAAGATCAATATTCTCCGAGTAGACGAGAGTGCTCAGGGCGCGTAGGGGCTCTCCGGAGAAGAAGTCGGTCTCTCCACGCTATACAAGTGTTAGCGCTTCCGTAATAACGTGGGCAGATATCGATACGCATACGTTTTCGAGATATTGGAGGAGGTCCGCAACGGCTTCCCGCTCGCTATCGGCGAGAACATTATCATACAATCCGTCGCGGGATTTGCCTGTCGGGTCCCGTTAGCTTTACTACAGGCATGGCATATACATAAAACGGAAGGGGAAGAAAGGCATTACATACCTCCGCAGCACGAGGAACAGGAAGCGCCCATGGCTGCCGAGGGACGCGAATCGATCTACCGTCAACCGCGATGTACAAGAGAAAGGACGGGCGCTTTCGGCTGATGTCGCGAAGTGGTGATGGCGATGATTGTGGTGGTATGCCGGGGAAGTCGAGGGCGCCCCGGTGTTATCGTTCTGGGTCCGGCAGGCGGTCGGTGGTGCCCTGGTCGGTGGTCGGGAGTCGGATCGGTCGCTCCACAACAAAGTGGACGGTGGACGCAGGGGTTCTTAACGTTTGCGAGGGCTGCGAAAGCGAAGCGAAATCGGTGACACAAATGGTCAAAGACAAGCAGCGAGAGCCAAAGCACGCCTCGAACGGAGCTCGGAGTAATGCGAAACTACTAATAATGTGAGAAGCCGATGTTTCTCTGATGGCGGACGATGGACGTTTCCACGAAATCGAGGGACGTGGACGTGTCGAGCGGGAACGGGCAACGGGACCCGATGTTGAATGTTTTTTTGGGGGAGGGATTGTTGGGTTGCGTGAGGCGGCGGGACAGGACAGCGGAGAAGCTGGAAGGAATCACGGTCACAAAGAGATGGAAGAACCACAGAGAGGGTCGCACTAGTAGCACCGCTCACTCCACTCACTGCTTGGTCGCGGAATGGAAGCTCGATGGACACGGACAGACAATCTGGATCACGCTGCCTTGCCCCGGTGCTGCTGCCCTTGTTGTTAATGCGAGCAAATCTTGAATGATGGGTGAGCGTCGTCGAAGCTGCCTCGCAATCGCGCCCTGGGACCCCAATCACAGCGCACCATCACAGATTCACAGCGAGGCAGCTACCCAGGGCCCGGGCGTCTGGGAGAAAAGTGGGCCGTGCGCTGAGGTGGCACCTGCGGTTGCGCTGGACTGCTAGATGCTCCTTTGCTAGCGTGCCACTGGATGTCATCACCACAACGACGACGCCAACCTCCATTTCAGGGCCCAAAGGTAAAACCCAAAGCAACTTTGAGCAAGTGCCATTCATTGGATTCATTGCTGGGAGCGGGCAGGCGGGCACGGCGGGCTCACCAGAGTGACGGGAGTGACCAGACGCGTCCATTGTTGGGTTGCAACACTATTCTTTCCCTTTCTACTATGGTGATATGGGTAAGTAAAACCCGTGGGTCAGGTCGCTGATGATCTCTAGCCTTCGAGTGGCCATACAGAGCCACGAAGCGTTGCTTGTACTGGTTCGTGCCAGGTACCTGACAAGGGGTTTTACTTTTGCTCGTAACCGCCGTAGTCTCCTCTTTGCCGTGCATTCTGCATCAAACAGTATCACTTGCACTCCCGTCGGATCTTTCCACTCTCAATGGCATCCTGGTCCCAGCCACATCACAAGAACAAGTCACCTCACCCACTATCACGATACCGTGTACCCTATAATGTACAAAACCTTTGACCTTTTTGTCTCCGGCCCAAAGGTTGTGTGGTGTCTCGGCACCAAGGGCTACCCGACTCATGTACTCTATCGTACAAGGGAACCTGTGTGGTCTAGGTGGTTAACGGATATACCGGCAGCAGTGTGTTTCGTCTAACTCCAGAGAGGTGGCTTGACGCAGTGCAGTGATAACCGTTTAGTGTCAGTTTGGATTTGTGTGGAGGTGTCAGATACGTATCTTGTCATCTTTCTTTGATCGTCATTGATCTGTTTGCTCCAGGCCTGGGCACGTTTATGGAATCGTGGCACGATAATGGACTGCTTGACCAGCTATGTGACCAAGCATACGGAGTTATACCTAGGTACTAGTGCTCAACCTGGCGTTGATGAACGTTCAACATCTGAAACATGGACATAGCTTCCCACATCTTGTATTTATGAAGACATCATCGATCTTATATTGTTGGTCATCCGTAAGATACTTTAGATCCCTTGTTCAGAGCCCAGATCAAGATGAACTCTTCCCATTCCAACGCAAAGTATATATATAACCGTAGATCCCCCTAGTGAGGGACTGGCCATTTACACATTTACCTGTTTCCTTTCCTCTTTTTATCTTTTCCTTTTCATGAGCTCCGAAGCAACAACGTAGTTTCGGTTTCATAAAGCACATTCTACTAGAAGTGGTTTGGAGGGTACTGAGAATAGAAGGGCTCAGAACAGGAAGGACGATATAGTCTGGATGTCCAAGTAGAATTCCTGCTGCTAGCGCCAAAACTCAAGCTGTTCAAAACACAACCTGGAAAATGTAAAAAGCTGTAAAGTGATGGCACTTGAGACTCGAATTATACGTTCAAGGTGAAGATCTCAGAGGAACCTCAACCTTTGAAGGGTCACAGAAATCTAGGCCAGCGTCGGTCACGCATCAAAGGTCAAGTTGCAAGGAAACGAAAGCTTATCTACACGTGGACAACCCTGGGCTGGGTTTCTTATCGCTGCCCAGCACCTGCACCAAAAGGAGGGGTCCGGGGTAGGAACTGGGGAACACCATCTGCCATCACTAGGTACTGGTGGACGCTCGATAAATGAAACCCTTTGGCGGCCCAGCGCAAGCAACCAGCATCCCCTCCTCCGTGACAGGCTCCATTGTTATAGCGCTCTGCAAGTGGAGGGAGGACTCGACTCCCTGACAACGCCGACTTCTGCCCGCTCCGTCTAGGTTGTTGAACCATTGCTCTATATCACCATCCCTTCCACTTTCGAGGATTCCGTCCATCACCGCCGAAACACCGTTGCGACGGATTTCTGAACGGGTCGACCGAATAGACGAAAGGAACGGCTAGATCCAGCTATCGTAATAATTCCATCTCGGTTGATTGCGCCCAAGTCCTCCTACTCGCGACGGCTGCCAGCTAGGTCGCCCAATTACTAGGTCGCCCAATTACTAGGTCGCCCAATTACTAGGTCGCTTCAGCTTTCTTGCCCTTCTTTTTCGTCCCTCGGCTATCATCCAGACGACACCACTCCGTCTTCGTTACTTTGCACTTCGCGGTCGACAGTTACACACAACTTCACAACTCTGCTCAAAGCCAATTGAGGTCAAAACCCGAAACCGCCTACGGATTCAGAACCAAGGGAACAGAAAGGACACAGTCAAAGGGCTGAAAGGAAGAGAGGGCATATCCAAGATATCAATACAGAGACAGAGTTTGAATTGCACCGGTTGAAAACTGTGGGTGGGCGGCGCTTCAATACTCCGTCAACGGAAACAAAGCCCCAAGTACCGAGCAAGACAAAACTGCAACGGGGGTCCCTCCCCAATGTATGTTCCACGACCACGATAATGGACGACTCTCGTACTCCCCCTGACCAGACGGCTTCTGGTACCGGCAGTGATGCCGCCACTGCTTCTCCCCAGGCTACCCAGCCTTCCACAGCTTCAGCTGGGAACAGCAATACCGATTCCAATCTCAATGGCCCGTTGCCGCTCCGACCTGGTCACGAGCTGCCCTTCGTTGCGCCATCATCCTACCTTCGTCCCAAACCAAGCAGTCGCACAATGTCAGATAAGACGTCAAATCCCCTGGACAAGGACCAAATGCAGGGTCTGGTGAGCATCCCAATGCCGAGACAGCACACCCAAACCCTTCTCTCCCATCAATCCATTCTTCTTCATTGACTTCCATCCGCATGAGAGTCCCATGGCCCCAAACTGCCTCTGCCAATCTAGCTCGGTTGAATCCTTCCGGCTCGGATGGCCTCTATGCGGGATCCCGGCTTCCATGGCCCTAGTCCTTGCTTATGCTATGCCGTCAAAGGAGGCAGTTTGGCAAAAAGACAACACACACCTAGCCTTTCTTCACGGGGTTCTCGTTGACTGACCATTGATGCAAACAGAGAGGGGTTCGCGAGTTCCTCAAGGTCCGCACCAGCTATGATGTCCTGCCGCTCTCCTTCCGTCTAGTCATACTTGACAACGATCTCCTTATTAGGAAGAGTCTGAATATTCTGATTCAAAACGGTATGATGACAATCCCGAACCAATTCAACCAGGGTGGTAATTTGCGTTGCTGACTTTCCTCATTCAGGCATTGTCTCGGCGCCGCTCTGGGATTCGCGCAACGGAACCTTTGCTGGCTTGCTTACTAGCACCGACTACATCAATGTCATCCAGTATTACTGCCAGTTCCCTCACGAGATCGACCAAGTCGATCAATTCCGGCTGAGTAGCCTTCGAGGTGAGTGCCATCATCAAGGGCCATCAGGGTTCTCTGTTGCGGGGCGTCGGGCTGACAAGTAATACGTGTAGATATCGAAAGGGCTATTGGTGTCCTGCCACTCGAGACCGTATCCGTCCATCCTATGCGCCCATTGTACGAAGCCTGCCGACGAATGCTTAAGACGCGAGCTCGGAGAATTCCCTTGATCGACACGGACGATGAGACCGGCCGAGAGACTGTTGTCAGCGTCATCACACAATACCGCATCCTGAAATTCATTGCTGTCAACAACGAGCAGCACACAATGTTGCTGAAGAAGCCCGTGAGGGAGATTGGCCTGGGAACCTACACCGACCTCGCTACGGCGACCATGAACAGCTCCGTTTTGGATGTCATCCACCTCATGGTCAAGTACAACATCTCGGCTGTACCAATTGTCGACAAGGACAACAGAGTTCTGAATCTCTTTGAAGCCGTCGACGTCATCCCCTGTATCAAAGGGGGTGCGTATGACGAGCTGACGGCGACCGTTGGCGACGCCTTGTCTCAGAGAGCTGAAGATTTTGGGGGAATCTACACGTGCAGCGAAGAGGACCGCCTGGACTCGATATTCGAAACTATCCGAAAGTCTCGAGTCCATAGGTTAATTGTTGTCGACGATGACAGCCGCCTCAAGGGCATCATCTCTCTCTCGGATATTCTCAAATACGTGTTGCTCTACGGTGAGGAAGAGGATGACCTACAGGAGTATTAAAAGGAAACACAAAGAAGGGGCGGCACTTGTCATGGCCTTAGGTTGGCTATAGGATGGTATGGTTTTGGTTTGCATTGCATGGCGCTTTTTTTTTTTTTTTGGACGGTATGTGGAATTAGTGGAATACTAGGGTTGTATATCCTTGCCTCCCCGACGGGCGACATAGATGGAATCTTCTCTTTTCCTGGAACACGGCATGAGGAGGTGTTGTTATTGCTGATTAATGGTTTACTGGTGGTCTTGACTTGAGGTCTCTAAGTACCCTCCCTCTTACAGCACGGGATTGATGTGTCCACCTTGGTAGTGATAATTAGGTGGTGAGCACATATAGATATGGGTACCTACTTGAACGTTGAACTGACGACGAGGCAGGTCTAGATGAGAAAGTGCTTGCCTCGAGTTGAAACAAGCGCAATGGCGTCAGTCTGTAAATTACTATTAGTGTAAGACAACTCAGCGACGGCTGTGACTGCCACTTCTTTTCCTCTGACACTCGCTTGCTTCCGTTGGTCTCACATTCTCTGTTCACTCCACCTACCTCTTAGGGGGTTATCAGTCTCTCCGGGAAGGAACAGGTTGGACACAAAGAGCGACATGAGAATACGGGAAGCAGCAGTTTACAACAAACGAAACGATGCTTCAATCCATGCTTTGGGCTTTCTGGAGCGCTTTCACAAAACATTATCAGTTTGTAACCACTTTGGATATCTTGTCGTGCCATCGCCTCCCAGATACCTCCTTTTACTTGTTTCGACGTCTGTATATCTTCCAACAGAAGGCATGCAAAACTATCATTACGAAACCGACCGGGCATCGGTTGTATCGGTCGGTACTCCCTCAACCACCAAGAGCTTCTTGCCTAGACGCGTACCCAAGGGAGGGCAGACAGATGAAACGTCAAGTACATGGCGCGGTATTCCTCAATCCGCCACAGCAGGCCAACTTCCAGATCCTGTGGCATATAGGCGTGCGGACAGAAGCAGTGCGACATGGACATCATCCAGTGGCGATGTGGGAGGCTGCTCCGATGCAGACGAACTCCAAGATCGAGGAGACTTTGTCCGAGAGTACAACAGACTCGCAACCAAGGTTAGCTAACCCGCATCTTCCAACTGCTCATGTTGACAAGCCCACTGACTAGAGGTTATAGCATGGGCTTCGTCTACTTTCGCCCGACGATGATGACCCTTCGTCGGTAAGTGGCCAACCCCTTGGTAACTCTATGAACCGCTGACCAACACGATAGTCAGAGAGAAACGTCACCAAGTCCGCACAGAAGAGGATGGTTTTCCCGCACATTCCGGCGCCACCCGTCGGGGGCCAGCAATACCAGCTCAGCAAAATCTGGACGCTCAGAACGAAAAGCGAGCCACAGACGGAGCATCAGCGATCTAGCATTGCAGTTGGTACATCCGGCGAAGCGAGACGCTCTAAAAGACGAAGATTTGCAATCCCTCATACGTTTGTGCGGCAAGAGCATGTTCTACCTGCCGTCGGAGTATGCGCCCAGCTCCTTAATCCTCCCAACATGCCTTCGCGCAACCGCCCAATATCTTGTACAACACGGTGAGAACTACAAACTCCAAACCTCCAACCTGGTGAGGCATTCACTGATGGCTATACAGCTACGGAGACTCGCGGTGTCTTCAGAATTCCGGGCTCTGTTAGAGTGGTTAATGCCCTCTATGACTACTACTGCACCGAAGGAGATCTGGACGAGATATCTAGCACAACCCGCTGTCCAAGCCTCCCGGTTCACGTCAAGGCTGGTGTTCACGACGTTGCTTCAGCATTCAAGCGTCTTCTCTCTGGGCTTCCTGGCGGCATCCTTGGATCCCTCCCGCTGTTTGACGCAATGGTCTCCATACATGGTCAGTTAAACGGGGATCCTGAGGCCACGAGAACCAAGCAAACGAGGCTTCGTGCTAGACTGATTGCGTTGGCAATCGGCAGCGTTAGGTCTCAGTTACGTCGTGAGCTGATATGTGCAGTTTTCGGTCTCCTGTGCTTGATCGGACGCGTTGCCGAGACGGCACCCCGTGAGGATGAGTTTGGCAGACCACTGCCTACAGCAGACTTGATGGGCTACAGTGCTCTAGGTATTATCTTTGGGCCGCTCTTGGTTGGGGATCTTCTCAACTCCTACTCAATGCGAAGCTCTAGTGTCCACCTTATACTCTCCCCAGTGAGCCCACCGCCCAATTGCAAGTGGGAAAAGAGGAAGCACAAGGCAACAGAGGAGGCTATCGCCTATTGCTTCCCAAATATGGACAAAGTTCATGTTGCCAACAGCATCGCTGAGATGCTTATAACGCATTGGCGGGAAATTGTCAAGCAAATGAGGAGCCTCGATGTGTTGAGGGTAGTTGGGTCGGGCATCACCGATCATTGTACTTCACGGAAGGGATCACTGCGTGCTTCCGTCTCGGAGCCCTTTGTTTTACGGAAGCCTCCTGAATGGCAACAGAATTTTCCGCAGACAGGCCCTTTTCAAGTATCGGAATCCCCTGTTCCTCCCAGTCCGACGCCCGAAACTCGTACGTCCACCCTCATACAAACGTCGTTAGTGTCTTGCTGACCTGACAATGAACCAGGTAGACGAGGATCTAGCGGAGGACTACGAGCAGATAAACTTCGACCTACACTTATGATACCTCGACAGCGTCCAAGGTCCTCGCGGTCACTGTCGCGGGGTCGACTGAACACACCGGGACCTGTGGTGCTATTGTCTCCTACCGAGGAAGAGCCTTCCGGAGGTGGTGCGTTTCTCTCGAAGAGACAATCAAAGGGATCGATTACGTTTGCCGATGAAACACCATCTCGTCAATACCGTGAGGGGCAACAACTTGGTTCTGAGTATGTCGAAAGGAGACAGACACGGTCCCCGAATAAATTGCGAACCGTCATACCAGACTCACAAACGCCCAAGACCATCACGCGTAGGGGCAGCCTGACCAAAAGCTTTACTGAAGGACGCGATATCCATCCCTTGGCCAGCTTCCGTGCCAGAAAGGGGAATAAGAGTCAAGGAGATGCGCCGGTGCCGGTTTTTGATACGCCGATGACCAAAGTCCCAACGCCGAAGAACCGTGGCTCTGTAACAGAGGACTCAGAGCCGACTCCGAGGCCATCTGTGAGAGCCCCATCACAGGATCGCATGTCCACAAGCAGTGGCCGAACATATGCAGATGGAACGCTTCCAGGCGGAAAGGCCAAAGTCAAGAGCTCGGGACACAGGCTTTCGAAGTTTCCAGGTTGGAGATGGAGAGAACGATCTGACAAATCCACGGACCCGGTTGAATCAGTTGCAGAACCTCCCAGTCCCATCACAGCCTCATCAGGACGCTCTTCTCGCCAAAAAGGTCGACGAAGATTGTCATTTCATTTGAGGAAATCGATAACAGCAGCTTCCGCGGAGGAACACGCGGAACAACAAGTAGTTGATTCCTCTCAAATCCCAACTGAGTATGCAGCCGGCGCTGAGGAGACTCCGAAATCGAGTGTCAAAACTCACCATTATGCTGGCGGCCCTTTGAGTCACTTTGCAACATTAAGTCGGGCTACGGGCCGCATCGCTCGAGCAGACCGCAGTCAAGAAGCTCCCAACAAACCAACAACAGCACACGATCAATCGCACGCAAAATCACGGGCAAGATCGTTGGCATCGAAAATACCTCGTGCACGAAAATCTGACCGGCGACAGACTCAGAGGTCTAGGCGGGAGTCAGTTCGTCGCCTTACTGTTCCCGGCAAGAGTTCTTCCGAACACACTTTTACCTCTGTTCCTCCTGAAGTTCAGCATGAAGAAGGTCGGATTGATCCTCACCAGGAGAAGCAAGTGCCAGACTCCCGGCCATCGACTGTCTTGAAACATGACCGCATGACTGACTACACGCCGTCTGCCACGCCCTATGATGGAGATCTCCGGCCACCAACAACCCCCACAAGACCGACATCTTACTATGGAAAGTCCTTTACTGGAAGTGCAGTGAGGGCAATGGCTGCCATGTTTGAAACTGCTGCTACGAAGGACAAAGACCAGAAAAGACCCGAGTTCCTCCCCATGCCTATGAAAATGGCTGGCAACGTGCTCTCGCATTACACGGTTAACCCTCCATCACCGCGGAAGTCACAATCATCGCCATTTGAATCACCCGCAAAAGGTACCGGTGGCGTTCGTGCAGACGGGCGCAGAGAACATCAAGAGCACGAAGGTAGCCCCCAAAAGAGTTCCGGACGAGGAAGCCATGATGGGATAAATGAGCAAGATGAGGGAACAATGAGTCTAGGCGCAATTGTAGGAACGAGTTCAAAGGGCTCAATTGAGCGGATGAATGGGCAACAGAGCCACAAGTCACCTAGAGACTCCATTGAAGAGACTGATGAAAGCGGCGCATACATGCAGCAGGGAGATATTCGGCTGTCCCGGTCAACGACCATTACTGGCGCCAACAAAACCAAAAGCTTGTTCGGCGACGAAGCTCAATACGTACCTCTACCACGATCACCTTATATACCCAGGCCTTCCAGCGCGCCCACTGTAGCCCCAGATGCTGACAAGAGCTCAAGGGTTCTGATGGAAGTCGACATTCCCAACCAGTCTCTTCAAAGCGCCCTTAGCCAAGGTCCAAGGCTTCTTTTCCAACCAACTTCAGCCACAAATACAGCCATTGCTAGCGAGATCTTGATATTTCAAGCACAAATTCGCCGCTTGCAGAGACAACTCGACATTAAGACGGAAGAGAACGACCATCTCCGCCGCAAATTGGCAAGCTTCGGCGCAGGACAATGTAGTCTCCCGAAAGAAGTAAGCGTAAGACGAAGCACAAGCATCAAGCTGAGTGAGCATCTGCGGCAGACGGAACGCGAGTGTAAAGCGTGGCGGGAAAGAACAGAGGCAGCCGAGATGAGGGTGACAATTCTGGAGAGGTTGCTGAGGAGTAAAATGGACGGGAAATCATACGAGGATGAATCTCTAAATTATAAGACTACTACAGACTCGAAAGTCAAGTCGCTCATCACTTCTCAGCACACTTTTGCGGCGGAAGTTTATCGAAGCAGTGGAACTGTTCGGGATCGACTTCGAAAGCTGTGTGGTACACTGGACGGTTGCTCTGAGGCCGAGTCCTATGAAGAATTGGAGGGGGAGGAGGAAGAAGGTACTGTAAGATGTGCTAGTGTACCTGTATGGAGTGATGGAGAGGATGAAGATCATGGGCCGTGTCATGAAGCGGAACGGGCTGAGGAGAAACCGCGTGTGTTGCAGGAGAAAACGCCGAATTATCAGCAAGCTTTTGTTGTGGAGGAGAAGGAGGAGGACAGCGAGAAGCCTGTGCCAGAACGAATATTAGATGTAGCAGTTTGGGATGTGGATGGCAGACATCCTTATGATACAAATGAGGAGGAAGAGGATGAACTATCTGCGACGATGGGAAGTTATAAGCAGTACTGTCACGCATACGAGGAGAGGGAGGTTCATGAACTTGACGACACCAGAACAGGACTGGAAAAAAGGCTGGCTCGGTGCTCAAATATCAATGTTCGCGGATGGAAGACATGCCATTATTGCGAGGAGGAGGCGGCGTGGGATGAGGCGGAGGAGGAGGCCATGGCACTCATGGGTAAGTGGATGACAGAGGAGGATGAGAATGGGGAGGAAGAGGAGGAAGAGATGAAATGGTGCGGCATGCACCGGCATGTGGAAGTAATGGAACATCCAGAGATGCGGATCGAGTAGTGTACGCAGAGGAATGGCGAGCTTATGGGGGACATGTTGTTAGGAGCTTTATGTCAGTTGTATTGTTTACTGATTTCCCCTTTTGGACGAATGATGAAAAGGGGGCAATGGTAGGAAAGTTGAGAATACCTTAGGATAAGTGTACCAGGCCACGATAGAGGGTTTCATCGCGATAGGTTTACGTCTGGTCGTTCTATTTGTAGTTAGCATAAATACTATGGCATCAACCTTTCCGTGCCCGCAGGTATTACAGTTACGTTTATGGCTTGTATTTGTACATTGATTAGGCGTTTTCCGCGCCCTTTTGATCTACTCATGTCTGATATAACTATAGTACAACACAAGGCAGCTTCACCCACCGGCAAAGTCCATCCCACTGCCACGCCACGAGTCGTCGTTTCTGCCGTCGTAACGTGACGAATGCCGCTCTCCACAACAACAGCATCAACAAAAGGACGACACTGCTGACCACAACTCTCGCACTTACATCCACTACACCCATACTCAAACGCCCGCATTTTACGCAATGCGCTTGACGTACTTCCACAAGCTCTTGTACTTGGGCTTCTGCCTCTTGGCTTCCCAACCCCTAGCCTTGCGGGGCGGCTTGAGCGAGGCGAACTTCTGGCGCTTGAATTCGACCTCGGCGCCGGGGATGCCGTGCCTCTCCATGACCTCGGCCGTGCCCTCGTCCCACTCGGAACGGAACAGGTTGAAGCCGACGGGCTCGAGGTCGAACTTTTCGCGGAAGCCTTTAAGCGAGAAGTTCTCGCGGTTCTCCAAGTGCTTCTTGAGCGCCTCGCCGTCGATCTTGGCGCCGGGCTTCTGCTCCAGCACGAAGACGTTGAGGCGGTGATAGGGCGAACCCTTCTGCGCGAAGGGAGGAAGCCAGGGCTTGCCGACATCACCCTCGACGCGGTCGCCGACGCTGCGCAGAGAGAGGACCGTTTTCGATGGGTCCCAGGGAATGTTGGCCGCCAGGAAGTGGCACCGGCGCTTGAAGTTGTCGTGCGTGACATCGGGGACGTCCGAGTCGATGACGACGACAGTCAGGAGGCGCTCGCCCTTGTCGAAGACTTGCATACGAAGTGTGGGGGCGACCTCGGTCACGCGCGAATCGAGGATGGCTCCCGGGGAAACTTGGTAACCCCGGAAGGAAAGCTTGACGTCCATGGTCGGGTCGAAGGCGGGAAGCAAGTCGGGAACGACGTGGAACTGAGAGATACGCTGCGCGATGATCTTGTAGTCCATGGAACGCCAGCGGCGCTCGGCGAGGAAACGGTAGACGGGCTTGGTCATGTCACCTGCGGAGGAGGGATATGTCAGTTAACTGGGACATAGCGAAGGAGAGCGTAGTGTAGTTAGTGTAGGGAAAGTTATGAAAAGGAAAACACGAACCCCTGCCATCCTCGAAGCGCCTCTTCACCTCGGGGTCGTTGATGTCGGCCAGAATCTTGAGCTCCTCAATGTAGTTCCTCAAGCTCTTGATCCGTGTCTGCTTGGCGGCCTCGCCGCCCTCGAACTCGCTGGCATCCCGCGCCTCGATCAGCTTGATCTTCTCCGTTTCCTTGACAATCTGGGCAATCTTGGCCGCGCGGTCCTGCTGCAGAATCTTGCGCGCCTCCTGGAAGCACTGGTACGGCAGCTGCTCGAAGGGGATGTTGCCGGTGGTGGCCAGGGCGGCCCGTCTCCTTCGCGACCCAAGCTCTGGACCTCCAACTACTGGGTCTGCTACTGCCGCCTTGGCCTCGGTGGCCGAAGGAGGAGGGGGTGGTGGTGTTGTGGTGGTGGTGGAATCGGCAGAAGGGGTGGCGGCGGCGGCGGTGGTGGTGCCCTCATCTTTGCGCATCGGGGTGGAGGAAAAGGGCCGGACGGCGGCGACGGCGACGGCGACGGACCGGGTCGAAC